>CM062818.1:945199121-945715410 GCA_031772625.1 Pinus tabuliformis
CCCGGAGCATATATTCCCCATAACTCACAGGATCTCTTGCCTATCCTGTGCTCGATCTATAAGGAAGGTCCTATCCAGTTAGTTCCTCGGCTGCTTGGTTCCATTTAGTTGTATCATACGATATGACCCAGTATTGAAACCCATATTGGTTGGTATGGCATTCTCCTGATTCGCCCATCTTCCGATGCCCTTTCCGCGGCGCAGCACGGGTTCGGCGGGGACGCGCGGCGTAGGACATCGCATTACCATCTACCGCCCTTTCCTCCCTCGATTCAATATTCGATGAAAAAAGAAAAGAATAAGGCTATTCACGCATCGTCGTATTTTTCATCCTCCCATCTATCCACAGTAGATTCTTGGTTCTCTTCCAATCTATTCCATTTCAATTCCACCAAGTTCTTCCATTCCATATGTGAACGATCTATAATCATTTGCAGATCCAGACCCATTAGTTTTTTCCCAATAGCATCTCCCCCAGTAGCTATTTCTCTCTCTTTAAATGTTCCAGAACCCCGAGGAAAGAGGTAATAAGGACGAGCAGAGAGGTAATGAGGAATAATCTCTCTCCAGGATTGAATCTCATAATCAAATGTACCCCGTGATCTCAATAAAGTTGGTTTGTTAGCTATGGGCCTAGCAAGAAAAAGATTTGGATAGGTTATTCTAAGATTTCCCCCCCTTCAGGATCAGACGTGAAAGTTTCCTCTCATCCGGCTCAAGTAACTAAAAAAAAAGATGCAAAAACTCTTTTTCGCTCTGAAGAGAGATCGCTACTCTCTGCTCAAGTTCCAAGTGAAATTGAGTATTCCTTTATGTTATGATTCTACAACATAGATATGGAATTATTGAGCAGTCTCCTCCCTTTCGAACAATCCTTTTCTTCTTGAAAGACCTTCAATTAGGGATTTACTTGTCTTTATCTCGTTCCATTTGATCCTTTAGGTTCCTGCTTGCTTTGCTTTACTTCGATGGTTACAATACTATTGATCGAAGCATATGTGCGATGAATAGACTCCTATAGCCATATCTTCGGTCCGGAATACCTCTATTCAGGGCTAACCCAAATAAAAGAGAATGAAATTCAAATTCCATTATCTGAAAGAAGTGTTTTCACGAAGTTCAATTAGCAATTTGATAAATAATATCTAAACCCTGGACTAATTCCTCTTGTATGGACGGACGGGCTTAAACCCCAGACAGATACTCGCGGCGGACAGCCTAGGATGCGCAAGCAGGCTCGACCATGAGGATGCGTAAGCAGGCTCGACTGTTAAGGATGCGTAAGCAGGCTCGACCATAAGGATGCGTAAGCAGGCTCGACTGTTAAGGAGAGGACCTTTAGGTGCTCGACTGTTAAGGATGCGTAAGCAGGCTCGACTGTTAAGGAGAGGACCTTTAGGGTGCGTTAGCACACTCGACTAATAAGGACCTTTAGGTACTCGACCCCAAGGGAGAGGAGAGGTGCTCGACCATAAGGACCTTTAGGTACTCGACCATAAGGGAGAGGGAGAGGAGAGGGAGAGGAGAGGACCCTTTAGGGGGCTCGACTGATAAGGAGAGGTACGTTAGTGACTCGACCAGCGGGAGAGGAGAGGAGAGGAATACTTAAAAAATATATGGAATACTTAAGAGCAATATAGCTGTAAAGATAGAAAATCCAGGCAGTAAACCTAACCAGGGAAGGCACTGAACCAGATCGATGAGAGCACCTATGAGTAGTAGAAGTGTAGTACAGCCTATCAGTTACCGCTTACGTCCCGCACTTACAAGCACTCGAACTCTCTTAACAAAATGGGGATGAAAGATGACCTTTATCCCACCCACCTTGAAGGGGTGAAAGTGGCTATAAAGCGCCTTAAAATGCGGGGATCTCAAAGAATCTCGTTCGTGACAAGACGTAATGCATGGGTGTATAAGTTATCAGGGTAGTAATCCACCTCACACACTCTTGGGAAAGGTCAACGTAGATATGCGATCTCGTATTATAGTATCGCGATGTATTTCTTTATTGATCTAGATATTTCAATTGGGCACTGTAGAAGTCAACCCCATTGGATTAGTCCCATTGGTTTATTCCCACTATATGGATTTCACAAACTAAGTGAGTGATACCATTGCACTCCACCCATTGCAGCCAAGTACAACAACACCTACGTCACTGGAACATAACCCTCAAGGAGGAGAAAATAGATAGACCGGGGGAGCTTACACTACAGGGGATGGGATCAATATACTATTTATCTCTATTAATGTCTGGTGGGTAATGTCAGACTGTCTCTCTATGCTGGGAAGAGGCCATTGCATATTCAGATTACTTATTACAAATGGAACCTGCACTAACAACAACTACCTCCTGTCAATTCTTTTTGGGATTTGCTTTTGGGAAGAAGGCCAGCTTTGCTGTCTCTGCCAGGTGCTGCTTCTTATTCCTGTGAAAGGGTAGTCAATTGTCCAACCACTGGGGACCTTCTTTCAATGCTCGGTTCGGCTATTGGATGAATACCCTCCTATGGATGGATACCCTATGGCTGCTGCTACTCATCCCCCGTCCCGCCCCGAAAAAGGTCAACGTAGATATGCTAGTTGTTAGGGTAATTGGTGCACCTCACACTGGGGACTACTTTTGTGTGCTCTCCGCTCATACCGGCCAGCAGCATAAGCATAAGCATCATAATCAGATTCCACTCAGTATCCGTACCTAACTCACTCTGTCGGGATGGGGTAATGAATGAACGTATGGCTTCACGTAGACTTCACTTCTATGCAGCGGATTATAGCGGATTCTAGTTTCTCCCGTAGGCATTGACTGGCAGTGAAGAGTAGTACCGGCATATAGTGAATCAACACCTGGAAATCATAGGGTAGGGATTAGTTCCGTGCCTCCTTAGTTCATGTTTGACTACTCGGTTCGACTACTAGGCTAAACTACTAGGAATTACCTGCAATGTCGGCTATTGACCGCGGCTGCATGGCTAAATCAATATATCATATGTCACCAAGAATGTTTCTTCTGTTTTCACCAATGGGGGAACTTATTGATCCTTCCTCTCAGCTATGGAAAAGTTACGCGTAGATATGCGAGTTTGGTCGAGCCTCTCAATCTTCAACATCCTAACCCTAGGGAGTCAACTTCCGGAAATGGCCTCGCAGAGAATCAAATTCTCGTTCTTTTGAAAACGATTTTTTAAAGAGTTCTGGACCTAATTCCTTCCGAACTACACGTATCGTACTTTTATGTTTACAGCCTAAAGTTTTAGCACATGATAATAAAAGTATATACTTTATACGATATAAACCATCTCGATCAAAGGATCCACTGTAGTAATGAAAAAGATTTCTCCAAATTTGATCGAATCGATCGAGGATATCATCATCTGTTAGACTGGTCCAAGACAATTTACTAATTGGCCGCCCTGATATGTCACAGAATTTTTCTGTAGCCAATAATCCAATTATTGGTACAATCGGAACTATTGGATCCATTTCATTGGTAATAAGAACGGGGATGAATAACTCATCTAGTATTTTGGTTCTGACCAAAAGAGGGTTCATCCGAACCCTCAAAAAATAACCTGGAGAAGAAGAACAATTCTTGGATAATTGATGAGAACAGACCCTATACGGTTCGGACCAAAGATGGAAATAAAATTGCCGAAAAATTAGAAGATAATATCTACATTTTTTAACTAGGAGATCAGCACCCTTTATAGCTATAATAGGTCTTTCGCCATATCTAACATAGTGAATTTTAGGATCCTTCAACGACCAGATACTTTTCAGTGAATTTCGACGAGAAAAAATGATAATATGTTTTATCTTTCGATGAAAATGAGTTCGCTGAGGGAAAGATCCATGAGACAACGATCGTGAATGAGAGGATCGTTTAAGACGGGAAAATAAAATGGATTCGCATTCACAGACATAATAATTCAACAGGAACAGGAAGAATCTCGTATTTACTCTTGGGACGACAATAATTGATCTTTGTAAATTCTCTGGACTATTTCTATAGTCATAGAGAACAGATCGTAATGGGTGCAAGGAGGGAGCATCTCGGATCCAGCGACGAAAGGTTCGAACCAAAATTTCCGGATGAATAGAATAGGGTATTCGTGCATCTAATATAGAATTTGAATGCGGGAATTTATCCTCTAAGAAGGGAAATATTGAATGGATCGACCGGAAACTCTTACATTCATTCATCCCTTCCACAGAAGATTTTGACCATATAGAGAACGGAACTTCCAGGACCAATGTAAGTGCTTCTAGTACCGATTCAGAATAGAAACTCTTCTTGCGATCAGCTAATGGATTTGGATCGCAATTCACGAATAAAACAATTGAATGATTTTGTTGACGTATTTGACCAATCAAACGTTTTACAGTTAGGAAACTTAATTGATCATTGGAACTTAAATGTTCCATCGGTCTGGAGGAACTTGATACATCCAAATAATGATCATGAGAAATTGCGTAAAGATCTTCCTGAAAAAAGAGTGGATATAAAAAGCATTGTTGCCAAAAGCTATCTTCCTTTCCGCATCTATGGAACTCATCCATTTTCAACCCTCAGCTATGGCCCTCGTTCATGAGAATAACCTCTTTATTTCTGAGAAAATACATGGTGCGATCTAGTCGGAACAAGATAGGAAAAAAGAGATATATCCGGATATCAATATTCTATCTTCTATAGATTTACTACCCAAGGATCTCATTCGTCATGAGGAAGAACGAAAATCTTTTATCCTGGCAACCAATCGCTCTCCTGACTCATGGAATTAATAAACCTGGTCAGTACACTATTTATCTTACACATCTGTACTCGAGTATTTAGGACTCATTGTTAGTGTATAAATCCCTGATCTACTCAGGGAAAACCTCCCGATATTGGGTACTAAACTGCTCTTAACTTCTGATCAGTAAAGGGAATTCCTCGCTCGCTTAATTGGAACGAGGAACAGAAGCTCGTTTCTCTGGGTCTACTTATGATTCAAGTCATATAGCTTTCTCCATTGACTCATTCGACTTAACCGCGAATTGATTCAATCCTATTCACAATTATCACATTTGATCCGAAAGGATGAGCATATTATACATCCATCTAGGTATATAATAGACATTTCCCACCCATTTGATTCCTTAAATCAGATCCGGTCCTGATCGAATACAATCAGGTATCCGAGAAATAATATCAGGTATCATAAAGATCATATGTTGGAACGACATGCTTTTTTTTCCGTTCATTATACTTCGAGGATCAGTCGTAGTCTTCCGAACTTTACCGATGGTATCGACGAGTTTTCTACTTCATTCAAATGTGTAAAAGATCTTAGTCGCACTTAAAAGCCGAGTACTCTACCATTGAGTTAGCAACCCATATTGCGAATAGATATTGAGGATATATACGATCGAAGTGGAATGCGAGGTTACTCAATATGAACCGGTAAATCCTACCAATCTAATTGACGAACGGGAGGGATCAAAAACCTACGTGAATGACCAAATAATTCACTCGTCAGTTCATATCGGAATATACATTTATTTCATCTCAACCAACCCATTTTGAAGAAGCAGTTAAAGAAAAGAATTGGGTTGATGCAATGAACCAAGAAATTGCTTCCATAGATAAGAAAAAGACTTGTGAATTAGCTAATCTCCCAAGAGACAAAAACAATATTGGTGTAAAATGGGTATATCAGACCAATCTTAATGAAAAAGGAGAAATTGAGAAATATAATGCAAGGCTGGTTGTCAAGGGATTCTCAAAACAGTTTGGTGTCGACTATGGTGAAACCTTTTATACAATAGCATGGTTAGACACTATCAGAACTATTTTTTCCACAACAGCTCAACAAAAATGGAAAGTTTATCAACTTGATGTAAAATCTTCTTTCTTAAATGGTATATTGCAGGAAGAAGTTTATGTAGAGTATCCTCTTGGTTTTGAATTTCTAGGACAAGAGCATAAGGTATATAGAATGAAGAAATCAATGTATGGCTTGAAGCAAGCTCCAAGAGCTTGGTACCATTGCATCGACACCTATCTCATCAACAATGGTTTTTATAGAAGCAACTATGAGCCAACTTTGTATATGAAAACTCATGAAGGTAAAATTCTTAATGTATGAATTTACATAGATGATCTTCTTTATACAAGATATATGATGCTATAAGAAATGAAAGTAGCAATGCAAACAGAGTTTGATATGAATGATATAGGGGTCATGAAATACTTCTTAAGCATTGAAATACAATGATATGATAATGTATCTTTTGTTGGCCAACAAAAATAAGCCAATAATATCATCGAAAAGTTTAGAATGACCAATTGAAAACCAACTAATACATCAATTTGTTAAGGAACCAAGGTGAGAAAAGAATATGTAGCACCACTAGTTGATCCCAGGTTATATAAAAGTCTAGTTGGTAGTTTGTTGTATCTCACTTCACTAGACATGATATAATGCTTGCAACAAGTTTTGTTTCCAAGTTTATGCAGTGACCTAAAATTTCTCATTGGAAGGTTGCAAAAAGGATCTTAAGGTATAATGTAGGGACCATATACTATGGTTTGTTCTATATACATTCTGAAAATTGTTCACTTTTAGGTTATACTATAATGATTATGTAGGGATTTTAGATGACCGTTTGTTAAACACACATGGGAAACATAGAATAGGAAAGATAAATCATGTGAGTTCATTTTTTATTAACAATAGATATACATTTATAGTACAAATATGTGACTCTTGGGTTTCAGATCCCAAGGTCTCTTGGACTGCTTTTGTCCATTCGACTTCCACACTAACCCATTGAGGATTAGGTGTCCAACATTCGCCCCCTTAATCCGAAGGGTTATGTATGAGTCCAAGAAGAGAGCTGTAATACAAAATGTGCAAAAAATGCATGGTAGCACTAGGCTGAATGTGCTCTATGAAATGTTGGTATAAAGGGCAGTGGTTTAAGGATGACCACCAACACTGGAACGCTTAGTGCAGTTCCAGGAACTCTTCCAAAACTGGCAAGAAACTGAAGTTTTCTGCTAGAGGAAGTGATCCTATTGTTTTAAAGAGGAAAACCTTCAACCATAAAAGGGAGGTCTCACCCCGCATAAAAGGTAAAACTTCAACTTGAAAAGGGAAGTCTCAACCTGTGATGGTTTAAGGATGACCAACAACTCTAGAATGCTTAATGCAATTCCTGGAACTCTTCCAAAGCTGGCAAGAAGCTGGTGTCTTCTGCTAGAGGAAGTGTTCTCAATTGTGTTCCTGGAACTATTCCAAAACTGGCAAGAAGCTGAAGTCTTCTGCTAGAGGAAGTGTCCCAGATTGCCAACTGAAGGCATGCTCAGGGGCATCTTAGTCTCTGGCTACAACTCTGAAACTGGTGTGGCAGGTTGTGGCTCAGGCTCGCTTGATGTGGCTTTGAAGCTTGCAGATGACCATCATTTCCCCCCCTGTCAGGTACAAGGTGAGAAGATGGAGAAAACTCAACTGCAAGACTGTTCAATATTCTGGAACAAGTTCTGATATGTGTTTGGAATATCTTCTTGGCTGTTGATACCCATTGCCAAGAAGCGATCCATCCAAGATGAATCTTTGTTCTTGCAGGATGTTTGTTTTTGAAGCATCTGTGTGAAGAATGGTTGGTTTTATGACAGTGCTTACATGAATGAAGATCAAAACAGTGATCTTTCAGATGGCCAACTCGGTCACAGTGTTGGCATTTCACGATCTGTTGTTGTTGTTGTTGTTGTTGCTATTGCTGTGGAAGAGGGGCAGAGTCTGGAACAACTGAAGTTGAACTGTCATGAGGAGCAGGTGAACTATCATGAATGAATCCAACATTCTGAAACTGAATGGGCTTGGCATAGTTTGGAATATGAAAGGACAAGTCCTTGTCATATCCAAGACCAGTTCTGTGCTTGTTGTGGACAAGCTTTTCCCAAGGTCTGATGATGGGCTTGGGAAGTGCAGACTGAGTTTCTGCATCTGTATGTACAATTGCTGCTTTATTTGAATGAACTGTAACATTATTAACATGCTGCTGATGGGTGGTTGTCTCAATGTTCTGAACAAAAACAGGTTCAAAATAGTGTCTATTTTGATGTAGCTCTTCTTGCTGTAGCTGTGATTCAAGCTGCAAAAAATCGATCTTTTCCTGTACATTTTGTAGACATGTCTGAATTTCTGAGAGAGATCCTTTGCTAATTTGTAATGTGTCATCAACAGTAGACAATATCAGAGTTTTAAGGAACTGTAATACTTCACTGGTTCTGGCCATTTTTTCTTCAATGTCTGATTTACACCTTAAAAACTGATCACAACTACTACTCAATGCAGAAAAGTAATATCTACTCACAGTACACAACAAAATGATCAGTGTGCAATATTAAAGATTACAATCAGTTCACCAAAATATTTATGCAGCAGTGGAATCAAGGAATTAATGCACTATAATGAATTTTAAATACAATTCCACAACTGGGCAGCAACAACTGCAAACTTGCTTGGATCCTTCAAATACTCCTTCGTATATCAACACTTCAGTATCAGCTAATGAGAAGAATATATGGCCACACAAATAGTCTCTAAATGGAATCCAAATTGTGACGAACTCATTCTGGTATGGTAGAAATTGACCCAGAATACCAACAGACCAACCAGCAGCAATATATTAAGTAACTAGATAACTGTGTTTGAGCTCCTCAAACACTTTATAATCCAGCTCAGATCAGGAAGATGAACTCAGCGAGGCGAGCTTTGAATCAACTGTTCATGAGTCCCCTGTCCAATGCCAAAGGAGTACTGACTCTGAAATCTTATTTTGACAGTTTATTTTCGATACATCAAAACAAAGCTGTTGACTTTCATTTCTAGCAAATCTCGATCTGCATTAACCCTCAAAAAATTTATAAAACAGATATGCAGAGTTCTACAGTAACATTCTTGTGTAACTTTAAACTAATGCTCCTTCGTTTGTTTTCTTTTGACAAGAAATTTGTAGTTTGTGGCACAATTCCTTTATTTCTCGTAATGTGACCAAAGCTTTATGTTCAGAATCCAAGGAATGGTGCGGCTGCTAAAGAGAGAAAATTGTTTCTACTCTGCCATCGCTTGCTGCTTCAAATGTAAAACACCTTTTACTAGTTGCAAATGAACCAAAATAGAATATAACAGGGAACCAGACAAATATTCAAGACAGTAGCAAATGATTATGAGATGACTTTGCATGCAAATTCAGAAGTTGAAGAAGCAGTTGAGGAAGGAACCCATATTCCAGAATATAAGCACAACTTTGTCAAGGTTGATGAACAACTCCAATGACATCAACAAGATCCCTTGAATTGACATATGTTAAACACACACATCTCCAGACAAAACGGAGCGGACAATTCGAATTAAAAACAAGATTTCGTGTTGCAGTTGCTGTGGCATATGGCTATTTCAAAGATGTTACTTTGCCATTGGAAGTTATGTCGTGTTCAAACTTCATACAACGACTTTGCTTTGATATGTCCAAGCTTCTATCAGACAATCCTGTAAAGAAGGCAGCTGGAATGTGCAGTAGTAGCCATGGCAAGTCAGATTTGAGTTTACATCATCTTTGTAAACATGTTAGATAGTGTGTAATAACCTTTTCATATCCATGTCCAGCGCAGTCGATTAATATATATATATATATATATATATATATATATATATATATATATAGTGGCACAGTCTTCAAATATGAATTAACTCGATTAATATACCATGTCATATACAACCAATACTAATTTGAGCCGGTGCATTCACTAAGGCAAATTAATTTCAAATGCTCATATGACACTTCACATATAAACTCAACGCACCATGATATGATTCACGCTCTACATGATATATCAACTTTACACTGCAAAAAAAAACCACATTTTGCTTTCAATCAACCATGAAGTGGCGGTTTGGGGAGCCACAAATGGCGGTTTCAAGCCACCACACTTCCGCTTCAATGGAGCTGACAACACGTAAGCTGAGGATGGTGCGTAAGCTGAGGATGGTGCACACTGTCAAATTCACTCTACACTTATGATTAAGAGAGCACAATAATTGGTCGTATTAACACAGTTGCATGTTATTGGGGAGAGAGAACCCAGGTTTTTTTTTGCAAGAAAGCCCACTTGATTTAACACCCGACCACAACCTTCTTAACCGACTCCACCGCTCAAATTTCCTCAAATTTTCCAATATTTATAGACAAAATTGAATCTCAAAAACTGAATTCGGAAGGTCGCCTCAATCAAATCACAGAATTGGCAACAATTTAAAGCAGGACATAAAATTGGGTGCTCAGATAAATCAAATACCACAATAACTTTTAAGATTCGACATCAATCCATCGGCTTTCACAGATATAGAAATGGCGCTCCCGCACATATAAAAAGATCATACACTGCTCAGAAATTGTTGGGAGTGTGACCCCTTTGCATACTAAGCCATGCCACTGCTACACGCTATCCAACGCAGCCTCAGAGAGCTCCAGCAACCCAGACGCTGTTCCAGAAATTGGCTACACGGTTTCACATATCACAAGGGTCTTTTGACAGTACACAGTCACCTTAATGAAGCTGCAGCAGTGAGGAATAGTTCCTTGACTGTCTTTATAATTTTCCAGAATTTGTGGCTATGCTCAGAAAGGAAATGCAGTCCCTTGAGAAGTGATTTAATGCCCCAAACCAGTGATATGACCTGCCTGTAGCAGTGTCTTATCTCCTTTTGTTCATACGTTCCATCCTCCAAACAATGCACAACCCAGAGTTAAGTTATTAGGCCTGGTTAAGCTACTGAGTCTACTCCACGGCCATTACCCTCAGTTCTGCAACAATACGCAGCCCAGGTGACATGGGTATCCCTTCCAGAAATGAGATAAAGGAGTAGTCCAGTCTGGGTACTCGTGCTACTCCTTCCAAATAGTAAGTCACATTCTTTAATTCAAAGTAGGAATTTGGAGAGTAGTTGTGGTTAACGCAACGTTTAATGTACGCAGGGCAGAGAGAGGATGTAGCAGATTATAATGCTAAGTAAATAAGAGTTACACGAGCAGGAGCAGTGATTCGATGAACTTATACTACAAAGAATAATGGCAGAAGCGTTTTAATGAGATTTGCAGAGTTTCGACAGAGATAGAAGCGCAGAGAGCGAAATGAGCTCGGACAGGCCATCATCAGGACAAAGGGGAAGCAGCGCTCAGGTTATGACAGCGCTCAGGCGTTTCAATGTCAGGATGACAGCACAACAGAAATTTAAATTGTCAGGACAACGCTTCTTTTACAGAATGTTTATAAACAGTAAAGAGCGCATGCATAATTCAATGGACAGAGGGCGCAAGTAATGCAGAAGAGAGAGAGCGCAGGTATGATTTCAAGGGTCAGACAGAGAGGCTTAAAATAGCCAGAGTCAGCAGATTTCTAGCAAACAATGAATTAATGGAGCTTTATAGGTAATGGGCAGAACTGGAAGGTCTGCACAAATGACATATACATAGAGACCACAAAACAAGTGGCTCAAATATGAGCAGGGCCAGAATTCGCCTGCTCTGATACCATGTTAAACACACATGGGAAACATAGAATAGGAAAGATAAATCATGTGAGTTCATTTTTTATTAACAATAGATATACATTTATAGTACAAATATGTGACTCTTGGGTTTCAGATCCCAAGGTCTCTTGGACTGCTTTTGTCCATTCGACTTCCACACTAACCCATTGAGGATTAGGTGTCCAACACCGCTAAAGCACCTCAGGGTATGCTTTTCATCTTGGAACCAATATGATTTCATGGATATCCAAGAAATAATTAATCGTTTCAATATCTTCTGCAGAGGCATAATATGTAGCAACAAATTCAGTAGTTTTTCAAGCAGAGTGGTTGAGAATATTTTTGAAAGATATTTCAAATGTTCAGAAGGAGCCAACTGCTATTTACTGTGATAACAATTAAAAAATTTCTTTATCAAAAAACCATGTTTTCTACAAAAAGAGTAAGCACATTGACACACATTTTCATTTCATCCGTGAGCTTATCAATGATGGGGACATAGAACTTTCTTTTTGTGGCTCCAAAGATCAGCTTGCAGATATTTTCACAAAGCCATTGGGAAAAAATGTATTTGAATTTTGGAGAGAGAAATTAGGCATTGTAAGTTCCTATACTTGTAACAATTGATATTAGGAGGGGATGTTGAGATACTAATATCATTGTCTGCTAGGTGTCATCACATTTGATTCTGTTGTCTGTTAGGTATCATAATCAATTTAGTTTTACTTCAGTTTAGTCGAGTTTCACTCCATTCATTTATTATTTATGTTTTTTATGTATTCTATTTAGCTATTTTGAATATTGAGAAGATCAATCTCTACTCCATGATTTCTCTTCATTCTTTTTAAGTAGCTTCAACATGCCTTAAATTTGTTGTCCCCAATAAATATAGTGCGAAAGCACTGATTTACATTTTTCTCCAATGTTCCTTCCAAAATATTTCGAAAAGCTGAAACATGGTCTGAACATGTCTTGTCATGTCATCGCAGCAACACAATCAAAAGAAACAAAGGATGGCTTTAAAGACTGAAGGTACCTGCCTCTTTGTTTTAAAGACACTGCAACAATTTATGAAGCGTTTGCAAATTCAAACGCACAGATTCACTTGGCCATGTAATAGATCACCATATTTTTATTAAAATGTTCATTGAACTCATATCTAATGCACAAGGTGAAACCGGTCTCTAAAAACACAACCCATGAAGGGAATAATATTCCAGTAAGAAGAAAGTTAGTCCATTTATTTAATTGTTTTTCAAAATTTGCCAACCCCACATCCATACATTAAAATAATAACACCTATGGGCATAAATATCCAAATATCCACTTAACCCAAATAAAATATCTATGCAAATAGGTGTACCTATTTCAAGCATATTTTTGACACTTTAAATTTTCTTATGTAATTTTTTTTTTAAATGTTAGTGATTTTCATGCTGATTTTGAAATTGTCGCTGCAACATCAACACATTTTCCTTAGAGGGCTTATTTTTGACACTTTAATTTTTTTTATGTATCAAGTTCGATCACTTTTTTAAAAATGTTAGTGATTTTCATGCTGATTTTGGAAAGTGTTGATGTAGCATCAACCCTTTTTGTCTAGAGGGCTTATTTTTCACACTTAAAATTTTCTAATGTATTAAGTGTGGATAGTTTTTTTTAAATGTTTCTGATTTCCATGTCGGTAATAAACCATAAAAATAAAATAAAAAACATGATAAAAAAATCTAGGTTGCGGGGCCCTAGCTAGGTCCTACGGCCCTTTTTAGTTCCACCTTGCTCAAGCCAGAGGCCTTGCGGAATTTTGGAGCATCACCCTGGGCAGAGGCACCGAGATCCTCAATGGCCAAGGCTAATCTCGGTCATGACCACCCGGGGCCGCGGAGCGTCGGGGCAGGGTTGTACAACCATGCCCCACGCAGGCATGAGGCCCTGGCACCCTCGACGATCATGGTTGAGCTCAGACTTGGTCACCTAGGGCCACGAGGCCTCGAGCCTGGGCGGGGCGGCGCTCCACAATGCCAACCCGTCCCTCCCAGGCCCAAGTCTGTGCGGCCTTGGGTGACCAAGGTCAACAATGGATGCTCAAGGTCGCGAGGCCTCGGGCCTAGGTGGGGAGGCAACCCACGCAAGCCCGAGGCCCCATGACCTGGGATGCCATTGTCACAACTCCGCTCATATAGTTACAATCAATTTTTTTTTTGTATTGGTTCCAATAGAATTACCTTCACATTCCTCCCCTTAGAATATTCTTTATGTTTTAGCTCCTATGTAAACATTTCATAAGTATAGGATAACCACCCATTCAACTACTTAAATTTTATAATATAGTAATGATTGCAATGTAAAAATTTTTGTAGTGGCTGAGTTGTGATTTAAATTCACTTCTTAGTAGCTTTTGTATTAGCTTTATAATCTCCACCATACACTACCAATCCAATTCAATGCCTAAAATCTACAAGGCGTGATTCCCATACCCTTTCACCTACTCCTATGTTGTCTTTGCTACCCAATGAGTGCATAAGTTCCTCTTGTCCACTTGATGATGTATTAAATGTTCATTCACGCCTTAGCTTTGTTGTAAGAGTTGGATATCACGGAATATCATTGGGTAAAAATTTACCCTATGGTTATAAGTAAAGTTCTTTATCACTCTCGGTTGTAAGGGTATATATCTTAATGTCTATGTCGCACTCTGTGTGCACATTGGTAAGCACTTTCCTTATCGCTACTCACATTTAACTGTCATCTATGAACCATCATACTACTATAAAGTTTTTATGGCTTGAGGTTGACACTTGGTAGCTTATTTATTTAATGTACAAATCCATAAACATTTTTAAATTATGTTACTCACTTGAATTATGCATGTACATTCCCCACTGTGGTGAAATCGTGGTACTCGAGGCCTTAATTCATGTATTTATGATATCTAAATCAATTCCTGATCTCCATTAATTTTTCTTGGGCCTGTTGTAATATTTGGCTAGTGACATGGTGTGATGTTTTATATATTTCATGGTTGCGCCTATTTCGATGTTGGATGCCACCTTGCATAGAGGTAATGTCATAATTTATGGTTTTTCCTTTCACTAAAGCTTCAGGTGTTCTTGACATATGAGCTACGAAATATTACCAGATCCGTGCATATTCCTTTGGTGTTATTTGACGCACTCCACCTTGAACTTTGAAGGTCCACTCCATGATTTCCACACTTGCAGTATTCATGTGGGTGCATGAGATCACTTATCATTTCCAACAATGGCTAGGCATGCTCGGTAATCAAAGTTGAGAAACATTGGCTTAACCCTAACCCCTCTAGACAATGCACCTCCAAATATTATGTTGCCTTCCCATTCAGCCTTCCCGGTCTAGTATATTTGTAACTCACTTATGGAATCACCCATGGCTACATGGCCTCTCAGCGACATACCACGGTGATGTAGGAAATGAAACTTTCCCTTCTCTTTCATTCAACATCCTTCTTTACCTTACTGGACATAGATGTTTAGGGTATAGTCATGGCTTGCACCTTTAGAGACATATCAAAATCACGTCCTTCATTTTCCTTAAGATGCTTTGTTTCTTATCTATATTCTAGTTTATTTCTATTTATCATCTGCGGCCCTATGTTCTCTCTAGTTGCTGGTTTCCTATTTCTCTATTCTAGGGTGTAAGAGTGACATCTTCCCATGAAATATGTGGTTCCTTTCAGGTAATGATTTTCACCATGAGAAAGTCACTTAAGTTTTTATCTTCACATCTTATCTTGTACCCTATTAAGTTGAATTTCCATGTTTTTAGTCAAGACTTCATCTCCTTACAGGATTCCTTGGACTATGTAGAAATTAGGAAGAGGGTCAATACCCAATCACTGAACCCTTTGCAAGTTTCCTCTTGGCACCATAGCATATTAGGTAATATGTAAATAGGGGCTTTAGCGATAGATTAAGGGATTGCTTATCCATTGGATGACTCATTCCACATATCATTTTTTTTGTCTGACGTTTGGCATTGTTGTTCTTTTTTCAAAAGGGATCTAATCTTTCTAGTTTCATTGTTTTCCTAGGTAAGACAAACAACTCTTGGTCTCTCTGAATGCTAAAACAAAAGCTAAATTTGGCACTCTCGGTGGCGATCTCACTAACATCGTGATTTTCAGGTAAATTCCCTTCTAAATACTAACATGATATTCCCTTATTAGTTTACATTCTATTCTAATTTCTTTGGTTAGGTTTTGCTCTTTTTCATTTTTGGCTTAGAGGTGTGGGGAAAACTCAATTCCCTCCAAATTACTAGGTATATTCTGTCTCTATTTTTTGCCTTCTAGGTTTATTTCCTTCTTTCAAAAACCCTATCTCAATCTAAATCTTATACCTTTAGTATTTGCACTATGTAGGTATTAGTGTTGTTCCCGGCCGCTCCTATTGATTGAGCTACATTTTAAATTCGACATTATTTAACAATGTTTCTTCTATGTTTCAAGTGGGTACCTCAGGCACCTCCTTACAGGGGTTATTCTCGTTGTGCTTGGTGACACTAATGGTCGAGGTGTCAAATCTGAACTAAATGATGTAGTGGAAAAGGGTTTCTAATTTAAAATTACCCCAAGGTTTTTCCCGTGTGTGTAGTATTTTGTGTGAATATATAATAAGTGGGTACCTTATTTTTTTATGGGTTGCAACCTTTATTTGCATACAGGGCGTGTAGTCTTGATTTACAAATTGGTTGCATTGTTTGCCATTTTTGTCAGAAAAACGTAATATTCTTATTTGTAATGCAGCCGTCCTGGTGACTTACTGTGATATATTTTATTTGATATTTATTTTTTTCTCAATTATGTTAGTGTCGGTATCTTCATCCCTCCATCAGTGATCGAAATTTCTCTTTTTTCATGCATTTTAGGTGTCCCATCCGATCAGCTGCATTCCATTAGGTCATGGATCAACTGATGGTAGTGGTTCATTATCAAATTTCCCTCATGGTTTTTACCTGCTGGCCTATTTTCATCTGTAGAGGTCATCTATTGTCATTTTTATTTCATTTCATTTGCAGAAGTCATTTTAGGGTTTTCAGGTCTCATTAGGTCTAGGGTTTGCCACCACGGTCTTCAAAAGCTCAATAAGAGGTCAACAGGCACATGAGGATGTCAAATAAGTTCATAAAATCACAAATTTCACTGATGATTTGCTCCATAAAGGGTTTTTACCTCAACACTCTGTTTTGAGGTGAAAACATGTTTTTCTATTTCATGTAAAAATTTTATGTAATTTTATTGTTTCATATGTAATAAAGCATCATCTGTAGCCCTTAGTCACCTTGCCAAACTCCAGCACTCCAACTCCTACAAAAGAAACAAAAAACATCCAAGCATCAGTCCATCAAATGACAAAAAGAGCCAAAACTGCAAAAAATAGGGTTTTTAAAAGCAAAGTGAATTCAACTTTAGGAAAGCGGGTTTCTAAAATGAAAAATTAAAGTCAAGATGTATATAAAGTGACCCTTTGTGTTAGAAGACCTCATTTTGTGCAAGTGAGAGAGAGCAAGAGGTAAAATTGCACTTTGAGGAGAAATAAGGGAAATTGCAGCAAAATTCAAGTTTTTTCCCGGCAGGACACACCTGGGCACCGGCACGACACACTTGCCTGGTGCTACGCACCGGGCACAGGTTTTCCAAAGGATTTTCAATGTGCGCTACACACCTGGTCGTTGGCATGGCGCATCTGTCAGCTAAGCTTCAAAATGAATTTCATTGCTTTTCCAAGCCTCCAAATGTGCAAAGAACCTCTCAAACAGTAAGTTCACCCTCTCATATAGTCTAGCAAGGATTTTCTTCATTCATGGTGGCGATTTGAAAGTTGAAAAATAAAACCCTAGTTGCTCTCAAAGTTGCCTTGCAAAATTGTCTAGGGTTTTGTAGTTTTTGCTATTTTCACTCCCTTGTATGATTTTCCCACATCCCATGCCCCTGCACTAAATTTCCCTTATTGCCTTTCTCTCTCTCCCTCTCCCATTGACACTCACCTTACCCCCTATCAACAAACCCTAAGACCTATACATAAATCCTATCATTCCCCAAAACCTAATCCTCATTTTCTCAAACCCTATCATTCCTTAAAACCCTATTAACTCTACTGCCATCATCAAAAAACTCCTTTACACTTATACTATCAGTCAACCCTTTTATCCCCAAAAGAGAAAGAACTTCCACTCTATACTTCAAAAAATCTCTTCATACTCATCATCCTACACTCCACAATTGCAAGTAAGGACATAGATTCAACATATGAGAGGGATGATGAAACTGTCAGTGATTCTTCCAAGAGATTCATGCACCAAGAAAACCACATAAGGGAGGAAAACACATCTGGGAGGAGCCCATCACTCTCACAGAGTTACTAGCTTGCCCTCTTGCAGTAACATGTTTTAAACATCAGTCTTGCTACCAATTTTGTGAGATGTTGGAGAGGGTGAAATACCACCATGAACTTGCTAGGCTATTTATCCTTCTTCTTCACAATGGTCAGGTGAACTTAGCTGGTGTATCTTTCACTTTGACACCTGAAACTATTGCTGCAGCAACATGTATTCCTAATGTGGGTGAACAGTGGAAAAAAGGACAAATTGTGGGCAAAGAGCATTATGACCCTTACATCAAGGCTAGTTATCAAAGGCAAATCAGTAGGGTCTTTCCTTTCAAATACCTACAAGACACTTATGCCCCACTCATGAAGCTCATTATCAAATATTTCACCTGTGAAGGGAGGTTTTCTCGCTTGTACACTTACCATGTTAGATTGCTGATGCACTTTACTAGAGTGAGGATGATGAACCTCCCTTATTTCATATGTAGAAATATTGAGAAAATGGCTACATTGGTGCAAAGGAAACCTCTTCCTCAGTAGTTCAGTAGAATTTATAATTTTTCATTGATCAAAATTGTTGTTTTGCATCAGCTGAGCTTACTGAATATTTCATGGGATACCTTCATTTCAAATGAGGTTTTCAAAAGCCTTAAGGTGAACCCATCAGTGTTTCAAGAGGAAGGAGGGACTTCAAGTCAGCTAGAGGTTCATGAGACTCGAACTACAGGTGTGCCATTATTTGTCACTTATGAAAAGGACACAAGGAGGTTATTTGCAGCTACCAAACGAGTATTATGGGGTCTCGTTTCCTTCACCAGACCATAGGCAAATGCTATCTTCACCTGGGGTGAAAGGGGCTTTGCCTTCTTCTTCAGTAGTACAGGTATCGGATAAAGGGAAGCAACCATTGCATGATGAAGGGCCTTCTGAAGGTCAGGATAGAGATTTTGTTTTGATTCAAGAGGAGGATACTAATTTGATCTCCCAAAACTCAAGACTCAAGGAGGTCATTAGAGAAAAAGAATCTGACATCCATGCCTTATCACTTCACCTTGAGAGGGCTAAGTGGATTATCAACTTCCTTGAGCAAGAAAACAAGAAAATTACCGAAAAACAAGAACTCCTGGAGTTGCAAGTCATCAAAGAAAACCGGCAAAAGTCCAAGAGGGCAAAGGGCAAGTTGACATCCATTGAACAAAAGGAAAATGACCGGGAATATTTGTTGGAGAAGGTGAATATGCACTTGGAGAAGCTGCTTGAGAAAGCCAACAAGGACAAAAAGATGTTGCGCCACATGGCTTATCACTATTTGGCCAGGAACAAAATTTGTAAAACAAGGATAAGAAGCCTAAAAGCCAAATTAAGGAGAACTTTGAAGAGCAAGAAAAAGCAAGATAAGCTCAAGATCTTGGTTGAAGCTTCATTGGCACAGCATAACACCTAACACAGATCACTCATGCCAAATTTCAAGAAATTTGGTGAAATTTTTGGCATTTTTGAATTTTTTAGGCAAAAAACAGGTTTTCTTGACATGTGCGTAGCGCCATCGGCGCTACGCTTTTGATGGAGACCTACATTTGAAGAAACCTTTGCATTTTTAGATTCATCATGAAAATTTATGCATGCTCAGAAATTGATAGGAAATTTTGACAAGTTTTGGACCTCCAAAAGGGTCAAAAACACCCAAACAATGCCCTTTCTACAACTTTTTGGCCACACAAGAAGCAGTCTTGGGAGATTGCAATTTTGGAGGGGCAAATGGACTCCAAATCAAAAAATTCAAGTTGGTCTGGAAAGTAGACTCACCAAGATTTCCAATGAGCTATTCTACACCTGATTTGGACCTCGGGAAGGCTTTCAAAAGTATCTTGGAAAAAGCACTATGCACAGAAAAAATGGCGCTACGCATAGGATGAAAAAGTGCCAATTTTGCCTGTTTTCTCAGAATTTCGCCTAGTTTTATTCCAGTTTGACTTTTTCTCTCTTATGGTCAAATTCATGATGTGATATGATGTAAATTCATGTCCTATGGTGTAAAAATGATAAAACTTGACTCATGGAGGTAAATACATCAGTTGTAGGTGGTTTTGAGTTGAATGAATCAATTTCCTAAATTTTAGAGGCAAGCTGTTCCACTGCCTATGTTTATGTTCCTAGTTTAGATATGGTTGAAACCACCCATTTTCTCATGGATTTGACCTCTGATGGATAGAACAAGTGGTTTGGATGTCTATATCTTGTACTTTCTTAGTCATTTGTCAGGGTTGGACTCTTATGGATGCTTTGAGCACTATTGTACATCATTTCTGTGGTTTGGCAAGGAAATAGACCAGGGTTTGCAACATTTTGTGGGATTCTTATGTCAAGGTGATTTAGTATTTATTATTATTATGTGATTCAAGTTATCATATGTTTATGTGTGCCATTATCTCTCTCTTTTCTGCTTAACTAAATAAATCAAGTTTAAAGGTGGAATTCATTGATGTTTCAATGCTCTGCCTTAGGGTTTATTTAGCTTTACATGTTTTCTACTATTTGAAGAGGAATAATGACACATTCATGCTCTCTCCAACTCCTCACCAGTCTCAAGACTCATCATTACACTTAATTTGAAGTTCTAAAACACTTTCCCACCTCGCCCCACAGAAACCTCTGCAAAACTGAGCTCATTCCCCATACCCAAAACTGCCGTTCACATCTGATCCAACAAACCACCATAAAATTCAATCAAACTCCTTTGAGCATATACCTAGCCTAAAATTAGTATTTACATCAGTATTCTCTTTCATTATTTGCCTTATTTTCCTGAGATTGACAAGGAGAGATCCCTCTCCCGACCTGGTAGGGCTAGCTACCAGGTTAAGCATGGTTTGATGTTACCCTAGACCTGCCTTTCTCAGCCTGAGGTAGATTTAGGCCATAAGATATTGGTGACTATACTGGGGAACCTAATTTTCTGTTCCTAAGAAAGATGTAATCAAGTTCAAATCTGATTTTTGATGGTGGACAATGATCAAACATCAGAAGGCTAAAATCATTCACCTGGTGACTCTAGTGTCGAAGAATCCCAAGGTTCAAACTTTTTATGGCGACTCTACTCTTCAAGAATCAGTAGCCTGAAGAATTTCTTGGTGAATTCATTGTTATCAAAATGGTTTCGCTAGATCGAAGGTATGCTCCCACGAGCTGAGATCACATTCCAGGTTTTCCAAATAAAATTCCAAAGGTAGATTGGTAAAGGAATTTGCCTATGTTTAAAGATGATGATAGGAATGATGCTGCTTTACATCTGGTTAGATTTCACATACATATTCACAAGTTGAAGGTTGATTTTCCTGAAGACTGCTTGATGAAGATATTCATGGCCACTCCGGAAGGTGAAGCCCGATCTTGGTATGAAAGTTTGTTGCCTGCTTGTATTTACTGTTTGAAGGATTTTCATGCCACGTTCTTTGAGAGGTATAAAGAATCTTATCCATCCTTAAATTTAGTTCATAATTGTTGCCAACATGTTTGTAGTTTCATTGAAAATCTTGAGAAATTTTATGAAGATGATGACTTCATGGACGGTGAGATCGTGGAAGCCCTATATGAAAATCCATTTTAATAGCATAAAGACAGCTTAGAGGATACTTATCAAGATGTGCAGGAAACTTTGCAGCTGGATCAAGATCTAATTACGATGGAAAATGATGAAAGAGAAGGTTTTATTTCAGATTTGTCCATAGAAGAAGACAATATGCAGGAAAGTCAAGTTTCAATTTCAGAATGTGATAAAGTCAAGTCGGCTATTTCAGATCTAGATTCAGATCGTGATGATGAAGACTACCTTGTTCTGAATCCCATGAAGGAGAGCTCTGCTGTTGAGATCATCTGGAATGAAGAAGATAGAGTTATTGACCCAAGTGTTCTCATTTCATTAGAACAAAGCCTTCATGAGGAGGTAATCTAGTCATTTTATGAAAAACAAGATGAGATCTTTGTTCAAGTAAGTGAAAAATCTTCTTTCGATAACTCAGTGGTAAATGATAATTTGATTGCCATGTCATATGAAGATGATCAACAATGTTTTCAAATTTTAGAAGATTAGGGAAATGAGGACTGTCATTCAGGTTTTTCATGTTGAAATGTTATTTCAAGAAGACAATCATTGTTTGAGCAAACGAAAAAAAAAAGCCTTATCTCCTCTGTCTGAAGATGAGATAGATCAACCCCTGAAAGGTCATGTTACAGCCCAAGCTAATGCAAGTCTGCAGTGTGCACATGGTCAAGAAGGTGTTGGTGAAACTTCTTCCTCTTTTGAAAATGATGAAAGTATTGAAATTAGATTTATAGATCATCAAAATGATATTATTTTCTTTCATGAAGAGGATAAGACTATCATGTTTGATAATCTTGAAGATTGTTTTCTGTTCAAGAATGACCTAGACCATGAAGTTGAGGAATATGAGCTTGAGAGAGACAATATGCCAAAATTTCTGATGCTCGAGGAATTTACAGCTAACACTCAGATGGAAAAAGCTTATACTTCTCAATGCCTTCCCATCAATCAATAACCAGTTGTTCTTTCAGATCAGAATAAAGGGAGTACTTGTATTTTTGTTGCTGGATCTCAAGACAAGCTATTGCTTCAGGATTTTCAAGATCCTTTCGGCATTCCTTTGCAAGCACTAGAGAAGATGAATGTTTCCTGGTTCGTTAGCATAAGCCTTGGTTTCAATTGTTATTGTGAGTTGCCTACATGTACATCGTTCTACCCGCTCGGCTAAAGTGAGAGCAGAATTTCAGTATGTAGCCATCTGTTGGATTGGTTACATTGGAAGGCCCAATTCACATGATTGTACATATTTCATCAGTAGGCAGGTGGTTGTCATCATGATTTGAAGCCCTCAAGTCTCGATGGTCTGATACCATTAAAAAAAGCTTTATAAGCACTTGTTTTAGTTAAGTAAATCTTGAGTCATTTTTTTGTTTTAGTTAGTGTCAGTGGTTTGGGATTGTTTTGAGTCAGTTTTGAGTCTTTATAATTGAGTTAATTTTGATTCAAGATATTGGTTTCAGTTTGCAGAAGTTATTGACTCCATTTTTCCTAATGGAAGAGGCACTGGTCTGCTTTCCAGAGATCTGTGGTTCGTGGCACCTCCCAGAAGCTACCATCCCCATTGGAGCCAATGTTAGTGTTAGTATCTTCATCCCTCCATCAGTGATCAAAATATCTCTTTTTGCATGCATTTTAGGTGTCCCATCCGATCAGTTGCATTCCATTAGGTCATGGATCAACTGATGGTAGTGGTGCATTATCACATTTCCCTCATGGTTTTTACCTGCTAGCCTATTTTCATTTGTACAGGTCATCTACTATCATTTTTATTTCATTTCATTTGCAGAAGTCATTTTAGGGTCTCATTAGGTCTAGGGTTTGCCACCATGGTATTCAAAAGCTCAATAAGAGGTCAGCAGGCAAATGAGGATGTCAAATAATTTCATAAATCACAAATTTCACTGATGATTTGCTCCATAAAGGGTTTTTACCTCAAAACTCTGTTTTGAGGTGAAAACATAGTTTTTCTATTTCAAGTAAAATTTTTATGTAATTTTATTGTTTTCATATGTAATAAAGCATCATATGCAGCCCTTCGTCACCTTGCCAAACCCCAGCACTCCAGCTCCTGCAAAAGAAACAAAAAACATCCAAGCATTAGTCCATCAAATGACAAAAAGAGCCAAAATTGCAAAAAATAGGGTTTTTAAAAGCAAAGTGAATTCAACTTTAGGAAAGTGGGTTTATAAAATGAAAAATTAAAGTCAAGATGTATATAAGGTGACCCTTTGTGTTAGAAGACCTCATTTTGTGCAAGGGAGAGAGAGCAAGAGGTAAAATTGCACTTTGAGGAGAAATAAGGGAAATTGTAGCAAAATTCAAGTTTTTTCCTAGCGCGACGCACCTGCTTCGCGCTACACACCAGGCGCAGGTTTTCCAAAGGATTTTCAATGCGCGCTATGCACAAAAAATGCGCTACGCACCTGGGCTTTGGCACCATGCATCTGTCAGCTAAGCTTCAAAACAAATTTCATTGCTTTTCCAAGCCTCCAAATGTGCAAAGAACCTCTCAAATAGTAAGTTCACCCTCTCATATAGTCTAGCAAGGATTTTCTTCATTAATTGTGGCAATTTGAAAGTTGAAAAATAAAACCCTAGTTGCTCTCAAAGTTATCGTGCAAAATTGTCTAGGGTTTTGTAGTTTTTGCTGTTTTCACTCCCTTGTATGATTTTCCCACATCCCATGCCCCTGCACTAAATTTCCCTTATTCCCTTTCTCTCTCTCCCTCTCCCATTGACACTCACCTTACCCCCTATCACCAAACCCTAAGCCCTATACATAAATCCTATCATTACCCAAACTCTAATCCTCATTTTCTCAAACCCTATCATTCCCTAAAACCCTATTAACTCTACTGCCATCATCAAAACACTCCTTTGCACTTATACTATTAGTCAACCCTTTTATCCACAAAAGAGAAACAACAACCACTCTATACTTCAAAAAATCTCTTCATACTCATCATCCTACACTCCACATTTGTAAGTATGGAAACAGATTCAGCATATGAGAGGGATGATGAAACTGTCAGTGATTCTTCCCAAGAGATTCATGCACCAAGAAAACCACATAAGGGAGGAAAACACATTCGGGAGGAGCCCACCACTCTCACAGAGTTACTAGCTTGCCCTCTTGCAGTAACATGTTTTAAACATCAGTGTTACTACCAGTTTTGTGAGATGGCGGAGAGGGTGAAATACCACCATGAAGTTGCTAGGCTATTTATCCTTCGTCTTCACAATGGCCAAGTGAACTTAGCTGGTGTATCTTTCACTTTGACACTTGAAACTATTGCTACAGCAACAGGTATTCCTAATGTGGGTGAGTAGTGGAACAAAGGATAGCTTGTGGGAAAAGAGCATTATGAGCCTTACAACAAGGCTAGTTATCAAAGGCTAATCAGTAGGGTCTTTCCTTTCAGATACCTACAAGACACTTATGCTCCACTCATGAAGCTCATTATCAAATATTTCACCTGTGAAGGGAGGTTTTCTCGCTTGTACACTTACCATGTTAGATTGCTGATGCACTTTACTAGAGTGAGGATGATGAACCTCCCTTATTTCATATGCAGAAATATTGAGAAGATGTCTACATTGGTGCAAAGGAAACCTCTTCCTCAGCAGTTCAGTAGCATTTATCATTTTTCATTGATCAAAATTGTTGTTTTGCATCATCTGAGCTTACTAAATATTTCATGGGATACCTTCAATTCAAATGAGGTTTTCAAAAGCCCTAAGGTGAACCCATCAGTGTTTCAAGAGGAAGGGGGCCTTCAAGTCAGCCAGAGGTTCATGAGACTCAAACTACAAGTGTGCCAGTATTTGTCACTTATGAAAAGGGCACAAGTAGACTATTTGCAGCTTCCAAATAAGTATTATCTCCACCTGGGGTGGAAGGGTCTCATTTCCTTCACCAGACCATAGGAAAATGCTATCTTCACCTGGGGTGAAAGGGGCTTTGCCTTCTTCTTCAGTAGTATAGGTACCGGATAAAGGGAAGAAACCATTGCATGATGAAGGGCCTTCTGAAGGTCAGGATAGAGATTTTGTTTTGATTCAGGAGGAGGATACTGATTTGATCTCCCAAAACTCAAGACTCAAGGAGGTCATTAGAGAAAAAGAATTTGACATCCATGTCTTGTCACTTGACCTTGAGAGGGCTAAGTGGATTATTAAATTCCTTGAGCAATAAAACAAGCAACTTACCGACAAACAAGAACTCCCGGAGCTACAAGTCATCAAAGAAAACCGACAAAAGTCCAAGAGGGCAAAGGGCAAGTTGACATCCATTGAAGAAAAGGACAATGACCGGGAATATTTGTTGGAGAAGGTGAATATGAACTTGGATAAGCTACCTAAGAAAGTCAACAAGGAGAAAAAGATGTTGTTCCACATGTCTTATTACTATTTGGCCTGGAAAAAATTTTGTAAAACAAGGATAAGAAGCTTAAAATCCAAATTAAGGAGAACTTTGAAGAGCAAGAAAGAGAAAGATAAGCTCAAGATCTTGGCTGAAGCTTCATAGGCCCAGCATAGCACCTAACACAGATCACTCATGCCAAATTTCAAGAAATTTGGTGAAAATTTTGGCATTTTTGAATGTTTTAGGCAAAAAACAGGTTTTTTCGACAGGTGCGGAGCGCCACCAGCTGTAATGACCCACTTAAATTTTATCCTACAAATCGTGTTAAATATTTACATTATCTGAAAATATTGAGAAATATTGGTCTAATATAAATTTATGATTTCCATTATTCAAATTCCCCACTTACCTTCTCAAATTGAATATTATGTAGGATATGGTCTCTTTCCATTAATTCAAAATATATTTATTCATTTCACATTCCCCAATGTACCCTCACATTTACTTGGGAGAAGACATAGTCCTCTCCATATTATCATTAATATATATTTATTCATTTCACATTCCCCAATGTACCCTCACATTTACTTGGGAGAAGACATAGTCTTCTCCATCTTATCATCAATATATATTTATTCATTTCACATTCCCTAATGTACCCTCACATTTACTAAGGAGAAGACATGGTCCTCTCCATGTAATTACACTTCACATTCCCAAATGTACTTTTCAGATTTACTTGGGAGAAAACATGATTCTTCCCATTAAATTCTCAATTTTATATTTATGTCACAATTCCAAATGTACTCCTAGCTTACTTGGGAGAAGAGAAGTCAACTAAGGATGGATGAGAAGTTAATGACATTAATGAGAGGTGGTTGAGGAAAGAGGGTATAAAAAGGGAAGGGGGAAGCAAGAAAAGGGGGGTTGGAGTTTTGCTTAGGATTGTGGGGGTTGGTTATGATTGTTTGGCCTTGTCATGATTTTGGGAGACCTTGGAAACCTATGGAGGTTTCTTGGGTTTGAGAGGAGGAAAGTATCATTATCTGGTTTTGCACATTCTTCTTGAGGACACACTATATCTGGTTGGACTTGGGCACGAAGGGCTAGGGAACCTGTGGAGGTTTCCTGGGCTAGGAATTTGTTTCCTAGTTGGCTGGGAGGTAAATCCGGTTGGGTCGGCCAGAAGGAGCGTTCAGCTGGAGCTATCAGACAAAGGTATCATCATCAACCGCCGGAACAGGTATTTTTCCATGGACTACTCTTGTTAAGTTGATATCAATGGAATGCTCACCTTAATTTATGTTGCTTATGATAAAATGATAAGATGTTAAATGTTTTAAGCTATGTGAAAAGGTCAGCAAGCTCCTTTTATTATTTATAAATTAACAGGAAAATAGATCTGTTAGTGTATAACGGAATAGAGGCTCTAATAATAGGATTTAGGTCCTTACACATGGTATCAGAGCTTTAGTTCAAAATCTGGACCCAAAGCCCACTAAACCCACAATTTATACTTTCCACAAGTCTCCTTGTCATTTGATGCGAATCCCCACCCATGACTACTGGCCTTTACTTCTGCCAGGATCCCATATTCCATTCGCATTTAGTTTGAATCTGCCCTTTCCTCCCCCAATCTGATGGCTAGTCTGAGGAGCTTCTGTGTTTTATAATTGATTTTTTTTGCGCTAGCCAATTATCTGAGAACAACATACGGATTAGACTCTCTGCAAGATAAATCTGGGCATGTGCAGTTCATAGAGGGACCAACAAAGTCTAGCAGAGGCGGTCAACAATAAGCTGAGCTTCCCTCTTCTGTGATTTTATTTTACCACCGCTGAGTGCTTAAACTTGGCCACAAATACCTGGAAATTTGAAATCTTTAGAGCGTAATTTGGTGGAAACTTAATGCCAGCGTTAATGCACCAGGCAATCGGTACAGCTGCTATACTACAAGGCTCTGGATTGGAAAGCCGCCACAAGAATTTGCTCTAATTGTGGATTCAGGAAGCACTGTTACATATGTTCCCTGTTCAACCTGTACACGATGTGGCAATCACGACAAGTATACATTGGGTCCACATCAAGGGAGTTTAAAAGTCAGACTAATGTCTACAGGTTAAAACTCATTGTTTGGTGAAAATCCTACCTGGATTCTGTAAATAATAAACAAACTGACTTCTGCTTGGCTAATTCTATCCATAATTGTTGCTTACCAAAGTGTGGCGAGAAATTTGTTACTTGATAAACAAATTAATGTATATCTCTATCTAGAACATAGTAGCTTTCCATGGACTTTCACTTGTCTTGTGGAGTGTTGGGTTGTGATGTCATAAAGAAGGCATTGCTGCTCTGAGCATATGTTCATATTTATCCTTGATGTCTCAATTAACTGAATCCCTTTGAGCTACAGACTATGAGGAGGAAGTAACTTTTACGATTGGGTTACAAGAATAAGCAAGAAGCAAGCTTTTATTATCATAATGAGATTTAGTGTCAATGGGATCTTGACTGCTTGTAGTCCGTCAATGATTTATTGTTTTGCAGTTTACGCCCATTCCTTAGCACTGGCTTTTGTTAAGTTCCTCTAAACCCTTTGATATCTTCGACCGTCCCAAAAGCTGGTAGCGAGGTGTAAGTTGTAACTAGTAAGGATTAAATCCCAATTATCCGCATTTGATGAAAGGAAATGCTGAAAGTTAGTGCCATAAGAAGAAATTCAGGAATAAAAAAACTAAATTCCAGACGACCTTTTTATGCACATTGCAGCCAAGCACTTCGAGTTTGCCAAGTAGGTTACATACTGTGTTGTGTTAAGTTTCTGTTTTAAATGGAGGGTGACATGCGTATTACTCTAATGCAAGCCACTTTTATGCAGCATATACTTATTACTTGTGTTGTAGCCATTTGTCTGAAGTGGATTATGATAGAGAAGTTGTTGGAGACTCATTTAATATTTTAATCCATTCAGAAGAAAATATGTACCATTTCACTCAGTGGTTTATATATATATATATATATATATATATATAAGAAAATCAGAGCAAAAATTAAATTCCAGATGACCTTTTCATGCACACGCAGCGAAGCACTAAGAGCTTGTCAAGTAGGTTACATACTGTGTTATGTTAAGATTTTGTTTTAAATGGAGGTATGCTGATCAAGCCATTTGGATAAATATCATTTGATTGTGTGCGTGCACTGGAGTATCTCTTCAACCCTAAAGATTCATTGAAAATCAGATAAGTGGCAGTGAAGAAGGTTGGTTTTGTTCTGAATTTTTTTTTGGTGAAAGAAAATTGGGCTCGGTCCTCATTAGGGCGTCATACTCTAAAATAATACATCCTTATTTATATGTTTTGAAGACCTGTGGAGGAGAAACATTTTCAGGACATTTGACCCTTTCTTAAAGAGATCTAAGGGTTGTCTTATCCCTGCAAAGAAGATAGTAAATATTGCGGCCTTGTGATTAAGGTATGTCCTCATAATTTTTGAATTTAAGAGCACAAATTGTAATAGTAAGATCTATTCTCGGCCTTAGGTTTCTTCAGAAGTTGTAGACCAATAATTTTGACAATGGCAAGGAATGATGATTACTATTTCCATTCTCTCCACGATTTTAAGGTTTCAATATGAGCCACATTGCAATGACTCAGCCTTATTGCATAACAACGAAGATTCTGAGTTTAATTGCAGTGATCAAATTACAACCACAACACTCTCCGTTAGGTGATGTCTAGAATTTCAATTCACTAAGTATAGATCTATGTCTATCAAGGGGAATTGAGCCGACCTATGCTAGATAAAGAACCAAGCAGTTATAGCTAAATGTTTCGATCTCATTCTTCAGGCTGGCTTGAAGTCTTTATTTCTTGTTGAAGACTGTCATGAAATTTTGCGTATTTATCAGTGATCCAATTACATCATCTTCTTCAACAATCATCCCAAACTAGAATTGATCCTTGTGGATGATCTAGATTCAAATCTGTCATATTCTTGAGGCATCAGTAACATCAGTACGTCTGATTTGGGAATTTGGTCCTCAAAAGTGAGTTCAATTTGAAGAGATGATATAGCTCAAGCATGTTAACAAAAGTTTAGCACCCATGTACAAATCATTGAAGCCTCATCATTTATAGCATGTCTGTGTAGTCTAACATATTGGTAAATGAAAAGGCAGTGTAGGATGTGTGAATTGCATTAGCTTTCAGCCTGGTGTAGTTCTTCATGGACTATCATAATCAAGTTTATAGATATAGCAAGGCATTGACATATACAGGCTGGTGGGAAAGTATCCAATCATCCAGGAACATTAATTCAGCCTTGCAACAGTTGGGCTATATATATACTTGACATGGATTGTTGATTCTGAGTAAAAAGTCAAGGAACAGAACAATTATAAGGATATCATCAGTCAGACTTATATCATTATCACAGGATATCGTCATCAATGCGCTAGAATATGAGAAATTTCCAGTCCGGAAAATTCTGTTCATACTCTATTCTATTTTGTGCTTGAGTAGCCATTTCAGAAATTTTCAACATGTGGAACTCTGCTTCTGAATTGTGTTTATTCTATTGGGTACTTTATTGCAGTCTAATTCGGTACTCGGCTTGGTACTTGATAGGTTTCCTGGTAGTGGAAATTACAGTGAGTTCACTTTACTCTTTGTCAATGAAAAATTGAGATGCATGAAATGCAACACTGTCTTTCTAATCCAGCAGAAACAACATAACATGAACAAGATTATGATAATTGTAAGTGCTGAGAAGCAAATACAAGAGACAATGAGATATACCTGTAGATTATAACCCTTGTGTTGATAACTCCAAAACAGAGAGCAATATTCACAGGCCTCTTCGAGGGAATAATCTCCTTTGATCAAAGCTTCAATATAGTAACATTCCTTTATCAAACATTACGTACAGCTGCCCCAGTTGTTGTCATTCCCATAACTTTTGCTTGTCTTAGAATTTGTAGGTATAGCTTACGATCAAGTTGAAGTAACCCATCACAGACTTTCTTTTATATCTCAGACAAGCGATGCAGTTTCCCTTCAGCATTTTCATTGGCTCTCTGCAACCAATAATTATGAAGCCCGATCCTTGATTTTTTTTTGGTAACAACCATACATCCTTGGAACCAAGGATTCTTTCTGGAGAAGATTTATTAGCTGGATTTGCAGGCACAACTTCATCATCATCAGCAGGAGGAATAGCAATAGACTCACCTTTATCATCATTAGCAGTAAGAATAACTCTAAGTTCACCATCCTCATCAGCAGTAGTAGGAATAACATTAGGTTCATCATGATCATCAACTTTGCCTAGTGAAGAGAATGCACTATATGTTGTTACATGCATGGTTGACAACATGTTTTGCTTCCCTTTCAGTTTCCAACCCCCCTTTTATCAGCTGCTAGTTCATCTTCCTTCCTGTCCAACCATACCTCTTCTATTGTCTTATTATTAATTGAATACTTGCTATAGAAGGACTCAATTTGTTGTTGTGAAGCTATACCCGGTAGCATCCTCTTGGAGATTAGCCGTGCTCTCAAACGATTCTGCCAGGAGATAGGCAATTCAAAGGATAAATAAACCTAAGGAAGCACTAAGTAGCTGGGCTTGTAATTTCATGTCAAAGTTTGGCTGCAAATTTAGGTCTCAAGTGTGTGACTCTCAAGAAAAGACAGTTGTTCTAGTCAGAGTTTGGATGGAAGAAGCATACAAGCTACAAGGAGGTCTAGACATCAGCGCAGCTCCTCAGCTGTACAAGCCCATCTTAAACAACCAACATTGCTTTTATGCAGCAGAAATTTGTATCCAAAATCCTAGATAATCCTAGTCAAACATTGTTTATTTATCCAACATCTAATTCGTTATCAAACAACTTGACCTGGCTTCGTTCAAGATTTTGCTTTATACATATTCTTAGTTGTTGTATGATGTCACCATTTACCAAATTTGAAGTCATGTTTCATACTAAAAAGGTCTATATACCTGCATGGTGAGGACTTGGGTACGAGGATGATAGTGATATGCTTGTAATTGTAAGTTCCAGAATCCATGGGTATTCCAAAATGATCCTTCCTTATTTAGTGTGGTAATGGATGATAGTCTATCTCAGTGACCTATACTAGAATTTGTGCTTTTAGCGTTACTTATACATCTGTTTATATTTTGGACTTTGTTGTATGAAATGGGACCGTTATGATTACTGATAAATAGTAAATGCATCTGCTATGTTTTATTGTATGCAATTGGATACTACCATGTTTCTTTTGATAAATATGTCAAATAATAATTATATGGAAAAAGTATACACACGTTACATATTGCAATACTGAGAAACTTTAGATTGCTATCACAATATTGTTTGTCTTGAAATTGTTCCTTGTTCCTCTCCTTCTGAAGCAACCTGCCTTCCAAGCTTATCTGAAGAATTAGCTAACACTAGTAGAAATTTGCATCATGTACACTTCTTTTGTGTGGCATGTTCCAGTTAAAACATTCCATAATGAATGTCATTTTTGGATTGCTGTTAACTGTAAATCTGTAACATTCCTCCCATCAAAAACCCCTTTTAGTTTTATTTATTTATTTATTTTTATCTGTTTTAGGGACCACCTAAATTCTCATATTGCGAAAGATTTCAGTTTAGGTGAGATACTTTTAACGTACCTTCATTATCAACAGTGAAATTAGGGTATAAGAAATATGTTTCTGTTCATAGCATCACCAAAAGAATAGCGGAAGCAACATTGTTAAAATTGTCTACTATGCATCAGTAACTTGCCTTCTGTTGTCAAGCCTGCTAGTTTTTAACAATTAGGTTGGTATTAACAGTGTATCTGCAAAATTGAAAACATACACACTATATCAACCAGCTGCAATCCTTGCAAAGTCTAGTTAATATATAAATGGCAAATGCCTTATACAGAAGAGATATGGTTCACGAGTCTAAATTTTAAAACAATAAACTTCATTACGAGTTCAAATTTGAAACAATGATTGGGGAACATCAATCTCATTCGGAATGGAAAAGATTATTTGTTGTTATTACCTCTATGAATATAAAGAAGTCCCTTTTTATCAAATGAAAGTGTTATCACAAATGTTGGATATTTTACCTTCCTTCTGGCAATCACCTTGTACATATGTAAAGTGCATTGCTTATTATTAAAAACTGTGCCATTCTTGATACTTCCAAATGCTGTTTATGTTCTCTTCCATCTAGTAGTCGGTGCAATCACATACATCTATTTTATTGTCATGAAAGTTATGACCACAGTCTTCAGAGAATTTCATCCTCAACATAAAATCACAGCTACAAAATAGCTTCATTAGTAATGTTTACTGTCTATATTAAGAGAAGGAAATTAATTTAACTGCAATTTTGTCAAAAGCAGTCACTTTTCTTCATCTTGTACCTTTTATGCATAAAATCCATGTGGAACTTACTCTTTGGTTACAAGAAAAACAGAATATGCCTGGTGGTGAAGTTTTCATACCTTGGGAGGGTTTTCTCCACAAAAATCCTGGTATTGAAGGCATGAAACACCGCAGGAATTAATACGGTTCAGTAATGCATTAGAAATAAACTCATATCTTCTATATTTCCACAAAGCATTTATAACTTAAAAATAAAAAAAATAAAAAAATTCCACTTCTGAAAATTTCAGATCAGTTGGTATTAGAACTGAGTTCAAAGTTACTTGGCTGATTAAATTAAAAAGACAGAAGTACAGAAGCTTTATTTATTTGTTTTTAATGAGCATAAATACAAACTGACATCTTTAAGGGGCATTTACATTTGCTTGATAACTTATGATAAGTTCATTATTAGAATTCTGTTGTTTTATTGTGTGCTTTGTTACTGCCTTCTTTTTATTATTATTTTTTTTTTTTCAAGCTTTAGTCGGGTAAATTTAACCAAATCTTTCAAATTTTGATGCTAGGTAAGTTAATTCATGGAATTTCTTTTTAAATGACTTTAATTTACTTGAACAGCTATTTTAATATAATTAGTTCATATCTGACTATTTGAAACAACAAATTTAATTTAATTAGCACATATTCGAGTCTTTGAAATCGTCACGATACTAGCTTGAGGAAGTTCATAGTAGATAGTAGAAATTGTTATTCCAAATCTTTTCAGCTTTGTTTGCAACCAAAATACAAATAGAAAACTAGATAATGTTGGATTCTGGATCGAAGTAATAGGAACAAAATGTGGATTGTTGTCATTTGCTTCCATGGTTATATTGATCCTTTGGCTGACCTTGCAGCCATTACAAGTGTTCCAAAAGGATTTATTGAACCTTCCTTAGAACTTTTATAAATTATACTCATTTCAAAATAACAATGGAATGAATATTTTCAAGGAAAATCTTCTTTTGCAAACTGTTTTGGAATTGTAATTTATTTCCAGAATGTGTTAGTGCGGTATGCAATATCCTTTAGAGAGCTTAAACATTTTTTTTTATGGTTTAATTGGGCAGTACTACTTGTGGAAGTTTTCAAGTTTTATTGTGTAAGCATTATACAAATAATGATAGAGATGACTGCTGATATCTTTTGGAGAAATCTTACTAATGTTTCTTTTTTTTCAAGCACAGAGATACAAAGCTAGCGAATATATGTTTATCTATTTATTCTGAGTAAAGGAGACTAGTAACATAAGTAATCCATATTTTAATTTATAGGTATGGGAGGATTATTTAGTTTCATTTGCAACAAAATATTGTCAATGGTTTTGAAATGTCGTTTATATGAGGTCTTCATAGTAAAGATTGGAAATTTTTTTTGAGTACCCATGTTTTATACCAGCAAGTATGTATTTATCAATTTTTATACATTAAAGAAGATAAGTAATATGGGCAATCTATATTTTGTTTTGTAAACCCTTTTCTGTCTGAACTGGTAATTGCATACATTGTATTTACTTATCAAATGAAACTTCTTAACTCCGCTTTACCTTCTAGAATAGGCCATTCAAATATGGCCGTGATCTTCTTGGATCTATGCTTAGGGCATCTACTGAAATTGAATTTCAAAGTACTAAGGGTTCGTCTCTTCTTTGCAAGATTCGCTCTTTTCAAGGTTGATTATAAAATTCTTTTATACAAGTGTTCTAGATATCAATTCATGGTTATCCTAACAATTATTATGATAAAAAAAAAATATACACATATATATAAATATATATATGTGTATATTTCAATGTATAGTGTAAATACCTAGTTTATTGTTCTTATAAATGATGTGAGGGTGTTTATTAACACAAACAACGTGACCACCTATTCATACAAACCATTCTTGGTTTTGAATCCCGTATTTCACTCATCTCCTTCTCGAGTTTAGAGTCGGTAATATCCACTCCTAGGATTTTGATCTCCTTCGAGTAAAAAAAAAAAAGCAAGGGCATAAACAAAACAAGAAAAACAAGAGACCATGATCAAGGTTGAATTACATTGACTTTTAAAACAATCTAATTATGTTTATTGAGAAGCTATAAGAGATTGAAAATGCATGAGTTCGAATAGCTGATATTCTCATCACCTTGAGGACTAACATAAATAAGTAAACAAAATATAGGTTGATAAATATGCATTGGTCCTTACTGTTATGGATATCATGGTTTATAATTTTGCTGAGCATTGATTAGAGATTAATATGCATCAGTTTGAATGTCAAATATTTCATTGCATAAAAGACCAGTGAAAATATTAGAATACACTTTTACCATTATTCTAGGGTTGAATAAAAAATGCCTTCAAAAATAATGTGTCTCTAGGACCCTCAACTTTCTTCGCAACTTTTATGGTCATTGGCCACTTCTGAAAGGGGTAGGCTTCTTTAAAAATGTGGTGCCATTTAGAAGGGAAATACTAATAGTAGCAGGGCAAAGGCAATTATTCCATTCTTTTATTTATTTCTCATTTGTCTGGTCATATTGTGAGTTGCATATATATATATATATATATATATATCACGAAATTGTTTTAGTACTAGTAAACAATGATTAAATATATAATAAATTTAAACCTTTGACATTTAGAGGACGTTTCTCTCAATAAGTATGAAAATCATGTTGGAAACAGTTTTTGAAGTTTGGAGTCTTTTATTTTCAAGATTAACTAATTGGTTTGGAAGATGAAAAACCAACAAATTGGAAGAGTGGGACTTTTATATTCACTAAGGTATTAAAGAAATTATATGCATGAAACTTATACTAGCACCTTCTAGTGGAAAGTGATAGTGCACGAATCCGTTGCTTGCCATTATTTTGGGTTTTGGTACCACCTTATAGCATATTCGGGTTCAAATGCTATTTTCCATGACGGACAGTTAAATCTATTTCAACTCTAATTGTTATTTAGGGGTTCCACAAGGATGTCACATGAGCATTTATGATGCCCATTTTAACATAGATAGCCACCTATGTTAAGGTTCTATTTTGCAGTTCCATGTTATTTATGAACATTATATACATTTGGTTGGACACGTGAAAATCGATTGATGGATTGGGTATTGATGATGGACATGTTGGATGTATGACCAAATGTATGACTTACTTGGTTACAATTTATCTAGTGCATGACTTGTCAAAGTTATTGTTGCATCGTATAGGCTTATATAGATATGATTTATCTAATCAATGACTTAGTGAAATTATGATTTATCTGATGTAAGATTTATTTCCAGTATGAACAACAAAAATTGACACGTGGACACTGGGCTTAATAAACATGATGTTTAAGATCATGTATCTATATCTATTTTGTGGTTGTATATATGCATGGATGAGAACTAAACTACAGGTTGGAAAGAACCATATGATAACCAAGATCTACTATTCCATTGGGGAAGGTCGAGATGACCAATGAGGAAAGGTACGATGTACATTGTTCTATTACATTTGGTATCTACTTGATATGCACTCTTATGACATGAGTAAAATGCAAATGACAGGTGGCAAGACGACCTGACTGGATTATTCGATGACAAGTCCAACCAGCTCTGTAGTGTGGTCCGTGCTCTGAAGGAGGGGTGGAGGTGTTTCCCACCGTGTATCCTTCGAAACCTGGAATCGTGGGGAGGACAGCTGAACGCTCCCCCTAGACGTGTGATGACGATTGCCAGATGCCTACTGGGGAAAGTTCGGTCGAGGTATTTGACGCTTCCACCATGTCGGTTTTATCAGTGGTTAGTATGGTCGTTGCCACTGATAGAGCAGTAGAGGATGGATAGGGTGGGAACGGAAGTAGGTCAAGGTGGATAGGAGGATATAGATCAGTTGGAAACTCTTGATGGGAAGAAATGTCATGGTCGGACTTTTCTGATTTTATTGCTATAACTCTCTCCGGTTGCTATGCTTTCAAACTCCTTGCATCTTTCATTCTAACTTCGGGACGAAGTTTTCTGAAGGAGGGGTGTATGTAATGCCCCACTTAAATTTTATCCTACAAATCTTGTTAAATATTTACATTATCTGAAAATATTGAGAAATATTGGTCTAATATAAATTTATGATTTCCATTATTCAAATTCCCCACTTACCTTCTCAAATTGAATATTATGTAGGATATGGTCTCTTTCCATTAATTCAAAATATATTTATTCATTTCACATTACCCAATGTACCCTCACATTTACTTGGGAGAAGACATAGTCCTCCCCATCTTATCATTAATATATATTTATTCATTTCACATTCCCCAATGTACCCTCACATTTACTTGGGAGAAGACATAGTCTTCTCCATCTTATCATCAATATATATTTATTCATTTCACATTCCCCAATGTACCCTCACATTTACTAAGGAGAAGACATGGTCCTCTCCATGTAATTACACTTCACATTCCCAAATGTACTTTTCAGATTTACTTGGGAGAAAACATGATTCTTCCCATTAAATTCTCAATTTTATATTCATGTCACAATTCCAAATGTACTCCTAGCTTACTTGGGAGAAGAGAAGTCAACTAAGGATGGATGAGAAGTTAATGACATTAATGAGAGGTGGTTGAGGAAAGAGGGTATAAAAAGGGAAGGGGGAAGCAAGAAAAGGGGGGTTGAAGTTTTGCTTAGGATTGTGGGGGTTGGTTATGATTGTTTGGCCTTGTCATGATTTTGGGAGACCTTGGAAACCTATGGAGGTTTCTTGGGTTTGAGAGGAGGAAAGTATCATTATCTGGTTTTGCACATTCTTCTTGAGGACACACTATATCTGGTTGGACTTGGGCATGGAGGGCTAGGGAACCTGTGGAGGTTTCCTGGGCTAGGAGTTTGTTTCCTAGTTGGCTGGGAGGTAAATCTGGTTGGGTCGGCCAGAAGGAGCGTTCAGCTGGAGCTATCAGACAAAGGTATCATCATCAACCGCCAGAACAGGTATTTTTCCATGGACTACTCTTGTTAAGTTGATATCAATGGAATGCTCACCTTAATTTATGTTGCTTATGATAAAATGATAAGATGTTAAATGCTTTAAGCTATGTGAAAAGGTCAGCAAGCTCCTTTTATTATTTATAAATTAACAGGAAAATAGATCTGTTAGTGTATAACGGAATAGAGGCTCTAATAATAGGATTCAGGTTCTTACACCAGCGCTACGCTTTTGATATGGACCTCCATTTGAAGAAAACTTTACATTTTTGGATTCATCATGAAAAGTTATGCATGATCAAAAATTTCTAGGAAATTTTGACAAGTTTTGGACCTCCAAAAGGGTAAAAAAAAACCCAAAAAATGCCCTTTTGCCACTTTTTGGCAACACAGGAAGCAGTGTTGGGAGATTGCAATTTTGGAGGGGCAAATGGACTCCAAATCAAAAAATTCAAGTTATCCCAGAAAGTAGACTCACCAAGATTTCCAATGAGCTATTCTGCACTTGATTTGGACCCCGGAAAGCCTTCCAAAAGTAGCTTGGAAAAAGTGCTATGCACAGAAAAATGGCGCTAGGCATAGGATGAAAAAGTGCCAATTTTTCCTGTTTGTTCAGAATTTCACCTAGTTTTCTTCTAGTTTGACTTTTTCTCTCTTATGGTCAAATTCATGATGTGATATGATGTAAATTCATGTAATATGATGTAAAAATGATAAAACTTGACTCATGGAGGTAGATACATCAGTTTTAGGTGGTTTTGAGTTGAATGAATCAGTTTCCTAAGTTTTAGAGGCAAGCTGTTCCACTTCCTATTTTTGTGTTCCTAGTTTAGATATGGTTGAGACCACCCCTTTTCTCATGGATTCGACCCTTGATGGATAGAACAGGTGGTTTGGATGTCTATATCTCGTACTTTCTTAGTCATTTGTCAGGGTTGGACTCTTGTGGATGCTTTGAGCACTATTGTACATCATTTCTGCAGTTTGGCAAGGAAATAGACTAGGGTTTGTAGTATTTTGTGGGATTCTTGTTTCAAGGTGACTTAGTATTGTTTTTTCTTCTGTGATTCAAGTTATCATATGTTTATGTGTGCCATTATCTCTCACTTTTCTACTTAACTAAATAAATCAAGTTTAAAGGTGGAATTCGTTGATGTTTCAATGCTCTGCCTTAGGGTTTATTTAGATTTACATGTTTTCTACTGTTTGAAGAGGACTCATGACATATTCATGCCCCCTACAACTCTTCACCAGTCTCAAGACTCATCATTACACTTAATTTGAAGTATTAAAACACTTTCCTACCTTGTCCCACAGAAACCTCTGCAAAATTGAGCTCATTCCCCAGACCCAAAACTTCCTTTCACATCTGATCTAGCAAATCATCATAAAATTCAATCAAACTCCTCTGAGAATATACCTAGCATAAAATTAGTATTTACATCAGTCTTCTCTTGCATTATTAGCCTTATTTTCCTGAGATTGACAAGGAGAGAGCCCTCTCATGACCTGGTAGGGCTAGCTACCAGGTTAAGTGTGGTTTGATGTTACCCTACACCTGCCTTTCTCAACCTGAGGTAGATTTAGGCCATAAAATTCTTTTCTACACTTTGGTGTGTAGTCATGCTTCATGGACCAATTGTGTTCATTTATCCATAGTAAAGCATTTGTTATATATATTTTCTTGCATATGTAAAATCATTGTTCTGGTTCATATCTGGTTCAACATCGTATCTAGTTCAACATCCTATTATATTCTACCATTCATGACATTATTACACTAATATTCATGGTTCAGCCGTCTCAGAATATTTGTAAATAAGACTTCTGCTTCTACTGTTGTGTGTACTATTTTCTTACTGCAATTATTCCTAGCACATGAATCTAATGTAAATAGTAAAATATGGATATCTTTTGTTGACTATGCACTTAATCTATCCTTATCCAAAAAGGACACATGAACCCCAAAAAATTGAATTGTAGTTACAATTTGTATTATATTTTGATTCCTATGACTTTCCCAAGAACTTGTTCCTACCTCTAATTTTCTGTTATTTGGGTCTCTACTTATTTTCTAGTAAGAAACTTCTGCCAATTTATACAGGTTTAAATAATTCTTTAGCATAACGTAAATTACCCAGGTTCCCAATTAGGTGGAAAAATGACTTATTAACAGGTTGAAAACTTGATGGTGTATTTATTGCATTTATGCTAAATAATAAAATGCACATTCGGGTGATTTCACCTTCGATTTGGGTTCACATCTTCTGCATAGTAGCCGTTGTAACAGCATAATTCTCTCAATTGTTTAACCTGTTTACCCCTTTTTTTCCTAGATTCTGGTAAATGTATAAGTATGTTTCGATTTCCTCAGCTACGGTTATCTTTCAGTAATATCCTCCTACTCGTCATAACTATCTAAATTACTAATTCCATCCCATAGTTGGTGATCGGTGGTTGTAGCATGGTTTTGGTCATAAGGTTGGATCCTGCCCCACCCAGCGAGAACAAAATCTCACGAGATGAATTGATTAAAGGTTAAATAATAGATCCTTTCTTATAATCCTTCCATAATCAATTTACTCTAGATCGTAGCTTTCATGCATGGAAACAATTTCCTCATCATACCTATTATCCATAGTATGCTCGGTTCTAATGTACAAACTGAAATCTTAGTCACTAAAATAAGTAATTGGTGACGTGAACAATCAATCATTAACAGGGTAGACATTAAATATGCCCATTCATACATCTGAACATCTTAATGGTTACATCATCTACCGAACTTCAAGTTTCTTACAATTTATTAAAATGCAACATAAGTACTTATTTACTAAATTCCAAATAACAATGTCCTAGTAAGTTTATGATGGATATCGTGCCTTCTTGTTTCCTACTACACTCTTTCTTTTGTCACGTTCACATTTCTATTAACTATACCTACAAGGAACCATACTAGCATAATCATTACAATTTGATTCAATTCATCATTCTAGTATATATTAGATATTCTGAAAACTACATTGGTAAAAAATCAAAACCAACAACATATAATTTTCACTCATAAATAAAATATACAAACCATTAATTTAACAACAAGGGGAATTTTTTACTGTGAATTGGTCGAAATCCAACTCGGAAAACACCTTTCCACCCAACCTTGAACCCAAAGATTAGGTCCCCCCCCCCCGAGTCGATATGCACTTGCCTGAGTATCAACAACCCCCTTGTTGATCCCTTCAATAGGTATTTAATACCTTTATTTCATGATAATGTTTCTATTAGCGGTGTCCCACTTTTGTGGAATTTTTATCCACTTGCCTAGGATTTTCCATAAAATTCCTCATTTCACTCGCGTTGAGCTTTTAGGATTTTTCACGTTTAGCATCTTTCCCTAGATAAACAAATTAATGGATCTTTCTCTCCTGTCCATTAAGATTATCTAGAATTTCATCTAGAATTCTTATCGTGAAGGCATGGAAAGCATCTCATTTCTAGGTGCCTCATTCCCTAATATTTCTGACCCCTTCTGCATGTCTTTTTATTCAAATTATTATATACAAAGCATATCCATGTCTTAGAGAATTCATTACGTCCACGGAGGGATATTACATTCTCCCCCCTTTAAATTCACACCATCCCCAGTGTGTATATTGCTTGTCATTGCTCTCCTAATTAGCGTTGGATAAGCATTTAACAATTTACTTTCTCACACCCAGGTAGCCGCATCAAAAGTACAATGTTTCTTTAATTACTTCAACCTGGATTAGATCTAAGATCTGAAGGCATTCGACCGACAATTCTCCTTCGAGTGCTACTTGCCACATTTGTTACAATCAAGGGTGTGAGAGTTATGAATTACATATTACTGAAGTATTGGTACATATAAACAAACATCATAAGCTTCAGTATAACTAGGAATTGATAAATTATTCTTTTATCCGCAGTTGTCCCTTATTCCCCATTCTGTACTTCCTTGTGTTTCTAATATCGACAAGGTGAATGCCTTATTTGTTAGTTTCCGTGTTTTCATGTTATCACTTGCCTCCTGTAGTCCACCTGCATTTTCAATCTCTATACACATGCATTTGAAAATGTCAGTAACCTTAATGTAATATTATGACAATGTCCTAGATTTATTTTCACTCATTCATTCACTACTAGCTTCAACAATATGAGTGTAATATGTTATAACATATATCACTTACATAAAATACATAAATAATAATTTCCAAGCTATTATGATCATTTCATTTTTATGCCATTAGCCCGATCTCTTTATATCTAATATGTGTCCATCAAGCGAATCCCAATGTGAGATAATTTTTTAATATTACCAATCCCGTTTTTCGCATGAATCTCCGTAAGTTCATGGCCATAATTTGATATATGTTTTCATTCTTTTCCATAAACCAATGAAGGTATAGGGTAATTTCCATCATAGACACTAAAGAAGTTTCTTGATACCCTTGATTCTCCGGAAATTTATTTACCTTGTGTATAACTCTAAACCTTTATACTTTTGCATTCATTCCATTCCCTTTTCTATCATATATGTTAAATATATGCTTATAAGTTCCACTTGCATTCAACATACTATTTACATGCAAGCAATGAGTTCAACGTCTTTAGCATATATTACTTCAATGGACCTGAGGCCATGTACATTATCATAACCATGACCCATTTATAACTTCAAGATACAAAATAACATCTTGCTTTTCCCATTGCTCATAGAAAAATCTCAATTAACAAGGACTGTTTATAACAAACATAACTTAGATATGATTTTTTCACTTATGTAGCTACTGTTTCAGCTATATATATATCTATATATCTATATATATATATATATATATATATAGATATATATATATATATATATATATATATATATATATATATATATATATATATATATATATATATATATATATATATATATATATATATATATATATATATATATATATATATATATATATATATATATATATATATATATATATATATATATATCTAGATAGATATACATATTGTACTGCTAGGTTATGATTAAAATAACCTGCTGGTGAACTCAACCATGCTCATTCTTAACTGATTCTTGTTACTAATACTAGTAGTTGATCGGTATCCCATTGATTCGATTCCAAGACTGGTTTCCTTCTCTTCATATATTATTGCCACTTCCTTCTCGACACAAAAGTTTTCCATGTTTCCATTATATATCTTTATAATGTAAAATCAAGAAGATCACTTCAACCATCTGCTTTCTTGGTAGTAAATCACATTTTCCCATAATTTTACCACTTTTTCTAGTAATTACATTCAACCATCCTTGGTAATTCAATTCTAAACTTGATAACTGCGCCATTGGAAATACAGATACCATCAGCGTTTGTTTTCCCGATAGTTGTATTTCAATTGTATTACTATTAATACTAACCATGCTCAAGATATTTCCTTTTTCCCTACCTGTTGTATGTTGTTAATGAACTTAATACTTCTTAATATTCTCTTTTCGTCTTCTATCTATGTTTATATATTTCACATTGACTTATATTTTATCATTGTATTGTATGCTTCTCTCTTACTTAGTCAATTTTCTCAACAAACTACTGAATTTTCTCAATTTCCAAATTACATTCTTTCTTTTCTTATTATGAGAACCTAAAATAGATTTTGTGTGTTACCCAAAATCAGGTAACATTACTTATATAATATTACTATTTACCTTTGTCACTTACTAATGATTCCTACATCTAATAGTTTTATTATGCTTTTACAACATATTCCAGCCTTCATCTCCGCTACCAAAATGTGTCCAACATACATATCCTGTTAAGATACACATTTTCTGTAGCATATTTTATGGATTTGAGTGACTCTCTTCACTCTTTATCATTGGGTGCATTCTATTCCTGGCCTTTCAACCTTCCTTTATAAATTTAGCATGGTTCATCCACCTTTGACCAAAATTTCAGCAATTTTTTTTTAACTTTTGAGCTGAGTTCAATTTATTGTCTATAATTTTTTTTTAAATCTTAGTTGCCTTGTTCTTCTACCAATAAAAGTCAATTGGTACTAATAATTTTGTTTTTTTCCAATCTCGACATCTTCTAGTACTTCAAAACAATATTGTTTAATCTTTCAATTAGGGTAGGAGCTTCAACTTGAGTAAACCCTTTTTGTTGTTTAATTATGTATCCAATGTTCGCTATCATCTGCAATCCTGCGCTTTTAAAGCTTATCCGTTGGGGTATTATATGTTAAAAGACATGTGTTCCATGAGATTTTTTTTTTTCTTTAGAATAAGGTGTAGCTATAAGTTGACTATCCCTTCACTTCCTTTTTCCCAAATTATGATCACAAGAGGTCCTCAATAAATCTGCATCTTAGGGATCCCCTTCTCCTGATGCCAATCATAGTCCATATGTGTTTTCGCCATATTTTAAGATCTAGATTATTTTTCCTTCCATTCATCACCCATGATAGTTGTTATAAGTGGTATTTCTTACTTGATCTTATGATAGCGCCCATTTGGCCCGAGAGTTGAGCCTAAGCTTTGATACCATCTGCCACAACTCTGCTCATACAATAACAACCAATTTTTTTTTGTATTGGTTCCTATAGAATTACCTTCACATTCCTCCCCTTAGAATATTATTTACGTTTTAGGTCCCATGTAAATTTTGCATAAGTATAGGATAGCCACCCATTGAACTACTTAAAGATTATAATCTAGTAATGGTTGAAATGTCATAATTTTTCTAATGGCTGAGTTGTGGTTTAAATGCACTTCTTAGTAGCTTTTGTATTAGCTTTATAATCCTCACCATATACTACCGATCCAATTCAATTCTTGAAATCTACAAGGTGTGATTCCCATACCCTTTCTACCAAACTAGTGCATAAGTTCCTCTTTTCACTTGATGTTGTATTAAATGTTCATTCACACCTTACTGTTGGTGTAAGGGTTGGATATCTCAGAATATCATTGGGTAAAACATTACCCTATGGTTATAAGAAAGGCTCTTTATCTCTCTTGGTTGTAAGGGTATAGATCTTAATATCTATGTTGCACTACGTGTGCACATTGGTAAGCACTTACGCTACTTATCTCTACTCACATTTAGCTGTAATCTATGAACCATCATCCTATTATAAAGTTTTTATGGCTTGAGATTGACACTTGGTAGCTTATTTATTTAACATAAAAATCCATAAACATTTGTAAAGTAAAAGTACTTTACTCGCATGAATTATGCATGTACCTTCCCCACTCGGGTAAAATCATGGTACTTGAGGCGTTAATTCATGTATTTATGATATCTAAATTGATTCCTGATCTCGATTAATTTTTCTTAGGCCTAGTGTAATATTCGGTTAGTGGCATGATGTGATGTTTTAAGTATTTTGTGGTTGCACATATTTTGGTGTTGGATGCCACCTTTCATAGAGGTAATGTTATAATTTATGGTTTGGCCTTTCACTAAAGCTCTTGGTTTTCTTGACATACGAGCTATGAAATATTACTAGCTCCGTGCATATTCCTTTAGTGTTATTTGACATGGTCCACCTGGAACTTTGAAGGTCCACTCCATGAATTCCATGCTTGTAGTCTTCACATGGGTGCATGAGATCACTTTTCATTTCCAACGGTGTCTAGGAATTCTGGATAATCAAAGTTGAGAAATGTTGGCTTAACCCTAACCCCTCCATACAATGAATCTTTGAATATTGTGACGCATTCCCATTCAACCTTCCCTATATGTTATCTTTGTAACTCAGTTATGGAATCACCCATGGCTACATGGCCTCATGCTGACATACCATGATGATGGAGGAAATGAAACTTTCCCTTCTCTTTCATTCAACATCCTTCTTTACCTTACTGGACATAGATGTTAAGGGTCTAGTCATGGCTCACACCTTCTGAGGAATCTCCAAAAAATTTCATTCATTTTCCTTAAGAAACTTTGTTTCTTATGTATATTCTAGTTCATTTCTTTTCATCATTTGTGGCACTCTGTTCTCACCAGTTTCTGGTGGCCTAATTCTCTATTTGAGGGTTTAAGGGTGACATCTTCCGACGAAATCTCCGGTTCCTTTCAGGTAATGGTTTTCACTATGAGAAAACCACTTATATTTTGATATTCACATCTTATGGTGTCCCCTATTCAGTCAAATTACTGAGTTTTTAATCAAGACCTCATCTCCTTACATGATTCCTTCAACTGTACAGAAATTAGGAAGAAGGTCGATACCCAATCACTGAACCCTTCGTAGGTTTCCTCTTGGCACCATAGTCTCTCAGGTAATCTGTAAATAGGTGTTTGAGTGATAAATTAAGGGATTATGTATCCATTCGATGACTCATTGATCACACACACACACACACACACACACACACACACACACACACACATATATATATCTAGACACATATAGATATATTTGCCCAACGTTTGGCATTATTGTTCTTGTTTTGAAAAGGGATCTAATGTTTCGGGTTTAATTGTTAATCAAGGTCAGATGAACAACTCTTGGTTTCTCCAACTACTAAATCAAAACCTAAATTCGGCACACCCTACAACAATCTCTCTGGCATCATGATTTTAAGGTAAAATCCCTTTTGAATACTAACATGATATTCCCTTGTTAGTTTACATTATCTTCCAATTTCTTTGGTTGGGTTTTACGCTTTTTCATTTCTAGCTTACAAGCGCAAGGAAAACCCAATTCCCCCCATATGACCAAGTACATTTTGTCTCTATTTGTCATCTTCTAGGTTTATTTCCTTCTTTCAAAAATCCCATCTCAATCTGAATCTCATACCTTTACTATTTGCACTATGCAGGTATTAGTGTCGTGCCCCCGTTACTCCTGTTGATTGAGCTCCAGTTTAAATTCAACATTATTTAACAATGAATCTTCTATGTTCCAGGTGGCTATCCCAGGCACCTCCCCACAAGGCTTATTCTCGTTGTGCTTGGTGACACTAAAAGTCGGGGTGTCAAATCTGAACTAAATGATGTATTGGAAAAGGGTTTCTGATTTAAAATTACCACAGGGTTTTGCTCCTGTGTGTAGTATTTTGTGTGAGGATATAATAAGTGGGTATTTTTTTTTTTTTTTTTTTTTTTATGGCTTGCGACCTTGATTTGAATATAGGGCATGCAGCCTTGATTTACAAACTAGTTGCGATTTTTGCTATTTTTGTGAGAAAAGCGTAATATTCTTATTTATAATGCAGCCCTTTTGGGGACCTACTGTGATATGTTTTATTTTCTACTTATTTTTTCTAGATTGTTCTACACTTTGGTGTGTAGTCATGCTTCATGGATCCATTGTCTTTGTTTATCCATAGTAAAGCATTTGTTTTATATATATTTTCTTTCATGTGTAAAATGATTGTTTTGGCTCATATATGGTTCAACATCCTATTGTCTTCTGCTAGTCATGACGTTGTTACACTAATAATCATGGTTCAATTGTCTTGGAATAATTTTAATTAAGACTTGTTCTTCTATTGTTGTGTGTACTATTTTCTTACTGCAATTATTCCTTGCACATGAGTCTAATGTAAATAGTAAAGTATGGATATACTTGTTGACTACGCACTTAATCTATCCTTCTCCAAAAAGGACACATCAACCCCATAAAGTTGAATTGTAGTTACAGTTTGTATTATATTTTGATTCCTATGACTTACAAAAGGACTTATTCCTACCTCTAATTTTATGTTATTTGGGTCTCTACTTATTTTCTAGTAACAGGATTCTGCCAATTTATATGGGTTTAACTATTCCTTTAGCGTACTGTAAATTACCGAGGTTCCCAACTGGATGGAAAAATTGACTTTTATTAATAGGTTGACAACTTGATGGTGTATTTCTTGCATTTTTTCTAAATAATAAAATAACGCTCTGGTGATTTCGCCTTCAATTTGGGTTCATGGCTTTTGCATAGTACCCATTGTAACTGCATAATTCCATCAACTATTTAACTTGTTTACCTTTTTTTTCTTAGATTCCGGTAAATGTATAAGTATGTTTCTATTTCCTTAGCTGAGGTTACCTTTCAATAATATCCTCCTACTTATCGTAACTATCTAAATTACTAATTCTATCCCAGAGTTGGTAATCGATGGTTGTAGCATGTTCTGGTCGTAAGGCTGGATCCTACCCCACCCAATAAGAACAAGATCTCACCGACAGATTGATTAAAGGTTACATAATAGATCGTGTTACTCAAGGCTTTAATTCATGTATTTATGATATCTGAATCAATTCCTGATCTCCATTAATTTTTCTTGGGCCCATTGTAATATTTGGCTAGTGGCATGGTGTGATGTTTTATGTATTTCATGGTTGCACCTATTTCAATGTTGGATGCCACCTTGCATAGAGGTAATGTTATATATTATGGTTTGGCCTTTCACTAAAGCTCTAGGTGTTCTTGACATATGAGCTAAAAAATATTAGTGTCAGTCTTGTCGTCCTGTCAGTGGTGATCAAATATTCTTTTACCAAGTTTGTTAGGGGTCTCAAGGTCAAATTTTATCATGTCACCAGGTTTTCAGAGTAAACTTTGATCACTGGCTAGTTTGTCTAGGAATGTCTCTATTCTTTTGAAAAATGTCACATGCTGATCCCCTACTTCACTCAGAGTAAGGAATCATAATAAAGAGGGTGTTTTCATCATATCAGTCATCATCATTACCATTTCACTCAGTCTGATATCTTCATTAGGTCATTAGGGTTTCAAGGTACATTCTCATTCCATGCATAAATCAAGCATTAGATGAGTTGTGATAAGCAACTCTTTGCATTAGTTTTTATGAATTTTCATAAGTTCTTCATGGGTGCAATCTCAAGGTTCGAAAAGAAGAAGTCAAACTGTTCAAAAAGATAAAGAGAAGCTCAGGTTTCAACTCTCCAAAGTGGCCAAGTTTAAAAGGTGAAAATCATGTTTTGAAAAGGTATGTGGGGCCCATTTTTATTCAAAAGAGGATCATCTTGTGCCTATAAAAGCTCAAAAAGTCCTAAACTTGTTTCATTTACATCCTAACCTCTTTTGTTCATCGAGCTCTCCTATCCATTGGTGAAAAAGCACGGGTTTCCTAGCCAAATTCGGACAAAATCTCTTGGCGCTGTGCTTCTGGAGGTGGTGCTGCGCTTCCATGAACTGCGCCACGCTTGTGACAGAGTAGCCCAAAAATCACCTAAAATCACCCAAATTTCAAATTTGAGCTTGCATTCCTACTTCTTTATATTCTAAGCTTATTCACAAGTAAGTATCATTCTTTTGCGGGAGGCGACTAGGGTTTCGAAACCTGGAAGCTGCTTGGAAACTCGCAAGGGCCACGGTTAGTCTGCAAGGTCAGAGGGCTGCTGAACAGCTGCCGGCGCGGGTTCACTGTTGACTGGCAGCTGGAGGTTATACCCTGCGACGGATTAGGCCTGTTGTCATATTCCCGAGTTACCATTTCATTTTGTTTTATTACAGCTCGAACAACCGCATTTGTTTCGTTTCTCCCAACAAGAACTGTGAAGGTTTTCGCCATTGACCAGCAACTGCTACTTGATAACCATGGTTAACCCCGCAGATTTAGTCGATTTGGACCCAGCATTAGAAGACATTTTGTCCATGTGGGGGAAAGAGACTAACGCTCAGGCTGTGGAGCATTATTTTGGGGCTTTCGACCTGTCGAGGCTTGGAGAAATAAATCCGAATGATACCCCTCTGTTTCCTTTAGTGGACAAGGCGGCGGGAAATGCGGAACTTCATTCAAGCATAGAAGACGGTTCCAAGCAGAGTGACGGCGTTTCGATTCCTAGAGGAGCAGCAGAAGAAGGATTACCCTTGGACCCAAAAGGTAAAAAAGACATTTCGCGTTTTCAGCTGACTAAGGGTTTTGAAGATCTTCCAATCTTAGGGCTCGCTGCAAGTAACAGCCCTTTAAGGGCCTCTGAGGGGCTTACCCCGATTACTAGGGCTTCGCTGCCAAGGGTATCCCACACCCTTGAAGAGCCGTTTGTTTAGGGTCCCGGAGATCTACCTGTTGAGGTGCGGGCAGTTTCTGATGGACCGGCTAAGGGACTGTCATCTTCTGGGAACGTGGAAGCAGTCTTGGCGAACCAAAATCTGCCTCAGCCGGAGATAACATCCAGTGGGGGCCTTCCGCAGACAAACACAGAAAGGAACGTTAGCCGTAAGGGTTATGGTACCCAGGTGGAAGATTTAGGATTCAAAGGGGCGAAGAGGAAGTCTCAAAGACCCATTGGATCTCAGGCGATAGAGGGCAATCTGGTCCTTGGAATGGAGGTATCTATTGAAGAATCCCTAGCTGTCGCAGAATGCACATTGGTAGGAAGAGCCCGAGGTAAGAATTACTCCTCTGAATTTCTGCAAGTGTGGGGAGAATCCTGTTTTGTAACGGATAGACCGCTTCAGTTTGAAGCACAAGTTCTAGGGAAGGGCTGGTTTAAGCTCTGTTTTGTAGATAAAGACTCGGCAAAATGGGTTTTCCAGCGCAATTGGCATATTGGGAACATTCCCATTCTGCTAAAGAAATGGACACCCAGGTTTGATGCTTTCAAGGAGAGAGCCGACGAGTTTCCTGTGTGGATTCGTGTCCCGGGTTTGCCTTCCTTCCTGTGGACTGAAGAAGTGTTTAAAACCATTGGTAACAGGTTGGGGATATATCTGGAGGCAGATATGACCTTTTTGCACACAAAGGATCGAACGATGGCGCGTATATTGGCCACCCTTAATCCGAGCAGAGGCTTAGCAAAAATAATTAATCTCCAGTATAAGGATTACGTATTTGAGCAGATATTAGATTATGAATATCTTCCGTTCCGATGCCATCTCTGTCATGAGTATGGGCATTTGGCTAAAGATTGCCCACTGATGCGAAGGAGGCGACACTTTCGGCGGGCCTCAGCGAATAGAGGAAATGTCCAAGACCCTGATCAGCTATCCATGGAGAACGAAATCCCGGAGATGCACGGAGTAGCGGATATGGAGGCAGAGGAAACTGATAAAGTCCCAGTGGATGCAACTGTCCCGAACCAAGAGGGAAATCAGGGAATTGCAAACTTTTCGACAGTGCATGTGGAGGAACCTGTCAAAGATTCGGTGATCGTGGAGGAGCATGTCAAGATAGTCTCGGCAATACAAGCTCATTGCGAAGACGAAGAAAAGGGTATGTCAAGGACCTTTCCTTCTACACATCTTTTGCCTGAGCATGTTCCTGTTTCCCCGCATGTTACATCTCAAACCTGTAATGTACATGAATATAATGTTTATGAAACCATGGAACATAATTCCGTAATGCTTCAAACCGGTAATGTACATGATAAGAATGCTGATGTATCTGTGGAAAATAATCCTATATCCCCTTCCATAGACATTATTGCTGATGCTTTACCAGCTCTGGATATTAATCGTGAAGACCATTGGCCCCCCCTCTCTCTTTCGGTTGCCAGATCTCCCTGTCCCTATAACCTGAGATCTTTGGGAGGGAAACATAGTGATCCTGGGACTGTAGGTGGATTGGGACAAACCTCTGAACAAAGTTGCCTCAAAAATAAGCGAGGTAGGAAGTCGGATATGTCCAAAGCAAAGATTAAAGCCAAGCTTGACGTTGCAGATGGCAAACAATACTCTATCCCGGGGGTTCTTAGAGCAGCCCATCCCCCTGAGAATGTTATAAAATGATCTTGACATCCTGGAATTGTAGAGGTTTGGCCAGCAAACCTAAAAAAATGGCATTAAAAGAGTGGATAAACAATTCTAATCTAGATGTAATCTTCCTGCAAGAAACTTTGGGTAAGGCGGTAGAGGTTGAGGCCTTGCTAAAAACTCTTTTACCAGGATGGATTTTTACTGCTGTTGACTCTTCTGGTCATTCGGGGGGCATTTCCATTGGAATTAAAGAAGGACAGATTAAAATTATAAACCAATGGGCTATGAAATCTGTATTGGGAATGGAGGTTCTTTCCCCAGATTTCTCTTTCCCTATTACCTTGGTAAATGTCTATGGGCCCTGTCAGGGCAGGGAATCTTTTTGGGACAATCTGATGATGAAATCGGTGATGAAGACCCCTTTCTTGCTTCTGGGTGGTGACTTAAATTTCTCCATTGGCAGAGCTGAAGCTTCGGGGCCATCTGCCAGAGAAGACCCTCTTTCAGATTTCTTCCTTAACCTCATATCGGATAACAATTTCACTGATCCTTCTCCGATCAAATTAAAGCCTTCTTGGAGAAATCGAAGAATGGGTGAGGATCGAATTGCTAAAAGACTTGACCGTTTCCTGATAGCTGAGCCCCTGTTAACAAAAATTCCCATGATCAAACAGTGGGTTGAGGAAAGAGGAAACTCGGACCATTTCCCTGTTTTTCTAGACCTTTTTCTCCCTCCTCCCAAGCCTCCCGCCCCTTTCAAGTTCAATCCTGCTTGGCTTCAAGACCCCTCTTTCTGCAATCTGTTTAATAATACATGGAGCCACCCTGTTCCTAACTCTGATGAGGATAGGAGTTTTTTGTTCATGGAGAATCTTAAAAATCTGAAGAAAGCCACAATCTCCTGGGCAAAGGAAAGAAAGCTGAAGCAAAATGAGGAGTTGGGAAATATTAGGGAGGAACTGAAGCAGTTGGAAAGTATGGAGGTTGATGGTTACTCCTCCCAGTCATCCAAAGACAGAATCCTCCAATTGGAGAAACAACAAAATAAAATCCTACTGGATAAGGAAGAAGAATGGAGGATAAAAAGTAGGGCAGTCTGGATAAAATCGGGGGATGAGAATACTAAGTTTTTTCATAACTTTGCTAAAGGTAGGAAAGCTGCAAATACTATATGGCGCCTTAAAAACGAAGAAGGGAGGATGGTCAATTCCTTCTCAGAGCTCTCTGGGTTAGGGAAAAGACATTTTCAAAATATCTTCTCAGATTCTGGGGAGGCTACTATTGCAGAAGTCCTCCAAACGGCACAAAGCTTTCCTAGGTTCATTGAGGAAGATGAAACAGAAGCTCTGTCCTCCCCGGTCTCAAAGGAGGAGGTCGAAGCAGCTATGAAGCTCATGGGCAAGGACAAGAGCCCAGGCCCAGATGGCTGGACAATAGAGCTGTTCCTCCATTTTTTTGATCAATTGGGAACAGAAATAACTGAAGTAGTTGAAGAGTCGAGACAGAAAGGAGCAGTCTATAGACCCTTCAACTCAACTTTTATAGCTCTTATTCCGAAGAAGGATGATCCGGAAAGCTTCGAAGACTTCAGGCCAATATCCTTGTGTAACTGCATCTACAAGATTATTGCAAAGGTTATTGCTCTCAGATTAGCTCCAATTCTATCTCAAAACATATCGATGGAACAATTTGGATTCCTGGATGGAAGACAAATTCATGAAGCCATTGGGGTTGCCCAGGAGGTTATTCATAGTATCAGGATGAAGAAAAAGAAGGGAGCTGTGCTCAAAATTGATTTATCCAAAGCATATGACCGGATCAGTTGGATCTATTTGCGGATGTTGCTTACACATCTCGGCTTCAACTATTCTTTTGTTAGCTGGATCATGGGGTGCATCACAAATGTCAGTTTTGCAGTTCTGGTTAACAGTGCGGCCTCCTCTTTCTTCAACAGTCAGAGGGGATTAAGGCAAGGGTGCCCTTTATCACCCCTTCTGTTCCTTCTTGTGGCAGAAGGACTAAGCAGACTAATTCATAAAGCCAGAAGGACGGAAAAGGTAAAGGGTATAGAGGTAGCAATCAATCTCTTCATCACACACCTCCTTTTTGTTGATGATATTTTGATTTTCACTAATGGCTCCCCTGATGAACTAAAGGAATTAAAATGCATTTTTGATCTCTTCCTTAAAGCTACTGGAATGCAGATTAACTCAAGAAAGTCCCAAGCTTGTGTGGCAGATTTTGAAAGAAGGGAAAGGAACAGTCTGGCTAATTTATTTCCATTCCCTATTCAGCCCCTGGATACTCCTTTCAAATATTTGGGATTCTGGTTAAAGCCTGTTGGCTACAAAAAAGAGGATTGGAACTGGCTCATAGCCAAAATTGAAGCTAGAATATCACATTGGAGCTTCAGGTGGTTATCCAGAGCTGGGAGGCTGACTCTTATTAAATCAGTTCTTCTAGCTATTCCGGTATACTGGGCTGCCCTGACGTGGATCCCCAAAGGAGTGCTGGAGAAAATCAGGAAAATATGCAGTAGATTTCTATGGGCTGGCACAAAGGAATCCTCAGTGCTGCCTTGGGTGGCTTGGGACAAAGTGGCCAGACCAAAAGAATGGGGAGGATGGGGCATTAAAAGACTTCCAGATTTCAGTCTCTCTTTAGCTGCTAAATCCGGATGGAGGCTAATAACTATGGAAAACTTATGGACAAGAGTGGTAAAAAGGAAATACATTGACCCCATCCCCTTGGAAGACTGGATTCGAAGTCAAAACAAGAAGATAAAAAATGCTTCTGCCATATGGAAGGCCACGGTGGAAGCTTTCTCCGTGATCGAACAAGGCTTAGCTTGGAAAGTTGGTGATGGTAGACTCATCAGGATTGGCAGAGACCCTTGGGTAGGATGCAATGAAGATTATGCTCTGTCACCTGGACTTCTCAAACATCTGGACAGTAAAGGTATTACATCACTAAATCAGGTGGAGAAGGTTGGACAGTCTATTATTTGGGGACAGGCTTGGAAGGATGATGTCGATTTGGGAATAAATGTCAGGTGGAAGGCTGAGTGGGAGGTTTTCATAAAAGAACTTCAACGTTCAAATGTCAGGATAAAAGATGAACCTGACTACTTGCTTTGGGCCCAGAGTAAAACAGGGGATTACTCGCCTAAAGATGGATACCTTTTCTTGATGGGAAAGAAAGGCTGGGGCATTCCGGATTGGTGGGCCAAAAATTTGTGGAAACTCAAAAGCCCAACAAAGGCCAGACTTTTTCTATGGTGTATCTTAAAAAGGAAGGTCCCAACTTGGGAAATTCTACAGGCAAGATTCTTAGTTGGGCCTGGTAGATGTCCACTGTGCAAGTCAGATGATGAATCCATAAACCACCTTTTCATATCTTGTGCTTTCACAAGACAGATCTGGGAGGAGGTCACTGCGCTGCTCAAGATAAATGCTAGGTGGGGTCTCGATTCTTTGGAGTCAGCTTGGAGAAAATGGTGGCAAGACTTTCCTGATGGAAACCTGAGAAACCTGCCACTCATATTCTGCTGGGGAATATGGCTTGCCAGGAATAAAAGCATTTTTCAAGACAAGGACATTCCCTCTTTCGTCATTGCCACTAACATAGCGGCCATTTACTCTGCATTACCGCCCCCTGAGCAAAAAGATCCTAAGCAAAAGCAAAAACAAATCAACATTCAGGAAGGCATCCCTTGGGGTTTTTTTGATGGGGCTTCACAAAATAACAGGGCGGGAGCTGGCCTGTGCATACATATCAATCCTGATCACTCACTAAAAGCTTCTGTTGGGCTGGGTTATGGCACTAATAACTATGCGGAATTATCAGCTCTTCGTTACCTTTTATGCTGGCTTCTTCACAGAAACATAAACATGATACAGATTTTTGGGGACTCTCTTAATGTCATAAATTGGGTCAATGGAAAAGCATCTTGTCATAATCAGATATTGAGGACTCTAGTGGAAGAAATCTTCTTATTAAAGGCATCTTTTAATATTTTTTCTATCCGCCACATTTACAGGGACAAGAATGAAGAAGCAGACCAGCTATCTAAAGCTGGTGTACAACAGGATATGGGCAACTGGGTCATAGAAGAGATCAGACAGGGGCATTCAGTCAGATCAAATATGCCTCCTTATGCACAGTCTCTTTGACATCTGACCTCCAGCTTTATTTTGACAGCAGTTTTGTAGTGGCATTATATATTATATGTATATTTATGTTTTTTCCAGCTTTGTTTTCTTTAGTTCTTGTTTTCAGTAGCAGCATATTTAAAAACAGAGCAAACAGACTTTTTTAATTTCTCTCCATTTTGGAACTGCTCACGGGCTTTAAGACATATATATTTTTTGTATTTTGGGGTTGTTTTCCTTCTGTTGAAGGAGACCCCAGTTTTTGTTTCGCATATATGCTACATGTTTGCTTTTGCACCTCCGTTGGGAGGTTGATTGTAAAGGTTTCGTGTCCAACAGAACATCAGAACAGTTCCTTAAATGTTGAGCAGAACAGCAGACTCCTGAGCCAGATGTGGTGGCATATGATTCAATCGCTTGTAAAACTTTTTATCGCTCTTAATAAAAAGTTTTGATTTTTTCCCCGGAAAAAAAAAGTATCATTCTTTTGCTCACCTTTTTCCTTTGGCAAGATAAATGCAAATGTAAGTTTTCTTCACCTAGTGTTTATGTGAAATTTTCATGCTATAAGACTAGTGTAACTGATGGGTTTGGTTAGTTATGACATTGAAAACATGTAAAATTTTCACCTCATTCACTAATTAACTAATTAACTTAATTAACTAATTAAATTGATTCACTAATTAACTTATCTACCCTCATATTACCTCACCCTTACATAAACCCTAGCTCATACCTATCATTTTGGGCAAATTTCCTAGCAACACTGTTTTTCAATTTATCCTAATCATTTCTTTCCCTCATTTCACTCCATTTAAACTTCATAAGTTTCTTGCAGCCCCTATTCACCTCCTAAATTCCCCTACCATCATTTCCTTTCCCCAACCCCCTCATTTCATCATTTCACTCATTCCTCACTGTTTTTCCATTTTCCTATTATCTAGGGTTTCTATCATAATGGAGGGAGATTCTTCACCATCAGAAAGGAGAAAACACTATAAAGGAGGTAAAATCCTGAGATATGGTCCTACCAACTGCAATGAAATCAACTCATCACCATTCATCAAGCAATGTTTTGAAGATGTCAATTGTCTAGAATTTTGTAAAAGGGCATGTGAAGTGGGTTTCCATGAACAACTAACTGATTGGATTGCCACCCATCTGAAAGGGGAAAGGGCCATCATAGCAGGCATTGAGTTTGCATTTTCAGTAGCTGCCATTTCTCTTTCCACAGGGATACCTGATCACGAAGAGTACTTGTTTAAAGGCATGAGCTTGGACCTTCAACATTATAGATATTTCTTGAAATCACCCTACAGAGAGGCCCATACACACATAATCCCATTAGGTACCTTTTGGAGAAGTCTGTGCCATTGATGAAGGTTATAATGAAGTTTTTCACCTGTGAGGGAGGATTTTCCAGATTGCATGCATATCACATCAGGCTTCTAATGCACTTCACAGCTCTAAAACCTCTCAACCTGTGTAATTATCTATGTAGAAGCCTTATTAAAATGTCTGAGAAGGTAAAAGTGAAAGACAAAGAACACTACCATAGTATTTTTCATCACAACTTGATCAAGATTGTAGTTCTCCATCAGCTAGCAGAAAAGAACATGACATGGGATTCATTCATAGAAACAACTTTTCAATGACATGAAATTACTTTCTTATTTCATCATCAAAACTTATCAACACAATAGGTGGAGGTAGGATCGTCAAGAAAGTCAGTGGAGTTTCCCAAGGCATATAGACCTGAGGTGACCTAAATGTATCAAAGAGGAAAAAAACTTGTGTTTACTTCTCAAGTTTAGAAAAGGGCCAAGCCTTCTACATCAGCAAAGCAGGGATCACATGTACAAGATGAAGACCTAATTGAACGTGATTTTGAACTGGTGCACTTGGAAGAAGCAAATGAACCTTCAAACATGCAACAAATTATCAAAGAGAAGGATTCTTAGATCAAAGAACTCATGGACAATATGACAAGAGCAAGGTTCGTCATCTCCTTCCTTGAGCAAGAAAATAGTCAGCTTAAGGCTAAACAACTCATCATGGAGAAAGAGCAATCTAAGGTGTTGAGCAAGGAGGCAAAGGAAAAATAGTGTTGGAGCCTAGCAAACATTAGGAAACTGAAAAACAAGTTAGCAAAAAGAGGCCATGGACCAAGGGACTCAAAAAGGCATTGAAGGAGGAGAAACGACATAATCTGCTAGATGAAGACCTAGACATGGAGGACAAAATTTCCTTGGAGATCAATGAGGATAGAGAGTATTGGCTAAGTAAGGTCAATGACCACTTAGAATAGATTCTTAACAAATAAAACAGGGATAGTCATCTATTGAGGCAAATGGCACATCATTATCAAACCAAAAACATGATATGTAACATCAAGCTCAAGCAGTTGAAAAATAAGCTAAAGGAAACCCTAAAGGAAAAAAAAAGAGAGGGATAACTTGCGGATTATTTTTGAAGCATCAATGAGGGAATGGCATACATCATTTTTCACTTCATGACCAATTTTGAAGGTTTTCTAAGCATTTTCAGTTTTTTGAGAATTTTGGTCCCAAATTTAGAAATTGGGCTAGTCACAGTAGCACAGCGCCTTGGCGTTGCTCTTTTTCCTCATGGATATAAATGACAAGTGTCTTACATTTATTGAAAGATAATCACCTCCTCTCAAAACCCATTTCATCATATTTCTAAGAGAGGGCTCAAATTTTGAGAAAAGGGAGAAAAAGGGGTAAAAAATCATCATTCTGCTACTCCTTTTGACAAGTGCTACGCTTCTAGAAACACCTTGGGAGAATGAGTGTTTGAAGGTCTTACCATGGGTAATTTTAAAAAATTAAAGGTGTTCTGAAAACTTGATAGGAAATGCTAGTTTACCATTCTCTCAAATCTCAATTTGGACTTTAGGAAGGCACCTAAAAGTGGGCTCAAAGTTGGCGTTGCGCTTTTGCAAATTTCTAAGTTTTTATTTTAAATTTCACTGTGTAATTTCCTAGTTTTCAGTTTGACTTGGTCAAAGTCAAAACTCATGATGTAATTGTAGTAGTTCAAGGTTAGATGATGTAATCATAAATAAATAGACATGATAGGTTGTTTTTATGGTTAATTAGGCCTCATAAAGGAAGCAAAATTCAAAACAAAGTCTAAGAGAAGAGTTTGTATTTGACCTTCTCACTCTCACCTATTGGTTGAGAGAATCTTGGAAATAGTTCCACCACCTAGGAATTCAACTCCTGAAGGTGGGGAAGTTGTTTAATTGAGTCTATATGTATCATTTCTCATTCAGAGAGAGATGTTGGACTTTTTTGGAGAGGCTTGGTACCTTATGTTCTCTTACAGCTAATACAAGAGTAGTTGCAACTATATTTCAGGAATACTTGTTCAGTGAGTCTATGGTGTTGGTTTCATTTTAGATCAGCTTCTAATTGATGAAATCATCTCTCTTTTCATGCTTTATATTCTTCCTATGGTTTTCCTTGCAGTTATATAGACATAATTCTTAGATTTAAGCTCTGTTTATGTGGAAATCATGCTTGTGTTTCTTTTCTTCTAAGACTAATGAATTCATGCCTTTACATGTTCATTATGTTCTCTTAAAAACATCAAACCTATACTACATTGACAACACTTTAAGTTCACCATAACACACTAATATTTAGCTCCTCTTTATACTTTTCACTGCATACTTGAAGCCTTGACCTAATTACCTGCTCTAATCCCTAGTCTAGCAAACTAAAAACCCTAAATTCACAAATACTCAAACAAAACTTGTATATCTAGCCTAAAACCTATTTCTTTTCAGTTATTCATTGACAAATATTTAGAGAGATCCCTCTCTAGTTCAGTAGGGCTAGCTACTGAACTTAAAGTGGTTCGAGGCGACCTTTTTCAATTTCTTCCTCAGCCTAGGAAATTGTAAGGGATAACATATTGCAGCCTTGATTTGCATACAGGGCATGTAGCCTTGATTTGCAAACTGGTTGTGGGTTTTGCTATTTTTTCAGAAAAATCTAATATTCTTATTTGTAACGCAACCCTCCTGGCGACCTATTGTGATATTTATTTATTTTTATTTATTTTTTAAAATTTTTTAATTTTTTAAATTTATTTATTTTTTTCTCTGGATTGTTCTACACTTTGGTGTGTAGTCATGTTACACAGTATTTTGTCATATCTCCTGTTCACTTCCCGTACCATATCACAAAGTGCCAAAAAATTGAGTATTGTGCATTATATCCATCATGATATATAGACCAAAGCCTCCCTGAAGAATCAATGGAAAACTGCTCTAAATCCATTATGGATAGGGTTGACTAAAAACTTTATTTTTGGAATCAACAAATTTTGCTCCACTGTCTGCCCGTGCTGATGGTAGGTTGCTCAAATATACAATCGAAATGCCAACGTGGGTTTTCATAGGAAATCCCGCATTGAACCTCTTCTGGCAGGTTTTCCCAAACTAGAGGAGAGGATTCACTCACTATAACCTTCAGGAACATCGTGATGGATATTGGTTGTTGTGGATATGGTCGAGCTCTCTCATTTGGGACTCTTGACCTTATCATGATGATCTTTCCCTTGAGATGTGGAACTTCCTCTCTCTTTTGTGGATCCCTAACTCCATCTCCCTTCCTATAAATTCACTCCCTTCCATCTCCAAATGTTTGGTCATTAATTGTTGCATCCCTATGCAGAGATTATGCTTACATGCTACCCATTCTAGCTTGGAGAAGGAGTGCTTACAGAGTCTTTGATTGGAGTTGGACATCCACTAAAAGGAGGGCTCCAACATCAAGGATTAGGTTGTATGCTTCCCTTTTTATTCTCTTATTATATACATCTTATGTTCACTTTCCATAATTGTCTAAATGCTTATGCTATTAGCTTAATGTTCCATGATCTGTTAAGTAGTTTATGTTTGATATATGTTATATATGCTCTTGTATCTTGCATAGTTATTTGATATTCCTTGCAGGTATCTGAACATGGAAAATAACTAAGGAGCGAGTCCTGGAGCGATATATTCAAAGCCATCTCTAAGGATCAAGCGATTAGCATCAGAATGAGGTAGGTTCCTCCTTCTTCTTGCTCTTGGCAAACATAAGCTAGTAAAGTGTGTGTTAGATTATTTGGTTTGTTGCAAGACCCACTCATTGGGCTAGAGGGATCACCTTTGTCCGCAGAGGGGATTTTCCTTCACAAAAAAATGGCGACTCCAATAGGGAAGCTATAGTCTATTCATCCTTCTTTCTCAACTAATCTCTTGATCATTTTGACCAATCATCATGTTCTCAGTTAGTTTGGGTTGATATAGGTCTGCAAAATCACTAGTTTCTATCTTAGAGTGTTGAGTCTGGAAGTGTTTATGAAATTCTTTTTATTTTTTACCTTTTTCCTCGCCCAATGCACTTTCTAATCTGATAGTTGTACTGCCAATGCACTTTTTATTAAAACAGTAACGATTATCCCAAATTTAGTGCTAGGTTGGCCTTAACAACCACGCTGATCCCTGAGATTGGTAAAATCTATGGTTTCTCTGTCAAACCCAGTGTGTCTGAGCCCCTGAGATCCTGTTTTGTCCTGCATGACTAGATTTTGTTGGTGTTTTGATTGGTTACTTCATTTATTAGTGAATTTTTACTCCTTTGAATTTTAAAGGGTTTGAGTGCAATTGGATTGAGTTTAGTTTATGGGTCAATTGGTTGTCACTTGCCGCTTGTGAGTTTCATTGGGTCTCTAGTTTACTGACTGATTAGGTACGTTCATGAGGTAAAATCGCTAGAAACATTGACTTACATTGGTTTCGGTTTGTTTTGTGAAAATTTATTTTTCATTTGTATTACGTCATCTTGCATTTGAAATCCATCTTTGTCATTTATAAAACATAGATTACATTGTTTGGTTTGCAAACATAAATGAGTATATTTTCTTATCTATTTGAAAGAGAAAGTGAAAGACATTTTCATTAAGTGCTTTTGATTTGGTGTTGCTTTGATTGATGCCTTGTTTGCATGAGGAGTATTTTGAATCAAAATCTTCAATTTTTATTTAGTTGAAGCTTAGTTTCATGTGAGCATTTGAAAATCAAAGAGAACATCATATAAGTGCATCTTAGTGAAGTGTAGGTCATTTTTACTTTGAATAGATTGCATGTTTATTAGTGAAAGCCAAGTTTAGTTTTTCTCTTCAAATTTTCATCTGGAAAAGTTAGTGGAGGCATATTTCTTGATGCATTCTCTTATTTGGTGCATTAACTACTTGAACTCTCTTCCCTCATTAGCATAAAATTCATTGAAATGAAGGGTTTCCTTTTTCTCATATATTTTCATTCTAGAATTTAGGTGACATTTTTTGAGCCCGAAATTGAAACCTAATTCAATAAAAAAATTAAAATTTACTGAATTAACATAAGGAGCATTTGGAACTTAACGCAAACATTTAGAGGTCTAGGCAAGAGATGTGTTATGACATCTATAAGCCTAGAATTTGTTGTAACTGCCTGCATTGTTTCCTGAGGGTGAAATCTCGTTCCAGTACAGAAGTATATCAGAGGTTCTCCAATACTCTAGGGTATATCAAAGGCACTCTAGTATGGTAAGTATATCAGAATGCTCTCACTAAATGGTTATGTGTTAGACAACACTAACATGGACTTGTGCTCCCTGTACAATCGAGTATATATTGGGAGACTCCACTAGGTTGTTATCCTTTAGCCATCGGTAACCGAGTCAACCGCCTTGTAAACTTGATACACCAAACATAACATTCGTGGAGATCGACCATCATATGTTAAGTCCTTGGTTTCGGCTAAGTTGAATATAATGGTTCATGAATACTTGGTAAACCCTCTCACCTAGTACACCCTTTTTGATTTATTTCTTGTTTTCTAAGTTCTAAAATTTAACTGCGCATGATAACATGACTTACCTATGTAGTTATCCTTGGCCTCATACTGCCTGATTAATAGTAAATTTTAATTGCAGGCTCAAATCGACCAACCCTTATTGTTTTTGAGAAAAGGTCATTGTGGATGAACCATCGGGTTCACCTTACATTTTCCCTTCATCATCTGACACTGAAGGGTTGTAACAAGGAGTTCATCCTAAGTTTTCACAGTCACTTGAAGCCGAAGGTCTTGAACTTGGAATTGTCCCAAGTATCCAACTCCTTGATTCTCATCCTCCACCTCGAGACGCATGATCATCTCAGGAATCTGATCTAGAAACCCCTGAGAGTCTAAAGAGGTTTGTTTTATTCCATCTGAGTCCGTTTTTTGATCCATTGGTTATATCTCCTCAACAACCTTATAGTCCATACGATAATCCTAGTATACCTTTGGAGTTATCTCCATGACCATCTCAGATTCCTCCTCACCAGCTGTTTCCACCCATGGCTTCAAAATATGAGTTTACAGCCTCTTCTCAAGGTCCTCCAAAAGTCTTAGCTAATCATATTCTTGGTGTTGACAATGATTCTCAATACGACTTTCCTCCTGAATTTTATCCATATGTGGGAAGTGTTGCACCTCAACTACGCCTTGAAAGCAATGAGCCTTTGTTTCCAGCTGGTTATACAAATTTGGCTCAATTGGTTTCATGTGCTCCAAGTGCGTCTTCAATTTATCACAATCCCATTTGGTGATCGGGTGCCATGCCTACTTCTGGTCCATTTGTTTCAAACGTGGCCTCCCAAATTCCTGTACCAATTGCAGTTTCGTTAGTTTCTGTACCACCGAAAGTTACGGTTGGGGCAATTAATCTCCCTATAATTTCTCAAGGTCCTCCATTAAGTGGAAAATATGTGCCACCACCTATTCCATCGCATGGGGCAAAACATCCACATCCACCTTATGTACCTCTTGTTTCAGGCAGACCTTATGTGAGTGCACCTCAAACTCATGCTATCGGAGCTAGTCAAAATGTTGGTAATGTACCTTATCTTGGTGGATCATCAATTCCATCTGGATCAGGCCAGATCCCGTATTAGATACCTTACCAACAATTGTTCCCTCCTTATGGCTCTCAAAAGCCTCAGAAGCCACCCTTTACTCAATAGGGAGGTCCCAAAATGCACCCTGGTTCAAATCCCTCATTTGGGGCATCTGGTCAAATTCAAGATGGAACTTATTAGTGCCAACCTAGAACTCAACAAATTCCACAAGGAACTTTCCAGCAACAATAGCCTTATGTAGAACAAAAACCTTTTTTACAACAAGGACCTTATGTGTAACAAGGGACTTACCAACAAACGTTGCAACAGTAAGGATAGCCCTTGCACCACCAAAACCAACCCTTATATCAACAAGGTCAACCCTTTCAGCCACAAGGTCAACCCCGAAAGCAGCAGGGCCAACAATTTTATCACTAGGGTCAACAGTTGCAACAACAACCTTATAATCCATATGCCTCGCTAGTTGTTTATCCACCTTATGGTTCTCAATGGCCTATGGTAGGTCAGTATCAACCTTACCATGGTTAAAACCCACCTTTGTATGGTTTGAATACCCCTCATTAGGGGAAATATCAAGCTCCTTATGTAAAAACCCACCACTATGGGGGAAGAACCCATACCAGCAAGGATGGAATCCACAAGCTGGGATTTATTAGAGGCCTCCCATGCCTTTCAACCTGCAATTTCCATTTCTAGCAATGTTGGAATTGTTGGATGTGTCAAGGCTCACTAATGATCCAATAATTCATTCCCTGTATTGGCCTGTGGTTCCCACTAAGATCCCTAACGATTGTCCGAAATTTGAAGGAAAATATGGAGAAGAACCCCAGGCCCACGTCATGACTTACCATTTATGGTGTTCATCTAATTCCTGGGTTGATGAATCCATTCGTCTACATCTTTTTCAATGTACCCTTATGGGTCCTGCCATGAAATGGTACATCGAGTTTCCTCGAGGTGCTTATCAAGACTTCAATTCTTTGGCAATGGCCTTCCTTACTCACTTCCAGTTTCCAGTTCGCTATGAAACTGGTACCCATATGCTTACATCTTTGAAATAGAATACGACTACCCACATCATTACAGACCCAATTGGTAGAAAAGGCACAATCCTCCACATCTTCAGGTTCTCACGTTTACATGAGAGGAACAATGCCTATTTTGTTGCCACCTGGTCAAAAGACTATCAAACTCCTTAAAAAAATATTGTGGTTAAAGAATTTACTAATACACCTTCTACTTCTACTCTGCCGAGTTCCAGTCCTCTTCATATTGAGAGACCTAGTAATGAATTTGTTATCCGACCCCCTCCCATGGGTGTCCTTCAGAAATCATCTTACAATCTAAATGCGTGAGCTGCCCAATATTACAATATTGTTGAAGATTTAGCTCAAGCACCTTCAATGATGTCTACCTTGGAATTTATCCAAACTTGTCCAACGCAACAGAAAACATTACTATCCGCTATAGGAGGAATTTACCCTACGGATTCGAATTTGATCACTTTTGACATGGAAAATCATGTTCCTCGGCTTATCCATCAACTTCATTTTTGATCCAAGTCATTATAAAGGGGAAGACGATTCATCAGATTGTGATTTATGAGGGTGCTTCCACCTGCATCATGTTTGTTTCATGCTAGAAAGCTATCATCTCTCCACCTCTCAACTAGTCTCTGAACACCTTAGATGCCTTTCATGGTAAAGGATATCATCCTTATGGTATTCTCACAAGTTTTCCCATCACGTTGGAAGGGAAAATTGTTGAATTAGAAGTATAAGTCATTAATGCGAGTTTGAATAATAACCTTCTACTTGGATGAAGCTGGACTCATTTTATGTTTTTCATGGTTTCCTCTTTGTTCCACGTACTTCATTTTCCTCATGAAGGGAAAATAGTCACCGTTGATTAATTAACCTTTCTCTCTTCCAATTCTTCGAATGGAAATGTACCATATGTAGGAAATACCGACATTCCTTATGAGAGAATTAGGGTGGCTATCTTTAAAGACTCTGCTCTTATGGGAACTTTTTCCCTCCCACCTCCTCATGTCGCTCTTGTCAACATGATCTCTAATTCTTACGATCCTTGGATCGTTCCTTCTCTCGATCAAGGTGATTCTTTTGGCATTGTTAAGCCTCTCAGCCCAACAGAACAAGCTTATCATGTTGTTGTTTTGGCTTTAGTGGCTGCTTCTGAAAGTCATAGTAGTCTTAGTATGCATATAGATGCATATTCACAGTCCTCTTGGTTTGGTTCTTGGGATTCTCTAGATCCTTTGAATGAGACATTTCCCACTGACGAGAGTATCACCAAGGTTATGTCTCTTGAGGAAACTCCCTGAAATGATGCTCATCATTGTTCATCTTTTCTCCTGAGTCTTGGGAGAAATTTCATCGTGTCTCGATACATTTGTTTCCCGACCCATCCACTTCAAACACCTATCTTGGTGCATGAAGTTTTGTCTGAGGGAAACATGGGGAACATTAGTGTTACTATGCCTATTGACATTTCTGTTAAACTGGGAATTATCGAGAACATCCATGTCGGGGTTTCTTATTCTCTTGATGAGATCAATATTTACACCACCCTTTATAAGAAATTTCATGATGTCTTTGCCTGGTCATATGAAGAAATGAAATTTCACGATGTCTTTGCCTGGTCATATGAAGAAATGCCTAGCATTAATCCGAGTATAGTTATGCACAAAATTCTTACTTATCCATATGCGAAGTCTATTCGTCAACAACTCCATCCAGTGCACCCTAGAAATGTAGTCGCTATAAAGGGAGAGGTTGAAAAACTTCTAAAGGCTGGTTTCATCTATTCCATTACATTTATAGATTGGGTTTTGAACATTGTCCTTGTGACTAAAAAACAAGCGACTATCCGCGCTTGTGTTGATTATTGCGATATTAATTGAGATTGTCCCAAGGACAATTATCCAACTCCTTTTATCAATCAAATCATTGATGAATAGGTCGGGAGTGATATTTTTTCTTTTATGGATGAATTTTCTAGTTACAACGAGATTAACATTCTTCCCGCCAATCAACATAAAACTGCTTTTATCTATCCATGGGGAACCTTTGCCTAAAAGAACCTTCCTTTCCATTTGAAAAAATGTTGGCGCTGCCTTCCAAAAAGTGATTTATTATTCTTTTCATGACATCAAACACATCGTTCAACCATATCTTGATGACTTAACAGCTCATTTGGCTAAGCGTCATGATCATCCTGACCACCTTGTAGTGATTTGTCTTCGTTGCAGATACTATAATATTCATCTAAATCCACATAAGTTTGTCTTCTGCATTGAATCTGGTCGTCTCCTAGGGTTTGTAGTATCAAAGAAAGGCATCTGAATTGACACCCTCAAAGTTGAGGCCATTGTAAATTTAACCCCTTTGTCATCTTTATATCAGTTGCAGAGCTTGCAAGGGAAAGGTAATTTTTATCGTCGTTTTGTACCCAATTATGCTGAGCTTTCCAAGGGATTTACTCATTTGCTGAAAAAGGGGATCCCATTTATTTGGGATGAAATTGTTCAAAAATCTTTCAATGCATTAAATAACACTCTTATTAGTGCTCCTTTGCTGCATCCTCCCAACTATCACCGCTATTACTTCTTGGAATTCGATGTAGCGACAATACTATTGCCATGGTACTGGTGTAAGATGATGATGATGGAAACGTGGAAATGAACACGTGGTCTACTAATTAAGTTGGAATCTTATTGATATCGAAACTCAATATTCCCATGTCAAGAAACTTGCTTTAGTAGTTGTTCATGTTGTTCAATGCTTTCGACACTATATTCGTTTACTGAAAACCATTGTGATTTGTGATTGCAATCCCATGACCTACATTTTGACCCATTAGTTGCCAAGGGAAAATATTCAAAATGGATTGTTATCCTTCAAGAATTTGATTTGGAGCTTGCTACGACCAAATAAAAGAAATCATTGGTTTTCGCTGAATTGATTTGTGACCTTCCCTCCGCAACCACATCTACAGCTTTTGATGAGCTCATTCATGACAAGACTCTCTTTCTCATAAGCACTCTTGACCCATGGTACAAGGATATTATTGTATATCTCCAAACCCAAACTTTTCGATCAGAGTTGTCCAATTCTAAACGTCGTCATATTCGACATCAGTCCCAACCATATCGAATCATTGGCGATACTTTGTACTGTGTTGGTGTCGATTCTATCCTTCATAGATGTTTGACACTCGAAGAAGTTGAGAGGGTTATCAATGGATGCCACTCTGGGGCTTGTGGTGGTCACATGTCCAGGTATGCTACTTCTCATAAAATCCTTTTACCAATTATTTCTGGCCTTCCATCTTTACGGATTGCATTTTAGCAGTCCAAAAATGTCACGCCCACCAGATTTACAACCGTAAACAACGCACCCCACCCACACCCCTACACTTGGTTGTTACCATTAGCCCCTTTGCTAAATGGGGTATTAATCTCATCACATGTAACCCTTGCTTGACTGAGGGGCATGGTTATATCATCATCGTTGTTGATTATTTCACTAAATGGGTTGAGGAGATTCATGATGCTGATGGTAAAAATGTCGTTCAATTTCTTTTCAACCATGTCATAGCTCTATTTGGTGTCCCTCAAGCCATCGTTACTGATCATGGGTCTCATTTTTGAAATTACATGATGGCGAAGCTTACTGCTTGGTTGGGTTTGCATCACGACAACTCAACCTCTTATTATCTAGAGGCTAATGGCTAAGTTGAGGAGTCAACAAAGTTCTCGTTACTATGATTCAATGCACCATTGGGATGCATAAATTGAATTGGAATCTTATGTTATTTTCGGCTCTTTGGGCTTACCGAACTACAACTAAGACTGCCATTGTATTTACACCCTTTCAGCTAGTGTACGGTCTAGAGGCAACGCTTCCGATTGAGCATGAACTTCCTTCATTGAAACTAGTCGTCAAATTGCTCTCAGATACCTTTCCTGAAGAGGAATGGTTAGTTTACCTTGAAAGGCTCGATGAACCTGCCGCTTTGCAACATTAATAATTGAGGCACAAAAAAACGAGTTAAAGCTCAATACGATAGAACAAGTTTAGCTGAGGGTGATTTGGTCTTGCTTCATGATCAAGGAAATGAAAAATTTGGAGTTGGAAAATTCAAACCAATGTGGCATGGGCCTTTCATTTTCAAACAAGTTTTACAAAAAGGTGCCTATGAGTTAGTGGAATGTAAAGGGAATTCTTTGGCTGAGCCGCAAAATGGTCTTTACCTGAAGAAGTATTGTGCATGATTATCTATGTAAATACTTATGTACATTAGTGTGCAGTCTGAATTTGGTGTGTTAGTTTTCTTTTTCAAACCTTTTCCTCTAATTACCTCGTGCTCTACTTGGTTTGCATATCTCATCCAACCATTACATCAGTTTTACTGATGGTGCTTTTCGTAGTACACAGAATCTATCTTCCGCTGCATAGGAAATCTATGACCCTAAGTGAGTTAGTGAATTTACAAGGTATATGTTTAGGTCGAATGACTAATAACATTGTCGAATATAGTGCGGTCATCAAACTTTTGTCAGAAACTATTGCTCTTGGCATTAGAGAGTTAATCATAAAACTTGATTCGCAGCTCATTGTGCTACAACTTAATCGACAATATTCAGTTAGAAACCCTCAAATTTTGAGAATGTATTTGCAAGTTTGTTTATTGGAAAGATAATTTGATTTTATTACTTATCATCACATTCCAAGACGCATGAACATGTTAACAAATGCATTGGCTAAGTATGTGTGAGATAGACATTTGTGAAACTTGTAAATCATAAAACATCATACATCAGATATGTTAAACATGAAAACATATATATATATATATATATATATATATATATATATATATATATATATATATATATATATATAGATATATATATATATATATCTATATCTATATATATATAGATATATAGTGAGTGTTTGTAAAAGATTTTTCTACATCAAAATAACAAAATTTGTGTTCAAAGACACATGGCTTTATAAGCATACATAATGCAGAAAGTAAACTAGAAATTGGCTATTCACCGACATGGTGCTCATGATAGCACGAGACAACCCTAATGACTTGTCCTAGTAGTTGACGTAGTCTGGTGGATAACCCTATAGTGTGCCTCTGGTAGCGTAATGGCACCTCATCAATCGAGGCATACTCAGGAATCCCCTTGGTTAAATCTTCGAGGTTACGCTCTACCTCGACGATAGGAAAAACTACCTCCTCATATGGAGGATCATCCTCAATCTTGCGGGCCACTCACCTGGATATTGGAGAAATCCCTAGAGGTCTCTCTGGTCCAACATCTACACGACATTTTAAGTCAAATCTCAATACACATAAAAAAAAGGATAAAAACTTCAAAAAATTCAAAAATAGTTTTTACCTGAGTCAGTCCACTATTCCCTTGGAGGGAGTGAAAGATCTGGATCTCCTTGGAAATCTGTCCCCTCATACACCCAATCATCAACCATGATTAGCTACTCATGTAGCCATCCAAACAAGGATGGAGGGAATGACATTTGTTGACCGCCACCATGTCGCAGCATCAAATTTCCCCATCGAAGTAATTGTGGATCTCTGGGCATTGGTGGATCCACTTCCAACCACTAATAGTGGAATAATTGCACATGTTCAAGGATGAATGTCAGTAGAATAGATCCAAAACTAAATTTTTTCAGATTCCCCCTCTTGCACTTGGTTAGTTTGCGTGTCATGCAGACCAACAAACCTTCACACTAGTTGAAAACTGTGTCATTTAAGCACTCGATCACATACTATAAATGAGAATTTGATGCATCATGTAACACTTGCACCACAGCTATTCAGGCCATGGTGTATAGAATTGTTCAAAATGGGAGGTTGGTGATGGTCCTTATGTCAATTTCCCACTGTTACCCTTTTTGGCTCTTAGACAATGCCTCACAATGAGTATATACGTGCTCTCTCCTCCAATACATTATCCAAATAACTACACCTATTGTCCCTCTTTGCAAATCCCAATAATGAAGTAAATGTCGATGATCTCTATTTTGAGCTCTTGATCCCCGAACATCAACAGTTGGTTATCTACATCCCACCAATTGATTAAGTGTTGTATTAGTTCAAGTTGTGCTCTGATCTCGAGGATCATGAAGAACTTGAGCAATCCACATGCTCAAAGGGCATCAATACAGTTTTCATCCTGCATAGCCTGATGGTCTTCAGCTTCATGATCCCTCTCTTTTCATTCGATTACCATTTTGGGCAGGTTTTTCTGCAAAAAATAAACAAACCAAAATTTCATGAGCATCCATGGAGAGAAAATCCAAGATGAACTATTTAACATGGAATATTTCACTTCAAACTTTTTACCTCAGTGCCAGCCTGCCTATTTAGGAATTTTCTCGCACTTCCAGTGTGAGTGCCTAACTAGCCTCAAGGTGAACAATGCGAGTCCGATGGGTGAAACCCATGTTGGTCACCCAAGATGTAATTCTTTTTTCAAGTCTTCCTTGCAGCTTACCCTACAGATGAAAATGCATAAAATGACTACCAAAATGAAGGGAAAGGACATATTTATTACTTGTAACAAGCGGCTTGACAAATGGTGTCCTGGATTGATCATGCTCCTTACCTGAAAATCGAGGTAAAATGAGGTAAAAATTCTCACACAATTGCAAATTGGTAAAATGGTAAAAATGGCTTACTTTTTCCCCTATTTATAGTTTTTAAATAATATTTTTACCAAATTAGGGCATATTTCACCCATTTTTTAATAATTTTCCTCGAAAATGGTTACATGTGTTTCCTTGTGCAAAAAGAGGTCATATATTCTTGGTGATAGTGATTTTCTTCGACTCATTCAACGAGTTTTATTTTATCACTTTTTTTAGACTCGTAAAAAATAAACGAAAAACGACCCCCTGGAATCATCTTTAAGCTCTTGCTTGACTCTCGAAAAATGAAAATATCGCTGAGTACTTGTCGTTTCGAACTCGTAAAAGTAAATGAAATGATGTCTACTCAGTATAAGTTTAACAGTTTTCTGAACTGAGATACACTATTTTACGAAAAAGGAACACCGTAGTCGAACATGGCTAAGAGGTTCTCTTAGATATTGTTTTCTACCTTTTTGGGTTCAAGAGATGGTTTACGAAAAGGGACCTTTGAGTTTTCTTTTTCACTTCTTTTTCAAAATATCTAAACATGAAAAGATGCCAAGTTTTGCCTCCATCAGACTCGTAAAACTTAAACAATGTAAGATTTGTCACCATGATGAGATCGAGTTACTCCTTCCTAAGGCTCATAAAACATACTAGGATGGATTCATTCAAAGGGTGAACTTATATGGAAAGCTTATGCTATCCCCTTCAAGTTTGCAATAAAAAATATATGGGGTACTTGATAGAAATGGTGAGGGAAAGAGTGAAAGTGATCATCTCTTGTATCCTGTAAAGGAAACATGTCACTCTTGAACATGACACTCATATGTTGCTCATGTCGGGTTTGGGACATACTCACTTAGTAACTTGCCTTGGGTTTGGGGAATCCATTTTTCCTCTCATCTGATTATACCACTTCATCATCATGACCTCTGATCCTATGTTGAGTCAAATGCTGCCAAAATATGCATTTCTTTACCATCTATACACTGTCTAACTTTCTACCACAGTCTTTGATCATAATTATCTACCTTACTACATCCTTTTGTTTCACGTCGATGGTGTGGGATTCATTATGGCTCTCCTTCGATGGATCACTTCTTGTCGACTTCAACTCATTATCTAGGAAGATGATTTAGAAACTCCCTTCTAGTACATTAGAGCTTGCATGCCTCAATGGAAAGCTCTTTGCATTCGACGACAAGTTTACATCATTGGCATTTGATCAGGTGATTCCATGAGTGTTCAACTTAAGCTTCATTGTTCACATTCGTGGATTGTGCTGATTGTACCTTGAGAGCCATTGTCATAATTGGTGGTTTCTCTCTTGCATGTTAACGACATCATTAACCAGTAATCAGGTGGTTTTTTACCATGTTCAACTTCGACACATCTATTCACATGTTGGAATTCGTACATTGATCGGGTTGAGACGGACCGTAAGACCGTGGATTTTGTCTGATAAAATCTAGGTTGTGTGGAGTTATGAGTTATTCATGGTTGTTCACATGTTTCCTCTAGGCCGATGGCTACGACCATACCGTGTGTCCATATTCATGATCCTTTTCACTTGGATGGTTGCGACCATACCGAGGACCTTTGCACATGATCCCTCCTATTCGGATGGCTGCATCCATACCACAGATTCATGTATTATTAGATGCCTATTCCTATATCATTAGGTCTGATTATCAGATATGTCAGATATGTATATGTATATGTATATTATTTATTTGCAGGTCTCCTGACGGTCGTTCTCATCCTTGCACTGACTTGTAAAACATCTCAACCATCACTCCTTGTTCTTCCTTCATCCTTTAAGGGGCATCTGTTACACAATATTTTGTCATAACTCCTGTTCAATTCTCGTACCATATCCCAAAGTGCTAAAACATTCACTATTGTGCAACATATCCATCATGATATAAAGACTAAAGCCTCCCTGAAGAATCAAAGGAAAACTTCCCTGAATCCATTATGGAGAGGGTTGCCTAAAAACCTAATTTTTGGCATCATCACGTTTTGCTCCATTGCCTTCCTGCGCTAATGGTAGGTTTCTTAGTTATACGCTCACGATGCTAGCATAGGTTTTCATGGGAAAACCCACTCTGAACCTCTTTTGGCAGGTTTTCCCAAACTGGAGGAGAATCTTCACTCACTAGAACCTTTAGGAACAACGACCTGGATATTGGTTCTTGTTGATATGGTCCAGCTCTCTCATTTAGGCCTATTGATATTATCATCATGGGTTTTCCCCTTGATGTGTGGACCTTCCTCCCTTCTTTGTGGATCCCTAATTCCCTCTCCCTTCCTATAAATTCACTGCCTTCCATCCCCAAATGGTTGGTCATTGGTTTCTGCATACCTATGCTAATATTATGCTTACACACTACCCATTCTAGCTTGGAGAAGGAGTGCTTGAAGAGTCTTTCCTTGGACTTGGACATCCACCAAAAGGAGGTATCGAACATCAAGGCATAGGTTGTATTCTTCCCTTTTTAGTTTCTTAATATATACATCGGATGTTCACTTTCCACAATTGTGTAAATGCTTATGCTATTAGCTTAATGTTCCTTGATCTGTTAAGTAGTTAATGTTTGATATATGTTATATATGTTCTTGTATTTTGCATAGTGCTTTAATCTTCCTTGCAGGTATCCGGACGTGGAAAACAACTAAGGAGAAAGGCCTGGAGAAAATGACTCAAAGACTCTAAGGATTGAGCAATTACCATCAAAACAAGGTAGGTTCCTCCTTCTTCTTTCACTTGTCAAACATAAGCTAGGAAAGTGTGTGTTAGATTGCCTGGTTTGTAGAATTTTCACCTATAGATCAACTTGATATATGCAATGTCCTAAAGCATAATACTAGATCTACTTCTACCATAAAATTTGCGGAAGCTTAAACATATATGAGCATCATCAAGCATGAACATATATAACTGAGAATGAGAAGTAATCAACCATAACACAAAAGATATATCACTGGGGAAAGAACTAGCCTAAAACCCCAACTCTATATTATCATACAAGTGGAAATCTTGTTCAAGTTACAAAAAGAATCAGCTCTCAAGCTATCCTGCTCTCTCTGTAATCAAACAATACTACTCACAGACTGAATAGACATAGTATATGTCTTCCTCAAGCCCTCCAAGCTCCTATTTCCTTGCGCAATTTTGATTGGGGTCCAATGATATCAAATGTGTGAATTGGCCTCATCACACTCACTGTAACCTTAGGTCCAATTGCGCAATCCTCAAGGAATAATATTCCTTCCGCATGCAAGGAATATTCACCAAGGAATATCCTAGCAACTGATAGTATACTGTCCCTCCATTTGATCTCAACCGGGTCTCTGACTGAACTGACATGCATGAGTTATCCATGAGGAAATATTTAGTTATCTGAAATACAATAGTTACATGCATGCAAGCATTAACTAACTAAACTCTCATTAATTTAACAAATTGTTATATTAATGTAACTTGACTTGACTAAGTTAAACTAAGTCAACTGATTACAACTTAATATTACAACTCATCCTTATCTATTTAACTAAAGGTTAAATTCCTCAATCAAAGGAGAAACTGTTGCATGTCCTCACATAGAATTCAAGTTTGATTTTCCTTAACTAATTAACTCAAGATGAATTAATTAATTAATTTTCAAACTGCTATTAATATAAAATTCGAATTTTACTTCCTATGTTTAGTCCAGGGACTGACTAAAATAAGAAGGGATCACGAAATGATATTTTTAGAAAATCTATTTTTAGCACTTTCACTTTTCACCCATTGTTGCTAAGATCACCAATGGCTGGATTGCTATTTATAGCAGGGCTATTTATAGCAGTGCTATTTTTAGCATTTTCTATTTTAGCATTTCTTGTTGCACATTTCAACACTCCCTCTCATCAAGAAATGGATTATTAGTAATCCCGATCCTGTCTCTGTAGAACTCGAACTTGCATTTTGATAATGCCTTAGTCAAAATATCTGCATCCTCCTCCTCGGTCGAAACATACTGCAACATAATGATCCTCTTGACCACCCAGTCCTGTAGATGATGGTAACAGATATCTATATGCTTGGACCTGTCATGAAACACTGGATTCTCAGAGAGTTTTATGCAACTCTGATTATCACAGTATATCACTGCAGGATCCATCATCTGACCAAACAATCCCACTCGAATTTTCCGCATCCAAATGGCCTCTCATGTTGCTTGACTGGCACCCATGTATTCAGGCTCTGTTGAGCTAAGTGCAACTGATCTCTGTTTCCTGCTATACCAAGAAATTGTAGCTGAACCAAGGTTGAAGATTCCTCCAGAACTGCTCTTCCGGTCTAACGGACTACCTGTCCAATCCGCATCTATGAAGCCTTGAAGCTTCACTACCTTTTCCTGTCTGTACCATAATTCATACTGTGTAGTGCCTCTGAGATATCTTAGCACATGCTTCGCTACCTTCCAAAATAGCTTGGTAGGCTGAACCATAGCTTGACTCCGCTGGTTCACTGCAAAGCATAAGTTAGGTCATGTGTTCACCAAATACATAAGTGAACCCACCAACTGTCGATAAACAGTAGCAGCTACTACCTCACTTGAAGTAGCATCCTCCTTCCTCCAATTCCCAGCTAGAGGAGTCTGCATGGGCTTGCACTTCTCCATGTGAAAGCACCTGAGTATCTCATTGGCATACTTGCCTTGAGACACAAATACTTCCCCATCTTTCTGCCACACTTCCATGCCTAGAAAGTAGTGCATGAGGCCCATGTCCTTCATCTCGAACTCTCTTGCAAGGTCCTCCTTGCAAGACTGTATCAGCTAGTCATCACTTGTCAAAATCAGATCATTTACATAAAGTACAATAATCAATGGCTTACCATCTACTATGATGTGGTAAAGGTTCACATCTGCTTCAATCTTGGTGAAGCCAAAACCAGTGAAATAGTTGTCGATCCTAGTATACCAAGTACAGGGTGCTTGCTTCAGCCCATACAGTGCTTGCTTGAGTTGGCAGACATGCGACTTATGATCGAAGGTCTCAAATTGTTCAGGCTGCTCAATGTATACCTCTTCCTCAATATTCCCATTGAGGAACGCCATCTTCACATCCATCTGATGGATCTTCCAACCCATCTGAGCCAATAGAGCTAGCATCGATCTAATAGATGAGTACCTTGCTATGGGAGCAAAGGTCTCATCGTAGTTGATCCCCTCAACCTATGAGAAACCTCGGGCAACAAACCTTGCCTTGTGTTTCTCAACACTGTCATCGGCTGCCTGCTTTACCTTGTAAATCCATTGGGAACTAACCATTGAATTGTCCCCAGGTCTAGGGACAACATCCCACACACTATTCTGTATGATAGAATCACACTCTTCTATCATTGCATCAACCTAGACTGGTTGCTGCACTGCCTCTTGAAAGGAAGAAGGTTTGGTCGCTACACACTCCCCAACCAGGGCCATGTAGCCAGTGTATCTCTCGGGAGATCTCCTCTGTCTGTGCTGAGAGGATGGTTTCCCCACATTCTCTCTTGCATCTAGCATCAATCTGTCAGCTTCCCGCGAGTGTTTACACCCATCTCTGGAAGACTCTCCAGGAGTGGTGGTATCCACTACTAGATCCTCTGCATGTGGCTGATCCACATCATCAGGAGGCTCCTTCTCCATTGGAACTAAAAGTTCCTCATCACCATGCAACTTGAGCTCCCTCTCAAGTGACACTCGCATGGCTCTCTTCTCGTCGAACGTCAGATCCTTACGCACTACGGTCCTCTGACTGGCAGGAAGATACACATGATAGTTGTGGGGTGTATCTGTGTACCCCACAAGTATCCCCAACTCAGCTGTTGGGTCTAGCTTCTTCTGAGCATCTTTAGTCACATGATAGTAAACTGATGATCCAAAGATGCGGAAGTGACTCACATCTGGTCGCTTCCGTGAAAAAGCCTCCATATGTGTCTTCATCCCCAGGATACAATGAGGACTTCTGTTTTGAAGATACACTGTTGTATTGCATGCCTCAACCCACAGATGAAGTGGTAGGCTTTGGTCATGCAACATCACTCGAGCTGCTCTCACAATAGATCTGTTCTTCCTTTCGGCCACCCCATTCTGTTGTGGGTTATGGGGTGCCGTCAGTTCCCTTTTAATTCCTTTTGCAGCTCAAAAGTCTTTAAATTACTGCGAAACATACTCTCCACCATTTTCACTATGCAAGGCTTTTACTTTGTTTCCAAATTCTTTCTCTGCCGAGGCTTTAAACTCACAAAACCTCAAGAAGGTCTGATCCTTATTTTGCATAAAGTAGATCCAACATCTATAAGAAAAATCATCAATAAAAATAGCATAGTACCTTTGTTTAGCGGTGGAGGCTGTAGAGAGTGGTCCACATACATCTGAGTGAACTCTCTCCAGGATTGCTCCAGCGCTACTATCCCGATCCTCAAAGGAAGATTTCACATACTTACCCAAGTTACAACCTTTGCATGTACTGATATGCTCAAGTTTTCCCTTAGGTAATCTGGTAGAAATCTGCTGCATGATCTTCAAGACCCCGTGATGCAAGTGGCCCAGTCTTCTATGCCATAGCTTGCTAGCATCTTGACTTTGCACCACCTCTGCTTTGGAACTCAGTGCAACACAGTCATCTACCTATAGCTTGTAGATATTCTTTACTCGAATCCCTATTCACTTGGTCTGTCTGGTGCTGATATGCCTCAGAAAAACTTTTCCTTTACTAAAGACTACATCATAACCTTATCTTCTAGCATAGCAACATACACAAGATTTTTTTCAAACTTGGTACATACTTAACAATAGATAGGGTGAGAGGAGCACCATGCTCCCTCTCAAACACAACTATACCTCAACTTGAGACATAGTACTTTCCATCATTGCCCATCTCGATTTGCATCTGGAGATCCTTCTCCTCCAAGATACTGAAAATATTCTTGTCACCTGACATGTGGAAAGAAGCTCCACTGTCTAGGTGCCAAACACATCCCACCATGGATGAAACCATGCATGTGATAAGCAAGAAATCCAGCTCAAATTGTGAAGCTAGTGCATCACCATCAGATCCCTTTGAGGAACCCTTCTTGGATTTCTTCTGTTGACAATTCATAGCATAATGGCCCACTTCATGACGGTGAAAGCATCGCACCTTCGACTTGTCAACCTTCTTCCCACCATGAGAAGATTTGGATTGGGACTTCTTCCCTTTCCCTTTCTTAGCTTTACTCACTAAAGCTAGATTTTCTTCGTCATCTTGTTTTGATGAAGATCCATCCCTGGTGCTTCGCCTTATCTCCTCCTGCATTAGATCTAACCAAAGTCATTCCCAATCTGGCAGTTTCTCTCTTCCATTAACTGAGTCCTGGTAGCTATGCCAACTCTTAGGAAGACCGAGGAGTGCTAGACTCACCATGTCGTCATCAGCTACCATGACCCCTATGCTTGTAAGCTCATCCCTGTAGGTGGTTATCTTGTTCAATAATGTAGAGATTGTGTCGCCCTTTTCGTACTTGACCTTTCGAAGTTTATTTTTCAGCACTAGCTTCCTCAGATCACCACTATTCCGATAAAGATCTTTCAATGTTTTGCACATCGAAAACAGAGTCTCCTTCCCATGGAGGCTCGAGACAATGTGATCTCGAACTCCCTCCAGGAGGATTCTCCTTGCTCTAGCCACACACTTTTTCCATTTTGCTAGTTGATTAGCATCAATCGGCTTTTGGACTTCTATATCAATGAAGTCCTTAAGACTGCTATCTTCTAATACTGCCTCCATGCAATCCTTCCAGGCTATATAATTCAAACTGCCATCAAGGGCATATTTGAGTCTTAAACCACTGAACTCCATAGGTGAAATAGATGTGATAAGAACTCAATTCAATATTCAGAAACCAAACTTCATACTTCTCCTGCTTATATACTATTCTTCCTTGATCACCTTTGCTCTGATACCATGTAGAATTTTCACTTGTAGATCCACTTGATATATGCAATGTCCTAAAGCATAATACTAGATCTACTTCTACCATACACTTTGTGGAAGTTTAATCAGATATGAGCATCATCAAGCATGAACAAATATAACTGAGAATGAGAAGTAATCAACCGTAACACAAAAGATATATCACTGGGGAAAGCACCAACCTAAAACCACAACTCTGTATTATCATACAAGTGGAAATCTTGTTTTAGTTACAGAAAGAATCAGCTCTCAAGCTATCCTGCTCTCTCTGTAATCAAACAATACCACTCACAGACTAAATAGACATAGTATATGTCTTCGTCAAGCCCTCCAAGCCTCTTATTTCCTTGCATAGTTTTTATAGGGGTCCAATGATATCACATGTGTGAATTGGCCTCATCACACTCACTGTAACCTCAGGTCCAACTACGCAATCCTCAAGGAATAATATTCCTTCTGCATGCAAGGAATATTCACCAAGGAATATCCTAGCAACTAATAGTACATTGTCCCTCCATCTGATCTCAACTAGGTCTCTAACTGAACTGAAATGCATGAGTTATCCATGAGTGAAAACTCAATTATCTGAAATACAGTAGTTACATGCATGCAAGCATTAACTAACTGAACTCTCATTAATTTAACAAACTATTATATTAATCTAACTGGACTTAACTGAGTTAAACTAAGTAATCTGATTATAACTCAATATTACAACTCATCCTTATCTCTTTAACTGAAGGTTAAATTCCTCAATCAAAGGAGAAACTGTTGCATGTCCTCACACAGACTTCAAGTTTGATTTTCCTTAACTAATTAACTCAAGATGAATTAATTAATTAATTTTCAAACTGCTGTTAATATCAAATTCGAATTTTACTTCCTATGTTTAGTCCAGGGACTGACTAAAATAAGAAGGGATCCCGAAATGCTATTTTTAGAAAATCTATTTTTATCACTTTCACTTTTCACCCATTGTTGCTAAGATCACCAATGGCTGGACTGCTATTTATAGCAGTGCTATTTTTAGCATTTCTTGTTGTACATTTCAACATGGTTTGTTGCTAGACCCACTCATTGGGCTAGAGGGATCTCCTCTGTCCACAGAGAGGACTTTCCTTCACAACAAGTCATGCTTCATGGACCGATTCTCTTCATTTATCCATAGTAAAGCATTTGTTATATATATTTTCTTGCATATGTAAAATCGTTGTTCTGGCTCATATCTGGTTCAACATCATATCTAGTTCAACATCTTATCATCTTCTGCCATTCATGACATTGTTACACTAATATTCAGAATATTTGCAAATAAGACTTGTGCTTCTATTGTCGTGTGTACTATTTTATTACAACAATTATTCCTAGCGCATGAGTCTAATGTAAATAGTAAAATATGGATATCTTTGCTGACTATGCGCTTAATGTGTCCTTCTCCCAAAAGGACACATCAAACCCAAAATATTGAATTATAGTTACAGTTTGTGTTATATTTTCATTCCTATGACTTACATAAGAACTTCTTCTACCTCTAATTTTATGTTACTTGGGTACTTATTTTCTAGTAACAGGCTTCTGCCAATTTATATAGGTTTAAATATTCCTTTAGCGTAATGTAAAATAACCATGTTCCCAATTGGGTGGAAAAAGTGACTTTTATTAATAGGTTGACAACTTGATGGTGCATTTCTTGCATTTAGTCTAAATCATAAAATAAACGCTTTGGTGATTTCGCCTTCGATTTGGGTTCACGGCTTCTGCATAGTAGCCGCTGCAATTGCATAATTCCATGAACTATTATTTTGTTTACCTTTTTTTTTCTTAGGTTTTGGCAAATGTATAAGTGTGTTTCGATTTCCTCAGCTGAGGTTACCTTTCAGTAATATCCTCCTACTCACAGTAACTATCTAAATTACCTATTCCATCCCATAGTTGGTCATCAGTGGTTGTGGCATGGTTCTGGTCATAAGGCTGGATCATGCCCCACCCAGCGAGAAAAAAATCTCACTGGACGAATTTATTAAAGGTTAAAGAATAGATCCTTTGTTATAATCCTTCCATAATCAATTTACACTAGATCGTAGCTTTCATGCATGGAAATTGTTTCCTCATCATACTTATTATCCATAGTATGCTCGGTTCTAATGTACAAACTGACATCTTAGCCATTGAAATAAGTAATTGGTGACATGAACAATCAATCATTAATAGGGTAGAGATTGAATATTCCCATTGATAGATATGAGCATCTTAATGGTTACATCATCTAACAAACTTCAAGTTTCTTACAATTTATTCAAATGCAACATAAGAACTTATTTACTAAATTCAAAATAACAGTCTCCCAATAAATTTCCGATGGACATCGAGCCTTCTTGTTTCCTACTACACTATTTCTTTCGTCACATTCACATTTATATTAACTATACAGAGAGGGAACCATACTTGCAAAATCATTACAATTTGATTCAATTCATCATTCTTGGTATATATTAAATATTCTGAAAACTACATTAGTAACAATTCAAAACCAATAGCATATAATCTTCACTTATAAATAAAATATACAAAACCCTTAGTTTAACAGCAAGGGGAATTTCTGACCATGAATTGCCCGAAATCCAATTGGGAAAACACCTTTGCACCCAACCTTGAACCCAAAACTCAAGTTCCACCTGAGCCGAGATGCACTTGCCTGAGTATCAACAACCTCCTTGTTGATCCATTCAATAGGTATTGAATACATTTCCTTCGCAATAAAGTTTCTATTAGTGGCGCCCCACTTTTGTAGACTTTTTATCCACTTGCCTAGGCTTTTCCATAAAAGCCCCCCTTTCTCTCCTGTAGAGCTTTTAGTCTTTTCCACGTTTATCATCTTTCTCCAGCTAAACAACTTAATGAATCTTTCTCTGCCATCCATTAATCTTATCTAGAATTTCATCTAGAATTCTTATCGTGAAGGCATGAAAAACATCACATTTCTAGTTACATTCCCAAATACTTTCGACCCTTCTGCTTAACTTTTTATTCAAATTATTTATTTACACATCATATCCATGTCTTAAATAATTCATTATATCCATGGAGGGATATTATAGCCATGGCTGAGGACGGCCTAGGTCGATTCCCGGAATCGACCTAGTGAGTGGTGGCCGGGTCAATTCCAGCAATCGACCTAGGCCGCCTCGAGGGCAATTTTTTTTTTTTTTTTTTTTTCTTTTTCTTTTAATATATATATATATATATATATATATATATATATATATATATATATTAATTTTTTATTTTGATTTTTTAATTTATGGATTTACTTTTTTATTTTTATTTTTTAAATTTATTCTTATTTTTTATTTTTATTTTTTAATTTATTTATTTTTTGTATTTATTTTTTTGTATTTTTTTGTATTATTATTATTATTATTATTATTATTATTTAACTTAAAAAAAAATTGCTTTTGTTGTTTTTTTTCCTTGAATTATGTCTGTTTTTTTTAATATTTTCCTTTTTTTAAATATTTATAATTTTTTGTTTTTATTTTATTTTATTTTTTGTATAATATTTTAATTTTTACAAGTTAATTTTGTTTTTTATATTTTATAGTTTTTTTTGGTCTTATTTATTTATCTTTTATATTTGATTTTTTTAATTTTTTTTTTTTAATTATTTTGTGTTTTTTAATTGTTTTTATTTTTTTCAATGTTTGAATTTTTGTTTTCTTTTGTATTTTTTATTTTATTTATTTACATATTTATTTATTGTTTTGATTTTTTTTTTCAACTAGCAACCCGATCTCATTATGTGTAATTTGATAATTGATTTTAAAATTTTCGTTATAATGAATCGAGTCTGCCCCCACAATGTGTCAATTTCATGGTTGGTCTTCAACTTTCATTACAATGGGTTGAGTTCACCTACATTGCATGTTAATTTGGTGGTTGATTTTTAAATTTTTGTTGCAATGTATCAAGTTCTCTTAGGCTAATATTTTAAAATTGCTACACATTAAGCATTTAAAAAATAAATTACACTTGGTACAATAACTCTTTCATTCAGGTGTTCATTTAAAAAAAAAAAATTAGTCATAATTTTTTTTGATAATGTCACGCTGGAAATATTTTGAAAACTTAAGATTTTTCTGTAGTCATAATCTTTGGTAATTCCATGCTTGAAACAGATTTTAATGTTTTTCTAAGTCATGATATTTTGTCTTTAATGCTATGGTTGAAAAGACGTGATATTTTATATTTAATGTCATGCCTAAAAATCGTTGGAATTTTAATGTTTTCAAAGACGTGATATATTATCTTTAATGCCATGATTGAAAACGTTGGAAATTTAAAGTTTTCCAGAGTCATGATATTTTATCTTTAACGTCATTATTAAAAAAAAGTTGAAAATTTACCCTGGAAAGAAAAAAACAGTATTCCAACATCAACATTTTTCATTTTCAGGGTGTCTTTTGCACTCAAAAAATTGGTTTTTACTGCCATTCTTAAAAAGTGTTGAAAATTAACTCCGAAAAAAAATGATATTCCAGCATCAATATTTTTCGTTTTCAACCTGTTTTTTCATGTTTTTTTGGGGTTTTTTTTTTCTAGAGTTCTCGTTTTGAGGTAATAGTTCTCATTTGATCAGTAACTTTGTAAATTTGTTTTTATTGTTCGAATAGGTTTTCATTGGTTTCTATTTAACAAGCCATGTCGTGTCCAATTACAATAAGAAAATGTATGATTTGATATCCTATTAATTCTTCATTTAGGTTTTAGGTTACTAGGTACACATTATGAGGTTTCAATTTAATATCCAAGAGCATGGATTATCGAGTTTCAATCAAATGTTTAGATGCATGGATTACTAGGTTTCAATTTAGTATTGAGTTGTGTGGATTATTAGGTTTGGCTTTTAGGCTTTTATTATCAATTTTATTGATGTAGATTTAATTACGAGCTAATTGATTTTAACCATGGATTTTAGGTTTTATGAATTACATACATCCGAGTTTGAATTTTGGTTACGATGAGAATTTCCAGGATTCAATTTAATGCCCACGTGTATAAATAACTAGGCTTGGATTTTGAATTTTAGGTCTTAAGTATCAAGTAATTGATTAATTCATATTTTAATTACCAATGAATCAATTTTAGGTTAGATTTCAGGATTTACGAAGTGCTTGAATTGCCAAATTTTGATCTAGACTCTAGGAAGTTTGTTTAAGCATATAACTCGAATCGATGGCCAAAGTGTAAACCATTAGAAAAATCACGAAAAATTCAAGGCTACAAGGGAGCTTAGTTTCCATATGCTTTTGAATATAAATTCTACTAGATTGCATGGATATCGTATTATCCCTTCTCAAACCAATTGTAACACCCTCCTCCCATATCTATCCAAGTAACCGACCAACAAATGTAACATGAGATGAGAGGCCACTATGATATGACTCAACCTACTAAGTCACATTAAGGAAGTGGAATTGATGGAAACACACCATACAAACATCCAACATCATAAACAGAACCCTCAGAAGACAATTAGCCACTCAGACAGTCTGTCCCTAGGACCCACTGTTGTTTTAGGTCTCTTAGGCCATAGTTGCTCTCATGATATGGGAAAGGGAGTGACTGACATGTTGGGTGTGGAACCTGATTATCTTCTTTATCCAAAGGTATCACCGCATTGGACCCCAGTTCGTAAAGTGGCGGAAACGCCGCTCATAATATTTGTGTTGCAAGGGGGGTCTAGGGGGGGTGACTGTGATCTTTGGGAGCCCCCCCTAGTGGGGGATCGAGGGCAGCGCCCCAAAGCTAAAAATAGATGTAAAATTGCCTTGAAAAATATTGCAATTTGATAGTCAATCTGGGTCATTCATTAAGCGGAGATCTGACGGTGGAAGTTATGTTTAATTTAGGGTTTTTTCCCTAGAAGGAAACCCGTCGCTATATATGAGGGAATTGCACCGCGTCTATGTAGATCTATATTCTGAGTGAGAAAGAGAGAGGATATTGTGTGAGAGTGAAAAGGGTATTACAATGGATTTGTTGTAGGTTGTATCTCTTTAGTTTGCTGGATAATATAAAAGGAAGGTCTGGTTGTTTCTCTGTGGACATAGCCCAAATTGGGTGAACCACATATATCTGTGTCTCTCTTGTTTTATGTGTTTTCTTTATTTATATTTTTGCAATATATTTTATGTGTTCCATTGCTCTGTAATATATAATTTTCTAATAACTGGTATCAGAGCCGAAGGTCTATTTGGCTGATAAACTTGCAGGAGAGAAGGGTTCCTCATTCAAGTGGGAGCAATGGTAGAAGAGGGTAGGTTTAGGGTCAAAAAATTTAACGGCCAAAACTACTAGCTACAGAAGATGTAGATGGAATATTATTTGTACCAGAAAGATCTGTACCAACCATTGAGTGGAAAGACAAAGAAGCCAACAAGTATGACAGACACAGAATGGGATATTCTCGACAGAAAGGCACTTGGAACAATATGGTTGTGCCTAGTGGTGTCGGTAGCCTTTAATATTTCAAAGGAAACGACAACAGAGGTTTTAATGTCGGCATTGGCCAAAATATATGGAAAACTCTTGGCCTCAAATAAGGCGTTTATTTAATATGAAGATGTCAGAAGATGGATCTGTTGCTAATCATTTAAATGAATTTAATACAGTTACGAGTCAGTTAAGTTTTGTAGGGGCAACTTTTGATCATGAAGTTAGGGCTCTGTTATATCTGTGCTCATTTCCAGAAAGTTGGAATGGTTTAGTCTCTGGATCTAGTACTTTAAAGTTTGACGATGTTGTCGGTGCAATCCTTAGCGAGGAAATGCGAAGGAAAAGCTCTGGTGAGACATCAGGTCATGCTTTCACTGCAGAGACTAGGGGAAGAAAATGGAAAGAGGAAAGAGCCTAGGATATCACAGTAAGGCAAGGAAAGGAAGGTCCAAGTCTAGATCGGGAATAGTGTGCTGGAAATGCGGGAAGAAAGGACACCTGAAAAAAGACTGCAAGTATCGGAAGGGAAAAGAAGGAGACTCGCAACAGGAAAAAAATCATGAAGTAAATGTTACAGGTGATGTGTTGCAAGATGCTTTGGTTCTTTTATTAGAAAATATTATTGATGCCTGGGTGGTAGATTCAGGGGCCTCATTCCATGCCACACTTGATAGGAAACATTTTCATGATTATGTTCAAGGAGATTTTGGACAGGTTCGATTGGGTGATGATAAACCCTGTAAAATCATTGGAATGGGTACAGTTTTCATAAAACAACATAATGGAAATCAATGGCTATGGAGTGTAGGTAGAAACCAGGAAGAAGTGGGAGCAAGCCATGAAAGAAGAGATGGACTCCTTATCACATAACCAGACTTGGGACTTAGTCAGGTTGCCTGTAGGTAAAACAACATTGTAGAATAAATGGGTTTACAGGTTGAAGGAAGAAGATGGAGGTAGAAAAAGGTATAAAGCTAGATTTGTGGTGAATGGGTATGCACAGAAAAAGGGTATAGATTTTGATGAGATATTTTATCCTGTTGTTAAAATGACTTCAATCAGAACTATTTTAGGTCTAGTAGCAGTTGAAGATTTCCATCTTGAGTAGTTAGATTTAAAGACAACCTTTCTCCATGGGGATTTGGAGGAAGAGATATCTATGCAACAACCACAAGGATATGAGGTAAAAGGGAAGGAGAAACTAGTGTGCAGGTTGAAGAAGAGCTTGTATGGATTAAAATAGGCTCCAAGGCAATGGTATCTAAAATTTGATAGGTCTATGTCTGAACAAGGTTATACTATATGTCACTCTGATCATTGTGTTTATCTCAAAAGGCAAAATGATGGAAGGTATATTATATTGTTATTGTATGTAGATGACATGCTTGTTGCAGGTTCTAACATGCATGAAATAAATGTGCTCAAAAGAAAATTGGCGAACTCATTTGCAATGAGGGATATGGGTGTTGCAAATAAAATCCTTGGCATGAGAATAACTAGAGATAGGAAAAATTGAAAATTAACATTGTCTCAGAGTGAGTACATATAAAAGGTGTTGAAAAAATTTAATATGCAAAATGAAAAACCAGTTAGTATACCTTTGGCTAGCCATTTCAAACTAAGTAAGGAGGTGTGTCCCAAGAGTCAGGAAGAAATGGTTGATATGTCTAAATTTCCATATGCATCAATAGTTGGAAGCTTAATGTATGCAATGGTTTGCACAAGGCCTGATATTGCACATGAAGTGGGAGTTGTAAGCAGGTACATGAATAATCCAGGAAAGTAACATTGGATGGCAGTGAAGTGGATTCTCAGGTATTTGTGAGGTACCACAGATCAATAATTATTCTTTGGTGGTTCAAACATTGCTCTACAGGGATATGTTGATGCAGACATGGCAAGTGATAGAGATAGCAAGAGGAGAACAATAGGGTATGTGTTTACTGTAGGTGGAACAAATGTCAATTGGGTTTCAAAACTGCAAAGTGTTGTTGCACTCTCAACAACGGAAGCGGAGTATGTTGCTGCTACATAGGCTAGTAAATAAATGATTTGGTTACAAAGGTTTATGGATGAATTGGGTAAGAAGCAGGAGTTGGGAAGGTTATACAGTGATAGCCAGAGTGCCATACATCTTGCAAAGAACTTTGCATTTCATTCCAAGACTAAACATATACAACTCAAGTACCATTTCATATGGTCAACATTGGAAGATCGACAGTTGAACTTGGAAAATATACACACTAGCTAGAATCCTGCAGATTTGTTAACAAAAGTTGTAACCAAGGAGAAACTAAGATTTTTCTCGGTTTCAATTGGTCTTCAAGTATGATGAAGAAGATGAGAAGCAACCAGGTCCAAAGTGGAGTCATTGTCCAACAAATGAAGCAGCGGTGGAGTTGCTATAATAAGTCTCCAAGTGGGATATTGTTGGGTGTGGAGCCTGATTATATTATTTATCCAAAGGTATCACTGCATTAGACCCCAGTTTGTAATGTGGTGGCAATGCCACCCGCAATATTAGCGCTGTAAGGGGGGTCCAAGGTGGGGAGGCTATGATCTTTGGGAGCCCCCCTCGGTAGGGGATTGGGGGTAGCATCCCTGAAGCTAAAAATAGATGTAAAATTTCCTTGAAAAATGTTGCAATTTGTTAGTCAATTTGGGTCCTCCATTAGGCGGAGATCTGACGGTAGAAGTTATGTTTAATTTAGGGCTTTTTCCCTAGAAGGAAACCCCTCGCTATATATGAGGGAATTGTATTGCGTCTATGTAGATCTATATTCTGAGTGAGAAAGAGAGAGGAGATTGTGTGAGAGTGAAAAGGGTATTACAACGGATCTGCTATAGTTTGTATCTCTTCAATTTGATGGATAATATAAAGGAAGGACTGGCTGTTTCTCCATGGACGTAGCCCAAATTGGGTGAACCACATATATCTGTGTCTCTCTTGTTTTATGTGTTTTCTTTATTTATATTTATCTAGTATTTTTTATGTGTTCCATTGCTCTATAGTATATATTGTCTAACACGGAAACATAAAATCTGTCTTACAGGCCTGCCTGCCAGCGAGTGTGGACCAACACTTCTAGTGTTGTGCCAACCATCCCAAGATATAAGCCACTTCTCCAAGCTCAGTTCCCAGGTCACTGCCGGGAATTGATCCATCTCTTCAAATCAATAAGATAACAAGGAAATGACAATACTAAAGCAAATACTTGTTCAAGACATTGACTAGAACCCTACTAGCCATGGCAAGCATTTCTTCAAACATATTACAAATGTGTAATATACAGGTGTAATTCACATTTATGAGCATAGGGGTCTCATAATTAGCTGAGGGTCGTTAAGAACCATTGATGCCTCAACACATCAACTGTTATTCCATCAATTAGGTCATAGATAGATTGATCATTCAGTTATAAGTAAAAACATCATGAGAGCCACACATGGTTGCTATCATAAAACACATACATAACCAACATAATCCAAACAAAAAATACTCATGAAATTATAGCCATATGGACTGCATATAATCCATCAAAATTCTCATAGAAATACAAGGAGAAATAACCTTTCATTAATGATGAAAAAACAAAACCCGGGATGGGACTTCCATGTTCGGCCTGACCATAGAATGCATAAGCCAAATCTCTCTTTAGCCATCCACCCCCATGCCATATTCCAAGCATGAATGTGGGATCTAATAGAGCACATCAATCAAACTCATCAAGGGATTCCATAGGCCATCCACCTCAACCCATCAAACAATGATTCCACCTCATGGCCGGAAATCACAAAAACATCATCAGATTGGTCATCCTTAAAGCGTTTGTTCCAACCAAGGCTTCTAGGGCTAGTAACTCAACCCACAACTACCACCTGGCTTCTAAAGAATTTGTCCAACCAACACTTCCAGGACTAGTAACTCAACCAACCAAGGCCTTCTAGAGTGTTTGTCCAACTAAGGCTTCCTAGACCAGTAACTCAACCCAAGTTGCTACTAGGCTTCAAAAGCGTTTGTCCAACTAGGGCTTCCAGGAACTATTAACTCAACCCAAGCTAAGGAAACATGAGAACCAACTAAAACAAAAAAAGGAAATAAACCCACAAACTCCATGGATATCTAGGAAATGGCAAGGCTATGCAATAAACTATCAATCCACACAATCCTCCATGCCAGTGACAGATCATGACCCAAAATCCACATGCATATGCCATGCATGTCAAAACTAGTGAAGAAATCATACATTTAGCTCAGTACCATCAAGCAAATCAGATGTATCTGCTGATACCGATGCCTCCTTGCAGTTTCCTGCTTTTCCCTTGCTTTCTTGCTCCAGTATGCCACAACCTCCAAGAGTGCTCCACGAAAAATCTAAGTGTCCAAAAGTATGAGAGAGAGAATAATGAAAGAGAGCTCCAACAATGAACTGAGAAAAGGTTACTAACTGATCCTCATAAGCCCTTTTATGGATGAGGGTTCAATTTTCTTCATTTTCCATTATTTTCCATTATTTTCCATTATTTTCCTTCATTTTACTCCTCATATGCAACCTGTGACATTTCACCTCCTTTTTCTCCTAATTTCCATTGTTTTTATAAATAGATGTGCCAAAGATTCCATTTTGCCTTTCCAAAGCCTTAGCCATTTCCTTTTCCAATTTCCTTAGCCATAAACAACCAAATGAACACCCCCTAGGATGTCTTGCCCGATATTCATCTTGGAATAAGTGTCCCATCATTTGTGGTTATTGTTTTTTTTAACTTTGATTACATGGAATTTTCACCAAGGTTGTTACAGAACCCTCCCCCTTGGGGGACACCGTCCTCGGTGTTCAGTCACACATATACCTCAACAACCTGCTGAAAGAAGACATACTGCTCATGGAGCTTTATAACGTAGCCCAATGCAATATTTACAATGAAAGGCGTTCTCAAGAGAAAAGATAATGACAACATGACAACATACCACACTGTGGAGGTTTATAACACAAATCGTTATAGTATTTACATCCAGTCACACATGTACATGCAGTAATACCATCAAAATATATGTATACCAGAATATATGCCAAACTCATACACCAAAACATATATCAAATCATATATCGAACACCATGTCTAAGCATGAATCAAAACATCATAAAACATATACTAAACCGTCATAAAACATATATCGAACCATCATAAAGCATATATCAACCATAAAAAGAAATACTAAACCAACATAAGCAAATACTAAACCACCATAAGGCATATACCACACCACCATATCAAGCTACTTTGCCTCAACTGGAAAACAAGGAAGGATACATAACCCGCATCTAATCCACCATCTCCCATGTAGCTTCATCGGGCCCAAAGTACTTCCATTGCACTTTAACTTGCTCGATTACTCGGTTTGGAGCATGAGCACATTTTTATGCAATATACATTGAAGCTCTGGTTGGAATTGTCCATCTCATTCCACCTGCAATACAAACCAGTAAATCACATGATCAACATCTTTAACATACTTCTTAAGCAATGAGACATGGAATTTCACTGTCGGAGGTAGTGCATGTTGATAGGCTACTGGACCAATCCTATCAATAACGCTGAAGGGTCCACAAAACTGTGGTGCCAACTTGGCACATGATCCAATCCGCAAGGAGCTCTTCTTTGGTTTAATGTGCATGTACACCTGTTCCCCAACCTAGAAATCCTTGAACAACCTGTTCCTATCAGCATACCTCTTCTTCATATCTTGTGCTGCCTTAAGATTTTTCTTTATCACCTTCATTTCATGTTCCATTTCTGCCAACATATATGGTCCAATCAATACTCTGCTAACTGGATCACTCCAACTAATGGGAGTGTTACAATTCCTCCTGTACAATTCCTCAAAAGTAATCATCCTAAATGAATCTTGATGACCATTGTTGTATGCAAAATCGACCAAGGGGAGATAATCTTCCCACTTCCTTGCTGATGCATCGCATGTCTCCTCAACATGTCCTCTAATATCCTGTTGACCCTCTTTGTCTATCCATCTGTTCGTAGATGTTAAGTTGTGCTGAATGCCAACTCTGCGCCCAAACTTGCAAATAACTCCTTCCAAAACTTGGAAGTGAACTTTTCTTCCCTGTCTGACATGATCCTCTTTGAAATTCCATGTATTCTACCCAAATCTCTAATGAATACCTGTGTTAAATCACTATCTGAAATTGTAGACTTCACTAGAATAAAGTGTGTAACCTTTATCAACATGTCCATAATGACCACGATGGAATCATGCTGCTTCACTGTATTTGGCAACCCTGTGATGAAATGCATGGATATGACCTCCCATTTCCACTTTGGAATCGCGATTGGTTGTAGCAGTACACCTAGATGTTTACATTCATCTTTTTCTCGCTGAAAATCGAAACATCTCACTATAAACTCTGCTACGTCCCTCTTCAAGTTTGGCCAATAGTAATATCTCTTCACTTTTGTCAGTATCTTCTGGTAACCTAGATGACCGGAATATGGTTTCACATGAAACTCCCTGGATATAACCTTCTTGATATTACTGTCATTCGACACATATATCCTATCTCAGAACGTGACCAATCCCTTAGTTGTAAGATAATAGTCCATGTCCTGTGCACCTGCACCTATACTTATACCTGTACTACCACTTGTACCTGTACCACTACAAGTACATGTACTTTCACATGTACCTGTACCATGACCTATAACTTTTCTTGAATTATTACCCTGCTGCAACCTATGCACAATCTAGATATACCTGACATCCTGTTGATTTGCTTGAAAAATCCTATCTTGTAAGTCCATCCCATAGGACCTCATAGCTACCAAGTGATGTAGTTTTACCCATCTACTAAGAGCATATACCACCCTGGTTTCCTTAACATTGATGTACCTTATATCGAAATCAAACTCGTTTATCGTGGCTAACCAACTAGCCTGCCTAGCATTGAGATTCAATTGGTCAAACAAATACCTCAACCCAATGTGATCACTCATAAGCAAAAACCTCCTGCCAAGAAGATAGTGCCTCCACACCTTCAGTGCATGTATAATCACTGCTAACTCAAGATCATGTGTCAGGTAGTTTTGTTCATGCTCGTTTAGTTTTTGTGACTCATAAAATAACACTTGTCCATCCTGCATAAGGACTCCACTAAGCCCTCTCTTGCAAGCATCTGTACATACTACAAAATATTTGTCCAAATTTGAAATCTGTAGCACTGATGCATGTGTTAACAACTACTTGAGCTACTCAAAACTAGCCTCACGTTCCTCTGTCCATTCAAATTTCATACCTTTTCTTTGCAAAGATGTGATAAGATATCGAAATCAAACTCGTTGATCGTGGCCAACCATCTAGCACTCATGCATGTGTTAACAACTACTTGAGCTGCTCAAAACAAGCCTCACATTCCTCTATCCATTCAAATTTCTTACCTTCTCTTTGCAAAGATGTGATAGGACATCGAAATCAAAATCGTTGATCATGGCCAACCATCTAGCCTACCTGGAATTGAGATTCGGCTGGTCAAACAAATACCTCAACCCAATATGATCACTCATAAGAAAAAACCACCTTCCAAGAAGATAGTGCCTCCACATCTTCAATGCATGTATAATCACTTCTAACTCAAGATCATGTGTCAGGTAGTTTTGCTCATGCTCGTTTAGTTTCCATGACTCATAACATAGAACCCGTCCATTGAAATCAAAGTCAAACTCATTTAGGATATAGAAATCAAACTCATTGATCGTGGACAACCATATAACACCTGTTGCATGTGTTAACAATTGCTTGAGCTACTCAAAACTAGCCTCAAATTCCTCCATCCATTCAAATTTCTTACATTTTCTTTGAAAATATGTGATAGGATATCAAAATCAAACTCGTTGATCATGGCCAACCATCTAGCACTGATGCATGTGTTAACAACTTCTTGATTTGCTCAAAACTAGCCCCAGATTCCTCTTTCCATTCAAATTTCTTACCTTTTCTTTGCAAAGATGTGATAGCATATCAAAATCAAACTTGTTGATCGTGGCCAACCGTCTAGCCTACCTGGCATTGAGATTCGGCTGGTTAAACAAATACCTCAACCCAATGTGATCACTCATAAGAAAAAAGCGCCTGCCAAGAAGATAGCGCCTCCACATCTTTCGTGCATGTATAATCACTGCTAACTCAAGATCATGTGTCGGGTAGTTTTGTTGGTGCTCGTTTAGTTTCTGTGACTCATAACATAGAACCTATCCATCTTGCATAAGGACTCCACTAAGCACTCTCTTGCATGCATATGTACAAACTACAAAATATCTGTCTGAATTTGAAATCTGTAGCGCTGATTCATGTGTTAACAACTGCTTGAGCTGCTCAAAACTAGCCTCACATTCCTATGTCCATTCAAATTTCTTACCTTTTCTTTGAAAAGATGTGATAGGATAAGAAATGTGATAGAAGTTCCTAATGAACCTCCTGTAGTAACCTACCAAACCCATGAATGATCTCACCTCATCCACATTTTTAGGAGCTACCCAATCCATGATGGCTCTTATCTTTTTTGGATATACTGTAATGCCTTCCTTGGAGACAACATACCCAAATTAATGTACCTCAGTCTAAAAGAAGTTGCATTTGCTGATATTAGCATACAACTGATGCTCTCTCAACAACCTCAATAGTATGGTAAGTGCTCAGCGTGCTCTTCCTCACTTTTAGAATATACCAGTATATCATCAATGAACACAATAACAAACTTATCCAAATATGGACACAAAACACTATTCATAAAACACATGAATGTAGTTGGAGCATTAGTTAAGTCAAATGGAACTACAACAAACTCATAATGCCCATACCTGGTCCTGAATGTAGTCTTGTAAATTTCCTTCTCTTTGATGCGTACTTGATTGTATCCGGATCCCAAATCAATCTTTGAGAACACCGTTGCTCCCTTCAGATAATTAAACAAGTCATCAATCCTTGACAAAGGGTACCTATTCTTGATATTCACTTTGTTCAACTGCCCGTAATAAATGCATAATATGAGGGTACCATCTTTCTTCTTCTCAAACAAGACCGGTGCGCCCCATGGTGATACACTTGACCTAATGTATCTTTTGTGCAACATTTCCTTCAGCTGTAGCTTCAGGTCTACCAAATTAGGTGTGCTCATCCTGTAAGGTGTTTTGATGCTGGATTTGCCCCTGGCACTAACTCAGTAGAAAATTATACCTCCCTGTGAGGTCAAAACTCTGTAATGTCCTATGGAAATACATCCCTGAATTTCTCTAAGACCAGATACTTGTTCAACACATATGCATTCTCAACCTCCTTACCCTTATCACTAGAAATGTGCACTGCAAATAGCTTGCACCCTTTCCCGCAACTATGAATTTCTTGCATAGATGTCACCATCCTAACTGATGTGGCCTTATTCTTACCTTGTAATACTCTTGGTTCTCCATCGTCATCAACACACTCAATGGCTTTGTTATAGCAGTCTACCTTGGTTCTATGAATATACAACCAATCCATGCCCAATAACACACTATATGAACCCAATGGTAATACATTCAAATGTTTTGCGGTAGGCATACCATTGAAATCAAATGCACAAATTCTTACCCAATGATGAACTCACTTCTTCGTACCTATAGCCAACTACACTAACCAAGATTCTACATGCAATTTCCTACTCAAACCACACTTATCCACCAAGTCAGGACTAACATAGCTATAATTAGTTCCAGGGTCAATCAAATAGAAATAACTTGATCACAAAGCTTACCCTCCATCTCAATGATAAATGCCTAATGTTCTGCCTGCCGGTTGTCCACAACTGCATAAATACACAGAATACTTTGACTAACTTCCCCAACAATCTGCACCTCCCGTGCACTGTATATCTGAGGGCTACCACCCTCATTCTATGGACAATCTCTCCTGTGACGATCTTTGCCATAGGTCCAACACTCTATAGGCTTCCAACCTCTGTCCTTATTTTTCTCTTTAGATCGATGTCCCTATCCTCTATGTGATGTGTTGAACCTCTTAGGTGGTGCAACATTCTCCTTGGTATCAGTACCCTATGGCCTTGCTCAGTTTTTGTCCCATTTTCCTTTGCTCTTTTTACCTCTCCATTTTGGTTTAGTCTCAGTTCTGCGCTTTGATTGTTCATAGAAATGCTTTAGCTTCCAAATGGCCTCCTCTAATGATATAGGCTCATTGAACTCAATCCTATCTTCAAATGCAACTGCTAACCCACTAATGAACCTCTGATTCCTGGCCTTCTCCACTGTGAGGTAAGGCACATGCCTCAGTAACCCTAAGAACTTACTAGTGTACTCATCATCTGTCATGGAACTCATCTTTAGTTCATAAACTTATTTTTCCTTATCATCAAAGTACCTTTCTGACAAGTACTTCTTCTTAAATAACCGCTCAAACTCACTCCAAGGAAAATATTCCTCATGAATACACTTGACATTATTCACATATTCCCACCAATGTTCACTTTACCTTTGAGACTGAAGGTATCTACTCTATCTTTCATGTTCTCTGAATAATCATGCAACCCAAAGAACTTCCTCATGCCAAGCAACCATTCTCTGTATCGTGTGGTTTCTTCATTTCTCCATTAAAAGTAGGTGGCTTCGCTTTCTTAAATTCATGCAGCAAGTATCCCCTATCACTCCTCCTATAAGGATGATACCAATGATGATCATAGTTCCTATATGAATCAAAACTAGAATCATACCTATGTTTGTCCCTTCTCCTCTCTAGAGTGTCCAACAATCTATTGTCTTGGGTTGTGTCCTCTTTGTCTGATCAGTCACCGCTATGCGATTTATTGCCAGATGTCCCATCAGTTTCATTCCCCTGCTCATGACTAATATGAAGTGGCCCCTATCGCTACAAATCCGACAAGCTTTGAAGTATGACTTGCATTTACCTATGCTAGATTTTCCTGTGACTGTATGATTATGTCATTATCTATCTTACAACTCCTTATCTCTTCCTTTAAGCTTCCCAGTGTCACTGCCAAATCGAAAGAGTTACCAACACCATACTGCTCTTTCAATTCATAGGGAGAGTTACTGTAGTCAACCATCTTGCTAGCCATTTGAGGTTTTTTCCTGCAAGTTATATCATGTTAGCTAAACCATGTCACAATAAACAAATGTACCTTCCTATAGCTCGGGGAGAATACCTTGTCTACAAGATCAACTGATCATCATGATACATGTATAACATAATCATAACAATACATAAAAATAGTACATAAGCATATAACCATGCAACTGTCATTCTAGCTAGGGTCTAGTCATCAATGCATGACCTTAACACCACACACACTACAACCTCATGCATGATGACATCCACTACATCATGACACACTTGACCACATGAAAACATGAAAATGCATAAGTATTACACTACCACACATACTTGACCTTATGCATGACAACATAAACTGTACCTTTGTATGTGTGGACCATGCACAACCACAATGTAAACAATACACCAACCTACATGCAGATAGCATTCATGCATGAGTACGGGCCATTCCCACACATAACACATATAATCAAGCATAAATGAACAACACTCATATGTAACACCATGTAACCTAATACAAAAGAATGATACATACGACCAAACATACAAGAATGTAACCTAGCAATCACATGATACATGTAAGCGATATACAAAAACACATAACCAGTCTATACTCACAGTGATGCATCCCACAAAAGCACATTAAGTTCCTCATGACGACATCACCACAATAATGATAAAAATCATTCAATGACAAAAAATTATGGAATACAAGTGTGAGAGACACACATATGCAACTGACATGCATGCATGATCAACACATAGCCCATCTTGTCCCAAGGGTGAACCATGCTCTAATGCCACTCTATAACACCCTCCTCCCATATCTACCTAAGAAACCAGTCAGCTGGGGTAAACATGCAATGATAGGCCACTATGTTATGATTCAACCTCCTAAGTAACATTAAGGAAGTGGAACCGATGGAAACACACCATACAGACATCCAACATCATCAACAGAACCATCAGAAGACAAGTCAGCCATTCAAACAACATGTCCTTGGGTCCCACTGTTGTTTTAGGTCTCTTAGTCCATAGTCTCTCTCATGCTATGGAAAAGGGAGCAGATAGAAACCTAAAGTCTCTCTCACAAGCCTGTCTTCTAGTGACTGTGGACCAAAATTGCCAGTGTTGTGCCAACAACCCCGAGATTTAAGCCCCTTCTCCAGGCTCAGAGGCCAGTTCACTACCCAGAATTGATCCATCTCTTCAAATCAATAAGATAACATAGAAATGACATTAATAAATCAAATACTTGTTCATGACCTTCATTGGACCCCAACTAGCCATGACAGGAATTTCGTCAAACATATTGCAAATGTGTAATCTACAGGTGTAATTCAAAGTTCTGAGCATAGGGGTCTCAAACTTAGCTGGGGATTGCTAAGAACCATTGATGCCTCAACACATCAACTACCATTCCATCCATTAGGTCATAGATACATTGATCATTCAGTTATAAGTAGAAACATGATGAGAGCCACACATGGCTGCTGTCACAAAACACATACATAACCAACATAATAGCAATAGAAAATACTCATGAAGGTATAGTGATATAGACCACATATAATCCATAAAAATTCTCATAGAAATACATTTGATGGAGAATTGAAAACATCTAGAAAATGTAGCCACTCAGGTAGATTCGTCTCATGTGCAGTCCAAAGCTGAAAGGGCTAACAACTCCATTGAGTGCATTCAACACATCCACCAACAGGTCCATGATTTATTGGATAGAGCTAATGCTAAGTACAAGCAACACCATGATCAACATCAAGTGCCACACATGTTCTAGGTGGGCGACAAAGTTTGTCTATATTTACAAAAGGAGCACCTTGTTGGACCCAACCGCAAGCTTCACCCGCTATGATATGTGCCATACACCATCACCAAGGACATTGGTGAAAATGCCTTCGAGCTCAACATCCCACCATTCCTTTGTCTACACCCAATGTTAAATGTAGACCTCCTTCAGCCATACTATCCACCATTGTTGGACACATCTCACATTGCAAAACAGCTCACACCAACAGAGGTCAACCCGGACTACATGGAACAGGCCACAATTGATCATATCATAGACAAGAGCACTCGACAATAGAAGATACAACTATATCAAGTTGTCATAGCAATCTGACTCCTTCACCAAGACAAATGGCTCACTAGGGACCAATTTTAGCAGAAGTTTCCATATCTCATGGAGGAAGTCAATGCAATGGGGACCATTGCTTCCTAATGGGGGTGGGGGGGAATGACCTAGGTGGATATTGGTGGCCACCCGCCTATTCCACTTGGACCCTCACTATTGTTTCTTTCAGTTTTTCAATTTCCTTAATTGTACCACAATTTATTATTCTTGGCCGTTTTTCGGGTCCTAAACTTCTGAAGCCATTTTAAAACCCTAACATTATAAAACCCAAGCATTTAATTTTTATATTACTCCCTTATGGAATAATATTATAAACCTAATCGATTAATATTAGACCCAAGGGATTAATATTAAACATTAGGATTAATACTATAAACACTATGATTAATATTATAAACCTAAGATTAATATTATAAACCCTAAGATTTTGAATCATAATATATGATTATACATATTAGGGATTAATATTATAAACCCAAAGGATTATTAGTATTATAGATGTTGGAATTATTGTTACAAACCCATGGGACTAATAATATTATAAACTTAAGGGATGAATAAAAAGAAGGGATTGTTAATATTATAATCCCAAGGGATTGATAATATTATAAAATAAAGATATTAATATACCCAATGGATTATTGATATTATAAACTCAATGGATTAAAATCATAAACCAAAGGGATTATAAACCCAAGGGAATAATATTAAAATCTATGATTAATATTATAAACCCTATGATTATAATCCTTAAGGTTATAAACCCTAATATTAATATTATAATCCCAAGGTACTAATAAACCCAATGGGTTAATAATATTTTAGGTTTATTAATCCCTTGAGTTTATAATATCAATACCAATGCTATTGCGTGAAATCGAAATACAGTGCCCCATATTAGATTAAGATTTTCTTGTGATTTGAAGAGTGATTTGAAGACATTACCAGTAGGCATAATTGAATTCAAAAATCAAAGTGAGTATGGTATGGAGGTAATCTACGAGAAATATAAATACTACCACATCAACTATTTTATCATGGGAGATATAAATGCAACAACACTAGCTATGTTCACCAAGGAAATCCTTAAAACAAATAACACCATTGGACCATTCAATACTAACATTATTTTTAAATTTATGACTATTTTTAATAATGATTAAATAAAAATGAACTCAAGTTTCACTAGCACAACCGGTTGAGCAAGGCGACCTAGGGTTCAACCTCATGGAGGTTGTTGTGTCTATGAAGGTACGATCCCTAGGTGATCTTGATAGCTTAGATGCACCTCAGTCATGGTTATCAAACCTACATAAACAAAAATCACTTCAGAAACAAAAATAAAAAATAAAAATGAACAATCATGTAACTACAATGAATTATATTCTGGTAAGCATGTCTCTCTGGCTAGCTTATTGAATTAGAGGCAACCTTTTCTCTAGCAAATTTGCCACTAGGCCAAGCACTGGGGGCTCATCTCCTAAACCCTTCCAGTCTCCAAAGATCTCCCTTGGAAAGATGCCATTGAAAAAGAAATAAATAACTATAATGAAACCAACCTTAACCAAACGTACAATAAGAAAAACACTTATTAATGAAAACCATTCTTGCAAGTTTCATTCACGCTTTTGGCCCTTGATCCACCTCTAACCTGTAGCTTCAAAAAGCCTAAAAATTTATTGTCCCCAATCACTCTAGTGCGAAAGCGTTGCTTTATATTTTCTCCTATGTTCCCTCTGAAATATTTCGAAAAGCTAAAACATGGTCTGAGCATAGCATGTCATGTCATCATTGCAACACAATCAAAACAAACAAAGAATGGCTTTAAAGACTAAATGCATAGACCTCTTTGTTTTAAAGACCCTGTGACAGTTTATGAAGTGCTTGAGAATTCAAACACACATATTCACCTGGCCACATAACAGGTGGCCATGTTTTTATTAAAATATTCATTAAACTCATCTGTAATCCATAAGATGAAACCAGTCTCTGAAATCACAGCCTCTGAAAGGAAGAATATTCCACTAAGAACAAAAATAGTCCATTTATTTGATCTTTTTTCAAAATTTTCCAACCCCACATCCATAAATTAAAATAATAATGCCAATGGTAGTAAATTTCCAAATCTCCACTTAACCCAAACACCGAAATATCCAAATCTTCACTTAACCCAAATAAAATGTCCACAAATAGGTGTACTTAGATGGCTTGCAGAATTTTACTTTTATTTTTAAATCAATGGACATGATTTTTTTTTAAATCAATGGACATGAAAAAACCATAGACTATGGTTTGTTCTATACACATTCTGAAAATTGTTCACTTTCAGATTATATAGACAATGATTATGCAGTGAGTTTAGATGATCGCAAAAGCACCTCAGGCATAATTCAATAACTTGTCAAGCAATTTGGTTGAGAAGATTATTGAAAGATATTTCAAATGTTCAAAATGTGCCAACTCCTATTTACTATGACAAAATTTCAACAATTTCTTTATAAAAAAATCATGCTTTCCACAAAAAGAGGAAGCACATTGACACATGTTTTCATTTCATCCATGATTTTTTCAATAATGGGGACATAGTACTTGTTTTTCGTGGTTCCAAAGATCAAATTGCAGATATTTTGACAAAGCCATTGGGCAAAAACGTATTTGAATTTCAAAGAGAGAAATTAGGCATTGTAAGTGTCTGAACTTGTAACAGTTGAGATTAGTGGGGGATGTTGAGATATTAATATCACTGTCTGCTAGGTGTCATCAAATTTGATTCTGTTATCTGCTAGGTGTCATAGATAGTCCGATTTTACTTCAACTTAGTCGATTTCTACTCCAGTCATATATTGTTGATGTTTTCAATGTAATATATTTAGCTATTTTGAATATTGAGAAAAGCAATATCTGCTCCATGATTTCTCCCTATTCTTTGTTAGCCATGTCATGTCCAATTACAATAAGCACATGTTCGATTCAATTTCCTGTTAATTCTTTAATTAGGTTTTAGGTCATAGGCACACTTATTATTAGGCTTCAATGTAATGTCCAATTTTTTATGTTAATGGAAAAAACCTGTGAGCAATTTATGAAACCAACGTTTCGGACTAGCTAGGTGAGTCCATCATCAGGGCAATGAGATCTGTATTTTGAGAAGAGAGAGTCGAGAACATTATGAAGCTATTAATAGATGAATAGAAGGATATGTTTTAGCTTATGATGTCGGCCTAATTGATTTACACTTATTAATTAATTAATTAATTAATTTTTAATTAGTTTTTTTTTTTATATCAAAATTAAATTAAATTAATTTATAAATTTATTATATATATATATATATATATATATATTATATATATATATATTATATTATATATATTTTTTTTATATTTTTTTTTTATTAATTTTTTTTTTTTTTTTTTTATAATTTTTTATTTATTTTATATTATTATTATTATTATTATTATTATTATTTAATTTTTTATTATTTTTTAATTAAATAATTTATTATTATAAATATTATTTATGTCCTCTCTTTTTATTTGAATATTTTTATTTTTATTTTTTTTCCTTACTTCTCTTTAATACAATTAAATCATTATTCTTAGTATTAGTTATTTATCAGTGATCTTATTATTGTTATACATATTATTATTACTAATAATATCATCTTATTATAATTAATATTATAATTATTATTCCTGTTATAATTATTATTCTTATTCTTTATGATTATCAGAATTGTTATTATAAAGATATTATAATTATATATTTTTTATGCTATTTAAATTATGTGATATGTTATATAAATGAGTTATTTGTTCTGAAATAATTTAAATTGAAGAAATTATTATTTGCATTTATTTATTTAATTAATTATATAAATTTTGAATTGTCAAATGTTGTCACAAGGGAGTATTAGATTAGTTTAAAGTTTTTTTCATTTTATTTAATAAGGGTTTCCAGGTACTACTTAGTTTAAGACCATCATCCCTATTCATATTATTGGAGGATTTCTCAATTTCAATTGCCTCTTTAATTCTTCTTTTTAAATAATGGTCTTCCTTATGGATTAATTTAGCTTGTTCCATACATATATAGTGAGAAGAGGAACAAGCGTGCTCTGCTAGACCTGATTTATCCGACCTATTTCTAGTAATATCATTAATGTGTTCTTTTAATCTTACTCCAAAGGATCTCCCTGTTTCACCTATATAAACTTTACCGCAAGAACAGGGAATCGAATAAACTCCTTTGTGATTTTTTGGGTCTATTGAGTCCTTAGCAGACTCAAGCATGTTTTTTATGGTGTTAGGGGGCGTGAAAGCAACCATAATGTTATGCTTAGCGAGAACTCTGGCAATTTTATCTGTGGTTCCTTTAATATAGGGTAAGGAGATTCTAGGGTTTTCAAGAGATTTTCTTTTTTGTTTATTGGTTATGGAATCTTTAATTATTTTATGGATAGTGTGATTTTGATAGCCATTGTTTAAAAAGACTTCATGGAGATGGATAAGTTCTTCTTCTAAATGTTCAGGGTCAGAGATTCTAGAGGCTCTGGTGGCTAGGGTTTTGATGACACCAACTTCTTGCTTTGGATGGTGGTGGGAGTTTGAATGAAGATACCTATCAGTGTGTGTCTGCTTTCTGAAGACATGGTGGCTTAGCTTGCCATTTTTCTTGGTAAGGAGGACATCTAAGAAGGGGAGCTGGTTGTCTTTTTCAATTTCAATGGTGAATTTTATGTGTTTAGAGAGGCTATTTATATGAGATAAAAATTCCTTCAGCTTGTCCAAACCATGGCTCCATTTAGCAAAAATGTCATCTACATATCATTTCCATTCTTTAGGGGTAAAGGGGAAAGACCTAAGGGCCATTTGCTCAAAGTGTTCCATGTAAAGATTGGCAATCAATGGTGATAATGGAGAACCCATTGCAACGCCATGAGTTTGCTCATAGATTTTCCCCTTAAAACTGAAGTATGAAGATTTAAGGCAAATGCTTATTAGTTCCACCGTTTCAAGGTCTGTAATTTTCTTCAAAACTTCTAAGGCTTCATCCACTGGAATCATAGTGTAGAGAGACACTATGTCAAAGCTAACCATTAGGTCATTGTCATTAAATTCTAGGTTTTTGATCCATTCTATGAAGGAAGCAGAATCTTTGATGTAAGAGGGAGTGTTACCGGATAAAGGTCTAAGTTTGCTCGCTAGATATTTAGCCAACCAATAAGTGGGAGATCCTATAGTGTTTACTATAGGTCTTAATGGAACACCAGTTTTATGGATTTTAGGCACTCCATAAATTCTAGGGATAATGGCATTGTTAGGTATTAATCTATTCTTAATGGTGGCATCAAGAGAGGAGCTTTTAATTTTGTCACTTACTTGGCGAAAAATTTTTCTACTAGGATCTTTGTTCAAAACTCTATAATAGCCACTATTGTTTAAGTGTTCTTCCATTTTATGCTTATAATCAGTCCTATTCATGATAACAGTGGCATTACCTTTGTCGGCTTTTAAGATTATAATGTTTTTGTTATTCTTGATGTTTTTTAGGGCTATGGCTTCTTCTTTGGATATGTTGCTGGGGGGAGGTCTGGCATTTCTAAGAATTCTGGAAACATCTTGTCTTATTTCTTCCGCTGTATTTTGGTCATTGTTTTTTATAATGACTTCAATGTTACTTATGATGTCAGATATAGGAATTTTGGCTGGGGATAATGCAAAATTTAAACCTTTTTCAAGAAGCAGTTTTAAGTTGTCATCTAACACTAGTTGAGAAAGATTAACTACTATCAATTTTTTTGCTAAGGTAGTTAAGCGAATTCGAGGAGTTCTTGATAAGGCCGCAGGCAACAACATGAGAAGCATCACTATTTTGCTGAGTTGAGCTAATAGAAAGGGCGCTGGAATTATTACAGGTAGCTACATCTTTAGCTGTCCCAAGAGACTCCAGCAATTCTTTGTTAGGCACATGCTCAAGGTCTTGCTGCGTGGAGACAAGCTCTTGAACCTTCTGCGTAGGGACGAGACCAATGTTGTCAAACTGTGCAGATACGTTAAGATTCTCCTGCGTATTGTTGATGGAGGGACTACTGCCTAGGTCCAATTTTATGTGCGGATACGTGAGGGGACACAACATATTGCATGATTCATGGATTACCATGTTTCAATTGAATGTTCACATGCGTGGATTACCGGGGTTCAATTTAGTATCCAATTGTGCAGATTATCAGGTTTTGACTTTAAGTTTTGATTATCAAATTTACTGATTTCACATTTAATTACTGGCTAATCGATTTTAACTACGTATTTTAGGTTTTACAAGGTACACAAATATGAGTTTTAATTTTGGTTGTGAGGAGAATTGTCAAGATTCAATTTAATGCCTACATGTATAAATAACCAAGCCTAGATTTCAAATTTTAGGTTTTAAATATCAAGTAATTGATTAATTCATATTTTAATTACCAATGAATCAATTTTAGGTTAGATTTCAGGTTTTACGAAGTGATCGAATCACCAATTTTTTATTTAGATTCTAGGATTTTGTTTAAGCATATACCTTGAACCCATGGCCAAAGTGTAAACTAGTAGCAAAATCAAGGAAAGTGGAGGCTACAAAGGAGTTTAGTTTTCACATGCTTTCAATATCAATTCTATAATATTGCATGGATATCATACTATAACTTCCCAAACCAAAGCATGTACCTTATTAACAAAATAGGCATGGCCCTTTCACCATGTACCTATAATCTAATTGGTTTGTTTGGTTACTATGTTAGCAATGGGTATGTAATCATTTTGTTGATGGTGCTATACCTGCCAACATGTTAGGGGATCTCCCCAGTAAAAAGTCCCAATTAGAGCTTAGACGGTTCGGTGTAGAGTCCCAGCACTGGGCGGTATGATATCGCCTTGACCGTAGTTTCACACAAAGGCAAGTAAGATGTCCCTATTGGTAGCAAGGGTGTGACAGCTATGACAAGTCGAGGAAGGTGCATGAATGGTTCTAACACATGGAAATTGGGGTGAGTGCGCCCCTTGGAAACCTGTGATATCACGTGGCTTGAGAGGGAACAGATGAGTGAAGATGCATCATAAACTAGAAAGAAAGTTAACAAGCAATCCAAAGTGATGGTTAAACCAGTCAGCACATTTCAGTAAGATTCATACATACTTATAAAGAATAGTCCATACATGCATGTGTAAGAAAACATATACGTATATCATTTAGAGTAAACAAAATAGCTGGAATACAATAAGACATATGCATAAAACATGCTAGCTCTGTTATATTAAGAAGTGTAAGTTCGAGTCATACAATACATCCATGTCCAACCACTAGTTCCAATAGCAGAACATTATAGTCACAACTACCTGCTCCTCCAAAGAGATATACTAGCTCTGCATAGTGGAGAAGCCACGTCTTGTTATAATACAGTCCAAGCTCTCCCTAAGATACTCTTATTAGAAGCTTGCCTGACCAAAAACCCTAACAAAGAGTTATGAGGGACTATATATAGAAAAGGGTGGGATGGCCCTTGACATTCCCCTTTGTGATAGTTCATATACCCTCATGACTCTTCATCTACTCTATGCCTGTTAAATCCAACTATCAACACTTGAACTTACACTTGACAAGACCTTACATACAATCGGCACATGTACCCATGTGAGAAAAAATAGGCTTGATCAAGCCATGCAAGACATCACTGTGACTCAGACAACTATGAGAAGACCTACTCTTTGACATCCTCATGGTGGTCAACAGTAGCAAATTGATGCCAAGCTCAGTGGTTTGCGATGGTCCCTGTGTACTCTAAGGCGACATCTTTCTGGAAATGATTTCTTGCCTCCATAGCATTTGGGTACATTGCTTGAGCTCCCCTGTCCAACTCGTCTGATAACATGCACATCATTGTCTTGAGTGTGGCCAGACCAGTAACATACTTGTGCATGGTATCAACATTGATCACCAAGTCTAGGCTGGTGGCTATGCGCATCAACTCGTCAAAGTATGAGTCAAGCTACAGTCGAACTTGTGCCTTTGTCTTTGCCTGGGTGAGTGTCATGATAAATGGGATCGTATGTGTGTGCACAACAACATCCATACTCCTAAATACTCGTGCATGGGAAGCCTATAGGCTAGTGATGAGTTGCGAGAGATCTTCATAGTTCTAGATTTGACTCTGAATACGTGCCTTCAGCTTGACCGCTCTAGGCTTCATCATCTTAGGCAAGTGTAGAGGGCTCCCTTGTATATCATTGTCCATGTTTGCATATAATGAACAACAACATGCATGTTCGACAAGATATGTGCTCTCCTAGCACATCGCTACTGCCAACCGTTGAGATGGACAACCGTCTTATGCATGGTACCAAACTTGGAATAAAATTCCTGCATGAATGTGTTAAGGGACAATACTTCATCCAATATTGACTTCTTCAACTCTGCTTGGGTGAATATTGTAATCAATTATCCTCCCTTCTTGGCCATCTGTAACTCCTTAGCCATTCGCTTGTTCTCAACTATCAGGAAGTGAACACTTGAGCTAGTAGCTTCGGCATATGCTCTGGTAGCATCGGCCAATGATGTTGGATGTGTGTGCACATCAGACACAATCGCACATTTCTCAAACTGCGTAGGATATGTGTTATCATTCAAAGTCGATAGTCTACGAGATTACACAACTCTATGTTGGGACTCATCGAATGATATGTTGTGCATCTCTACCTCTGGATTGTCTCCAAGGATTTCAGCGTCTCCTTGGTCGCTTGGGACTTGCTCCTCTTTTGGATGCTGTGAAGATGGTGGATCGAACTCTTGGTGGTGAGGCATGAGGTCAATGTCTTTCTCTAACTCCTGTTGCAAACTTCAGTAGAACATGCAGAGGTTTCTCCGTGCTGTAGATCTGTATGAAGGTGCCAAACGGTGAGGCATACCAATCTGCTATATCAATTATTTCCTCCATTGCTACCTTTGACATACAGGGTGGATCCTGTTCAAATATCATCTTGTACACCAGGGTGAAAACATGATCAGGCAACTATGTGATAACTCCTCTGAAGCTCCATTCAGACAAGATCTTACAATAAGTGTTCATAGAAGTCTCCGCCGATGTCCATGCCCACTTCAAGCCCGGGAACTCCTGACAGGCACAAATTACATCCAAGATGTAAGTGGACATGTATATTTTTGCTTGCTAAAATTTGGGCGGCTGTTGAGCTCTTGTTACCTACCCCCTCAGCTGGTGAGCCAACATGTTGGACCAGTTGCACGCTTTTCCTTCTCTGGCCAGTTGGTCTAACGTGATCACCTAACTCTGCGGGAAGGTTTCTGTGCTCTCTTGGCCATACAAGTGACATGCAAAGATGGCCAAGTATTGATATGCCTTCCGTAGTATCTTCATCTTGTAGACCTAGTTTGGTGTCATCCTAAATTTGGACGACTCCTTCACCCAGTTCTTCAAGATATCTCTGGAGTTGGTATTTCTATTGGGTATGTTGAAGGGTGTCTCCATGGTGATCAATGGCTTCAACATATGATACATCTGTTCATAATCCTATGCCTTGAAGATAGAAATCTTCATCCCCCTGACACTATTGAATGTCATCATCTCGGGATTAGTGTGTGAGACGATCCAATATATCATCTCTGCGCAAGGGAGCACGGGATACCTGCATGAAATCGGCTACAAGCCAGAGTTATGGATGTTCACATAGACTTGGCAGTCTTCATGGCCTTCCCCAAATGTGTCTACAAATGCATCATTGACCTCTTGCCATTTCAGCTTGATGTCCTTGTCTACAATCAACTTGGTGTCTTCATAGATTGGAAAACTTGCAGGCACTCGCTCAACTGCTGCTCCAATTGCACTTCCATCAGTGTCCTTTGATCCTGCTCTCTTGGAGGCCATTGATCCTGAACTGTTAAGAGGTGGACGAATACCTACTAGATATGGAGACATAACGACATGCATGGAAAGAAATATGTTAGCCAAAACTAGAGCAAACTTGAGGAACGATATGCAACATACCTGGGGATTGATTGGCAAGGATTGCACAATTTTTCCTAGGAGGCTGGTAGACTAGCTGCCAGAACTATGCAAAAGGCAGTCCAAGCTGCTGGGAGGCTGGCTAGATGTTGGAATTGTGCAATATAGACTGGCTTACTAACTGTTAGGTTTGCGCAATGCACAATTCCAACTGGCAAGGGTTGCAGGCCCAGTGACTGAATTGTACAATTTTCTGGGCCAACAGTTACTACCTCTCAGAATTACGCAATGCAAAACTAGAGGATAGTCACTAAACATAAATAAGAATTTTCTGAGAGGAAGGTAGAGGCTTCCCTCTTAGGATTGTGTAATGCTCTCTTGGTGAGGCAGAGTCTGGGCCAAGGTTGCCCAGACCTACCGACGGGTAATTGAAAGAAAACATGAATCTGAATGCATGGTGATACTGAGTGTGAGTAGGAGTGAATGATCGTGCATGCAAATAGTGAGTGGAAGATTCATAAAACAGAACAACATGCATGTGTGTGAAGCGAGTCACCAAATCAACAACCATTCGTGCAAAACAGTGTCATGCATGTGACATCAGTGAGATGCTAATGAAAACTGAAATGGTACTAGTACAAGCTAATATGCATGCAAACGACAGCAAGCATTCATAGAAATCAAGAAAACATCACTCACATAAGCCAAAACACAAAAAGTGATAGAAATGCTGCAAAAGACAAGTTAAGAGGACTTACCTGTAAATAGCTGAGTTGGATGTGTAGAAGACTCCTAGATGTGTTGTGGGATGTCAGAGCTCCAAGATCGATGTGAATACGTGAGCTCTGAAGCGTCGAATAAATAGGTTTGATGCTCAGACGCGCATGCCAAAATCTAGGTAAAAGTGACACTCGGAGGAAAGATTCTAAAACGATCTTTGCATGTAACCTCCAGTTGATAAAAATAGCTCCCTAAAATCTAGGGATGCTTTTTGTATGTTGCTTTCTTTCTATTTCAGGAAAAAGCAACCCATGCGTGCAAGTTAGGTTTTCTTGGTCCCAGGTGGAACTGGCCAACCCAATGGCACATGCAACAGCCTGCTTGACTCAAGGGAAAATCTGTGCATTTTTGGGAGGGAGTTGGGCTAGTTGCCCAGAGGGATTGCTCAATTTCTGGGCTGAGCAACTAACTGCTACCCATAATTGCACAATTTCTGGGCTGAGTAGTCCTGCTGGGACAAATTGCACAGTTTTTCAAGGGAAAGTTGACAGGCAGAATTGCGCAATTCTAGAGCCCAGCAAGCTGCCAGTCATGATTGCATAATTTCTTTAGGGAAGGCTCGTTCCCCTCCAAAATTGTGCAATTTCTTGAGGGATCTCCTCAACCTGTAGCTGGACCAAGTCTCGAGAAACAACGTGTGAGTGGGATTCAACAAACTATCATGCACAGGCTGGAAATCTGCGAGAAAACCACTGAAGCTTGTGTACTTGATAGTGCAAGACATGCTGCTGAGGATGGTTGGTAGGGAGGTGTTGTGGGGAAAAGTATCCAACACGGAATGACCCTATCCCACTCTAAGGGTGATAGTTCCTTAGCAACAGCTGAAGCAAAGCTATCTAAAGTTACTTCTTTATGACATGCAAGAGATGAAAGGAAGAGATCCACTTACCGATGTCTTGCGCAAATGGTCGATCCAATCTCCTCTATTTGCCGCTCACTCCCAGCTCCAAGTCTTCTCACGGGCCCAGCTACACGAGATCCTGCGAACAAGACAAGAAAAGGAAACTACAAGAAGCATGCATTCATAATTGATTCAAGGATTAGCATAAATCAAATACGCAAGTAAGACAATACACCATTGAAACACATGCGAATAGAAGAACCTCAAATGCTTTATTAATATAAGGAAGTAAGGTTCAGGCGGTGATACAACCGTGAGAGGTCCAATCCAGCATCACCTTCCCGACAGAAAGAAATCTCCTCTTCACCTCCCTCAAGCAATCACCCAATGCTCACAACTGTAAACCAACAGCAATTCTTTGCACAAAATTCCGGCCTCCAGATCCCATGGGATGAGATCCTTATATAGAGTTTTGGAGTGAAGATAAGTCAGCTTGATGTGTGACTTGTTGTCCTCTTCAACTCCAGTTGTTCTTCAGTCCTTGAGTCCACTCGGAGTTTCTACCTTCCACTTGGAGTTTTAGAACCTCTTTACTCATCATTAGGCGAATCTTCTGATCCAAGTGTCATTTTGGAATCTTCCTGGGCACTGGCACATTGAGAAAAGATTCCTCCACAAGTCAAAGTACGCCCAGCGCAGGTACACCATAGAGCTTTTGACATTCAACGCAGATGCTTAGTGGAGCAGCTGCTTTGATCCAAAATTGACCTGTTTTTGAGTGTTTTTCAGTGGAGAACTGATCTGAAGTGCTGTGGTTTGCTGACCTTGTTCCTCTAGGGGTAGGAACAACATGTTTAGGGACTTTGGATCCCTCAGATTATTGACATTTCATGCTCTATGCTGTAAGGCACAAAAATGTCTATAACAGGAGGCTCCAAAACGAAGCTAAGGAAAAATTTTGCAGGGTGGTTGTAGCCACTACAACACTTTGCGACACACTGGTAGAACTCCAGCTCTCTAAATGGACCTTGTTCATGAAAAGAAAGTCTAACACCTCTAGAAGTATTGTTCAATTCTCAGTTCGTCTTGGTTTCCACACTTGCTTCATTTTAAGATGTAGCATCCACCAAGCTCTTGGTCGATCGACACACATCCCAAGCTAAGCCAACATAGTTGTTTCGATTGGGGTTGAGGGGTATATTGGTACAAGCAGTATAGTCGTCAGAGTCTTAGTTTCATCTCTGGTGTTGCTTTGCTGCCAGTAAGCCTAGACATTACCCTGATGGATTCATGCATGAACACAAGCATCTCTCTGCTGCCAGCGAGCTTGGTCAGTACCCCGCAGAGTTACATGTATGAAATCCCTGTGTAGGAAGCCTTTGTCTTCTTTTGCCTTATTCATTTTTCAATTTGAAATTTTTCACTTTTCATTTTTTCAATTTTCATAACTGTGCATAGTACTTATTCATTTTAGAGGCGGAAGAGGGATCCTGACTTCTTGAGAGCAGAAGAGGTTTTTCCTTCAGAGAAGTAGTTTATATGTATACCTTTGACGTGCTTGTTAAGGTTTTCCCCCTCACCTTATTCTACTTGACTGAGCTGCCAAGGGTTAACCCAAAAACAACTCACTAGAGTAGGTGACACTAGTTAGGTTGCAAGCGTTGTGTTTATACCAAGGTTCACTTCAAACAGTACATATTTTCCATCAATGTATCACAGACTGAAGATAAAAAGTTCTTACATAAGAGAGTGGACAATAGATAACCAAATGTTGATAGCTGTACAAGTACTTTTGTACTTTACCCATCTTGTTTCAAGATTCATGCATGGTTTCATGCGAAACTAACCTACGAGCACAAAACAAGCAAACAAACATAAAACAAAGGGAAGGTAGAAGTAAATGTGAAAGAAAAGCAGGTAAGAAAACAAGCAAGAAAACCAAAAAACATGTGATTTAAGTAAGAAAACAAGCATGTAAGCAAACAACCAAAAGAAAACACTAGTCCTACTCCTAAGAGAATGGTGCATGGGCCTAATCACGTGAAGTGATACTTCCAATGTAGCCACCAGCGCATTGGTTGACCCATGTTGGTGAAGGCATGGTCCACGAGTAACCTGGTTGTGCAAACCAACAAACAAGAAAGATATAACAATGAAGACAAACACACTCTATGTTTCAATGTGTCCACAGAACATAAGTGAGTGCAAGTACATGACATGAAGTCCATGGACTTGTCACGGTTATGTGCGACACTACATGCAACTGTGAAGCATACACATACTCTTGACTGTGACATGCAAGAAAATGAAAGAAACAAAGACAACTTGCATAGTGAATGTGTGCTTGCAATGTAAGATTCCTCCAATGCATGGGCGATGGGATCATGCAGTTCGAGTGGAGGAAGTATGATCTGTGTGTGAGATTTATCTTCAATGCATACAAATGAGTGATGAGGAGCCTTGGGTGTTTCAAAAATTTCCCAATTGGAAGTGAAACCAACCTTAGGACAGCAAGGGTCTAACATAACCATCAACTTGGGTTGAAGTGCCTCAACAATCTAGGGGGTTTTGACTTCATCGAAAAATATATCATCACAAACTGGTGGCTTTGAAAAATCAACTTCGATAGAATCATCATCACGCTCAAATACGGGAGAAAATAGATCACGAAAGCTATGATCAACAAAATCAATGATTCCATCAGCATCGTCATGATCTGATGAATCAAACAAATGGGTAGATGAGAAGCAGACAAATTCACCCTCTATGTTTTTGGAAAAGGCAGATGAAAATTCAAGAGTATTTTCAATGAATAATTTATCCTCTCCATTGTCGGATGATGGACTGACATTCTGTGTTTCCTGCGAATGATCAACAATGAGTGCATCTGTATATGGAGATACACATGTGAATCATGGATGGTAGGTTCACCAAAGAGGTCAGGGAAGAATGGAGGAGGCTTGGACAGAAAGGAGTCATCCTTCACTGAGTGTTGATGCTCAAGCACCCAGTCATACTCTTCATGAATGAGCGCATGTTGGTTGTGCAACACCAACTCCATCGATGGCTTGATCCTCATTCAAAACAAGTGTAGAGACCGGCATGGAAGAACACGAGACAATATAATCCGGAGGATAATCCAAGTACGAAGACGGAGGTTGTGGTGCAAAATGCATATGACAACTCAATGAACTCACAATCAAAACTTCATGAAAATTAAGTGAAGTGATGTTGGGAGGATGTGATAGTTGAATAGATGTGTGTGCCTGTTCTCTCACATCACTCTGAAGTGGTGGAGTTGTTTGATGAGGGGACGACGGACAATCACTTGTGACAGTGACCATGTCCATTTGTGATTGCGCAACGCCATCACTAAAGTATGCTGAATGAGGCTTGGGCTCAAACTTATTCTTGGGATGGACTAATTTGTTATGACAATACTCAAATCTATCCCAAATATGAGGGAATTTCATTTGGCTTTTAAGAGATTGAAACTAATAATCACGGAAGTGCTGCCAAAAATTCATAGGCGATTCATGTAGAGCCTTCCGTTGTTGTAACAGTTTTTGGTCAAGATGTTCTGCATCAAAATGATGGAAAGTATTTTCAATGAGATCGCAAAAATGCTCAAGTGAGTGCACTCTATCAGCCGGTACGCTACTACACCATTGTCGTGGGAATTCGTGAACTGCGTGTGGCAGCAACAAGTTGGCCTTTTTATCAAAACATCCATATTCCTCATCAAGCATGGCAAGGAAGACATGTAATAACATAGGCCATGCCACTTCTCCTTCACCATCATACGTGAATCTCGACAAGAGATAAAAAAAACTCCCTCGTGATGTGGAGAGGTAGAGGACACATCTTTTCATCTCACCCTCCTTCTAGTGCCAGAAATTTTGATGGTCCTAGACCCGCCAACATGTCAGGGGATCTCCCTGGTAAGAAGTCCCAATTAGATCTTATACCATTTGGTGTAGGAGTCCCAACGCTGGGTCGTACGGTATCTCCTTGACCGCTGTTTCACACAGAGGTAAGTAAGATGTCCTTGTTGGAAGCAAGGGTGTAACAATTGTAGCAAGTCAAGGAAGTTTCATGAACAATTATAACACACGAAAAGTGGGGTGAGTGCACCCCTTGGAAACCTATGATAGCATGCGGCTTGGAAGGGAACACACGAGCGAAGATGCATCACAAACTGGAAAGAAAGTTAGCGAGCAATCCAAAGTGATGGTTAAACCAGTCAGCACATTTAAGTAAGATTTGTAGATACTTACAGAAAATAGTCCATACATGCATGTGTAAGCAATAGATACATATATCATTTAGAGTAAACAAGATAGCTGGAACAAAATACAACATATGCATGAAACGTGTTGGCTCTGTTATATTAAGAAGTGTAAGTTCTAGTCATACAATACATCCATGTCCAACTTCTAGTTCCGATAGCGGAACGTTACAGTCATAGCCACTTACTCCTCCAAAGATATATACTAGCCCTGCACAGTGGAGAAGCCAAGGGTCATTACAATATTGTCCAAGCTCTCTCTTAGATACTCCTATCAGAAGCTTTGCTTAACAAAATCGCTGGAATTGTGTTATGAGGGACTATATATAGCAAAGGGTGGGATGGCCCTTTACATTCCCCTTTGTGACAGTTCATCTAACCTCATGACTCTTCATCTACTCTATGACTTTTACATCTAACTATCGACACTTGAACTTACACTTGACAAGACATTACATACAATCTACACATGTACCCATGTGAGATAAAATAGGCTTGAACAAGCCATGCAAGAAATCACTATGACTCAGATGACTGTGAGAAGGCCATCTCTTCGACATCCTCATGGTGGTTGACAGTAGCCAATTAATGGCAAGCTCGATAGTCTACGATAGTGTCCATGTACTCTAAGGTGACACCTTTCTGGAAATGAACTCTTGCCTCCATAGCATCTGGGTACACTGCTCAAGCACCTCTATCCAACTCGTCTGATAACATGCGCATCGTTGCCTTGAGTGCGACCGGACCAACAACATACTTGTGCATGGTGTTTCCACTAATCACCACATTAGGGCCAGTGGTTATGCACATCAACTCATCAAAGTATGAGTCAAGCTCCGGTCGGAACTATGCCTTTGTCTTCACCTAGGTGAATGTATGAATAGATGGGATCGCATGTGCGCGCACAACAACATACATACTCCTGAATACTCGTGCATGGGAAGCCTGTAGTCTAGTGACGAGCTGCAAGAGATATTCATAGTTCCGGATCTGACTCCAGATGCGTGACTTCAGCTTGACCACTCTGGGCTTCATCATTTTAGGCAAATGTAATGGGGCTCCCTTATATATAATTTTCCATGTTTGCATGTAATCAATAGAAGCATGCACGTTCGAAAAGATATGTGCTCTCCTAGCACATCACTGTTGCCAACCGTTGAGATGGACAACTGCCTTATGCATGGTACCAAACTTGGAATACAATGCCCGCATAACTGTGTCAAGGGACAATACTTCATCTAGTATTTCCTTATTCAACTCCTCTTGGGCAGATGTTGTAACCAATTCTCCTCCTTGCTTGGCCCTCTATAAATCCTTAGCCATTCGCTCGTTGTCAGCTATCAAGAAGGAAACACTCAAGATAGTGGCTTCGGCATATTCTCTGGTAGCATTGGCCAATGCTGCTAGATGTTTACGCACGTCAAACGTGATCACTCGTTCCTCAAACTGCACAGGAGATGTGTGATCATCTGAAGTTGACACTCTGCGAGATTGCACAACTCTATGTTGGGACTCATTAAATGAGATGTTGTGCATTTCCCCCTCTGGATTATCTCCAAGGGTTTTAGTGTCTCCTTGGTCGCTTGGGATTAGCTCCTCTTCTGGATGCAGTGAAGCTGGTGGATTGAACTCTTGGTGGTGAGGCATGAGGTCGATGTATTTCTTTAACTTATGTTTCTCCATGTCCATATCCATCTGCTCAAGTGCTTGTTCAAACTCTCGAGAAAAGTCCTACCCCTGTGATTGTTCACCCTGTCTGCCTAATGCCAGCTGTTCGGATGAGTCAACTACCTGTACGGGTGCAATTTAATATGTCTGTATATGTTACGCCCCCTGTTGTACCTTTTCTTGCTATGCTTCCTTCTCTTATCTGCGCTGCTCCTATTCCTTCTGGAGTTGCTCCTTCAACTCAAGAAACTCCTTCTCTGTTTCCTCCATTCTCCAATTTTCCCTCTGCCTTTGCGCATTCCTCTTGTTGCGTTGTTGCCTCATCACCTCTATTGCGAAAGTTGCTTTTTGCACAAGTGGGTCTGCTCGAAACTTGTAGCTTTGTTCCTCCTCCACGCTGTCGACAATCTTCCTCATGCCCTTGTCGCGTGCTGGTATGTTTACCTCTATTGTTGGTGCTCTCCGAGATGATGCTTCACTAATCACTCCACAACGAGGCTGACCGGTTCATTGAGTCTGGAGAAGCTGTAACAATATCTCCATGGGTCCTCCTCCGCCCAATGACATGCCTCGTGGATCCACTAAAATTGTACTCTCGTGTAGTGATCTTTTACATGACAATGTGGGTCATACGGATTGTAGCTTCGAGCGTCGAATGGATATTTCTTGATCTCCTTTGCTTCGACATCCACATGCTTGAAATTTCATATCTTGTATAACCAGATCTGCAACGGAAGAGTAGGCCAAGGTGCCTTCTTCTTTCGGTTCAGCCTAGCTGTCAATCCTGCCAAGATGTGTTATGATACTTCCTGCATGATGAGTTTGTCCAAGGAAAAATTTGGTAGAACATGCAGAGGCTTATCCATGTTGTACATTTGTATGAAGGTGTCGGATGGTGAGGCATACCAATATGCTATATTCATTAGTGCCTCCATTGCTGCCTTCGACATGCAGGGTGGATCCTATTCAAATATCATCTTGTATACTGGGGTGACAAAATGATCAGAAAGTTGTGTGATAAATCCTTTGAAGTTGCATTCAAACAACATCTTACAATAAGTTTTCAAAGAGGTCTCCAGCGATGTCCATGCCCACTTCAAGCCTGAGAACTCCTGACAGGCACAGATTGCATCCAAGATGTAAGCAGACACCTAGAATTCTACCTGTTGACCTTTGGGAAGTTGTCGAGCTCTTGTTACCTGCCCCTTTAGCTGGTGAGCCAACATGTTGGACCAGTTGCATGCTTTTCCTTCTCTGGCAGTTGGTTGAATGCAATCACCCAACTCTCGAGGAAGGTTTCCCTTCTCTCTTGGCTATACAAGCGACATGAAAAGATGACCAAGTATTGATATGCTTTCTATAGTATCTTCATCTTATAGACCTGGTTGGGTGTCATCCAGAATTTTCCCGGCTACTTCACCCAATTCTTCAAGATATCTTTGGAGTTGTCATTGTTGCTAGGTATGTTGAAGGGTGTCTCCATGGTGATCACTGGCTTCGACATATGATACATTTGTTCATAATCTTGTGCCCAGAAGGTAGTAATCTCAAGCCCACTAACACTTCTCAATGTCATCATCTCGGGATTAGTGTGCGAGATGATCCAATGTATCATATCCGCACATTGGAGTACAGGATACTTGCATGCAATCTGGTATAAGATGGACTTGTGGATGTTCACATAGACTTGGCGTTCTTTGACGTCTTCCCCAAATGTGCTTGCAAATGCATCATTGACCTCTTGCCATTTCAACTTGATGTCTTTGTCTACAATCAGCTTGGTGTTTTCATAGATCGAAAAACTTGTAGACACTCGCTCAACTGCTGCTCCAGTTGCACTTTCGTTAGTGTCCTTTGATCCTGCTCTCTTAGAGGCCATTGATCCTGAATTGTTGAGAGGCGGACGAACACCTGATAGATCTGGAGACATAGCAACATTCATGGCAAGAAATATGTCAACTAAAACTAGAGCAAACTTGAGGAATGACATGCAACATCCCTGGGGATTGACTGGCAAGGATTGTGTAATTTTTCCTGGGAGGCCGAGAGACTAGCTACCAGTACTATGCAAAAGGTAGTTCGAGTTGCTGGGAGGCCGACTGGCTACTGGAATTGTGCAATGTGTAATCCAGACTAGCCTGCTAACTGCTGGGATTACACAATGCACAATTCCAGCTTGCAAGGGTTGTGGCCCAGTGACTGCATTGCACAATTTTCTGGGCTAGCAGTCATTGCCTCTCAAAATTACATAACGCAAGACTGGTGGATAGTCACTGGGAAGAAATGCACATTTTCTGAGAGGAAGGCATAGCATTCCCTCTTAGTATTGCGCAATGCTATCTTGGTGAGGCACAATCTAAGCTGAGGTTGCCCAAACCGGCTAACGGGCAGCTTAAAGAAAATGTGAATGTGAATGCATGGCAATACTGACTGTAAGTAAGAGGGAGTGATCGTGCATGAAAAAAATGAATGGAAGATTCAGAAAATGGAACAACATGCATGCCTATGAAGCGAGTCGCTGAATTGGCGACCATTTGTGCAAAACAGTGCCATGCATGCGACATAAGTGAGATGCTAACGAAAACTGAAACGGTGCTAGTACAAGTTAATATGCATGCATATGACAACAAGTGTTCACATAAATCAAGAAAACAACACTCACACAAGCCAAAACACAAAAAGCGATAGAAATTCTACAAAAGGAAAGTTAAGAGGACTTACCCATAAATAGTTGAGCTAGATGTGTTGAAGACTCCTGGATGTGCTGTGGGAAGTCATAGCCCCAAGATCGATGTGAATAAGTGAGCTCTAAAGCATCGAATAAATAAGTTTGATTCTCAGATGCGCATGCCACAAATCTAGGAAAAATTGACACTTGGAGGAAAGATTCTAAAATGATCATTGCATGTAACCGCCAACTACTAAAAATAGATCCCTAAAATCTAGGGATTCTTTTTGCATGTTGATTTTTTTCTATTTTTGGAAAAGTGGCCCATGCAGCAAGTCAAGTTTTCTTGGTCCCGGGTGGAACTAGTCAACCCAAAGGCACATACAATTGGCTACTTGACTAAAGGGAAAATTTGTGCATTTCTGGGAGGGAGCTGGGTTGGCTGCCCAGAGGGATTACATAATTTCTTGGCTGAGCAGCTAACTGCTGCCCAGAATTGCACAATTTCTGGGCTGAGCAGTCTTGCTGGGACAAATTCTGCAGTTTTTATAAGGGAGGTTGACAGGGAGAATTGCGTAATCCTGAAGCTCAGTAGGTTGCCAGTCAGGATTGCACAATTTCTGGATGGAAGGCTGGTTCCCCTCCAGAATTGCGTAGTTTCTTGAGGGAGATGCTCAGCTTGCAATTGGACCAAGTTCGAAGAAACAACCTGTGGGAGGGATGCAACAAGATATCTTGCACAGGCTGGGAATCTACTAGAAAATCAGTGAAGCTTATGTACTTGACAGTGCAAGACATGCTCCTGAGGATGGTTAGTAGGGAGGCTCCAAAACGAAGCTAAGGAAAAATTTTGGAGGGTGGTTGTAGCCGCTACAACACATTCCTATTGTCATTTTGTGCTACCATTGGTATTGTCATTTGTTGTAATTATTGAAGACCATATCAATAATGCCTAAGCAATGTTGTTTTCAAATCCTCTGAGCATTTGAGGTGGATATAGTAAAATTTATTATATTTTTACTATCCGTTTCCATTTATGAGATAGGTAGTGTTATTTATGTCTCCACTTCTCCACTCTTAAGGGTTCAATGAGGTTTCAAGCATTGGTGCATGGCTAGAGTGTGCGACGTGAAGCAACAAATACCATGAGCTACATGCAAGCGCTTTTTAGAGTTCATTCACAAATCTTCTCCTCGAGAATTCAGATGTTTGAGGAAAATGAAGCTCTTCAATTATAAGATTTAAGTAGATTGAAGGATTGGGTCTACTTGATGAAGCTCAAATAAACTGAGAATATAATAATTGCGATTCTTAAAATCCACTTCATATTTTTCAATTTTCAATCTAAAAATCAGATACTCATGGGCATATATCAACCACATTATATTAATGTGGTTGCGGTAGTAAATATCCCTTTAATTTTAATCCACTTATTCCAAATAAAATATTGAATCTATAATTCTCCAAATTAATGGCAAACAAAATTGTTAGCCCTTTGAAATTTTACGATTTTTTTTTTTTTTAAATTCTTGCTTCATCCATGTGGTGACCTTACTTGCTCGATGATGCCTGATGTGAATCTATGGAAAACACCCTTAACCAGAATCAAACCACAGATGTTCTGCTTCAGCACTTAGCTAATAGACCTAGGTCTCGTTGGAGAAAAACAAATGCACTTGAAACCAATGGAATATCCCCTCCGTGGAATGACGATTCATAGTGGTGGTGGAAGCTCATGGTTGCAAAGGCTATGGATTAAGGTAGCTGTGGCTCTGGCTAGAAACTTTTATGGAGAGTTATCTAAAATTAGAAAGTTAATTAACTGAGTCAATTTGAGTCAAATTGAGTCAGGTAGAGTTAAGTCTTCCTTTGAGTAAAGTTGAATTTAGTGTGTGGTTGCATGTTAAGTTATTTTGGGTGAGTTGCTAGTCAGAAAAGGTTTAAATACCCCTCACTAGGTTCATTATAATCATCAAGTTTGTGTGATCAATAGAAGAAGAGAAACATCTCATGTTAGCATGTGTGTGAGTTTTATTAAATTTTGTGCCTTTTGGTATCCGAGCTAAAGAAGGATCACAAGATCCGTCATGCTTGCCAAGCTAGTAAGAAGAAGGCCAAGTGAAGCAGACCAATGTTGCAACATTGTCACATTGTTAAGGAATTAAAAGTGTGCAAGTCAGGTGCAAAATCCACACTTTCTTAATGAAAAGGTGCAACAGTTTGTCGCAAACTTAACATTCGATAGAAATTGGGATTTTTGCACAGTTTTATTGTGTCGAAGTGCGCATTCCTCGTGATTATTAAAAAATCTATATGTTAATTCAAAAGGTTCAAAAGTTTTCTTTGGTCAAAGTTATAACGCACATTCCAAAAGTCACGTGGGTTATTTCAAATAATATTGAATAGATTTTTTTAATAATTCCTGCCAAAAGAAAAGCCTATTCATATAGTGTTATATGAGGGTGTGAAAGCCTTTTCTTTTTAAAGTTTTTGAAAAGCTAATAAAGCCTCTTTAAAAAAGGGTTTGTTAAAGTAATTTTTTTTGAAGGGTCTTTATATAAAGAGATTTATAAATTTTTTAATAAAATCAAATAAAAAAGGCTTAGTTGTAGGGAATATTATTATTTGAAGAGAAGATTTTTTTTTTAAGATGGCTTCATCTAGTTTCTAGCCACAGTTTCCTCCATTCACAGGGAAGGATTATCATGTGTGGGACATTAAGATGGAGACGATGTTGATGGCACATGATGTTTGAGAGTATGTCACAGATGGATTTCTAGAACCTAAAGATGAAGGAGTTATACGAGCCCTCAATAATGCAGAGAGGACACAATGGAAGAAAGACAAAAAGAAGAATGCACAAGCATTGCAACTTATCCAATAGGGAATGGACTAAGCAATGTTCTAGAACATTATGATCGCTTGTTGAGTAAAGACTACATGGGAAACTTTTCAGAGAAGCTATAAAGGCATGACCAAAGTCAATATTGTTAAGTTGAAAAATATTAGAAGAGATTTTGGAAGTCTACAGATGAAGGAGACAGAGTACATCGATTCATTCATGAATCGAATTGGGTCGTGACTGTCGTAAATCAGTTAAACATTTATGGTGATGATATTAAATAGTGGTTGAGAAGGTCCTTAGATCTTTGTCTACCAAATTTGACGTTGTGCTAGCAGCCATAGAAGAAGCCAAGGATTTGGAAATGATAACAGTTGATGTATTGATGAGATCAGTTCTATCCCAGGAGGCAAGGATAGAAAAGAATAAGGATTCCACCTTAGAAACCTCTTTCAAAATTCATGTTTCTATTTCAAGAGAAAGAGGTCAAGGAAAAGGTAATTCAAGAGGCAGAGGACGAGGTAGAAGACATGGTGGTCAAGGAGATGGCAGATAAGAGAAGGAACGTGAAAGTGGAAGCAACAACAAAAGATTCAAAAATAATCAAAGTTTTGAAAAAAAAAGGTGAGATGTTATTATTGTAATAAATTTGGTCACTATGCACGTGATTACGGGAAGAAGATAGCTAATCAAGGAAATCAGAGATCTAATGTCACTACAGAGAAGACTAACTCCATGTTCCTATATTTCCATACATGCATGAACCTTCTGATAATGTATGGCTATTAGATAGTGGTTTCAGTAACCACATGACAGGAAACAAAAATTTGGTTGCAAATTTGGATCAATCTATGAAGATACAGATAAAGTTGGGGACTGACAAGACTGTGGATGTAGATGGCAAAGGAGTGGTTGATAATTTGACCAACAAAAGGGAGCCAAAGACAATATCAAAAACATATTATGTCCCTGGCCTTAGATATAATTTAATAAGTGTTGGCCAATTGATGTAGAATGGATATAAAGTTGTTTTTGAAGGAAAAGAGTGTGTTATATATGAAATACCCTAGGAAAGCAACTGATACCAAAGGTACAAATGAAGAGGAACAAACATTTCCTTTCATCATGAACTACATTGATCATGTTAGTTCTTTTACAGTTGCAAGTTCTAAAGATTATTGGTTATGGAACTTTCGGTTTGGACACTTGCACTTCTCTGGTTTAAGATTGTTGTAGTAGAAATAGATGGTCAGAGGATTACCTCCCATCGAAGAACCTACCAGTAATTGTGAGTGTTGCGTATTGGGAAAGCAACACCATGAAAGTTTTCTAAAGGGAGTTGCATACAGAGCAAAGCAACCTCTTGATCTAGTGCATACAGACCTATGTGGACCTATGAGGACACAGTTAATGGGTGGAAGTTGCTACTTCCTCACCTTCATTGATGATTTTTTTTTCCCTTTGGAAAAAACGTAATTTTCATTGATATATAAAAATTACATGTTGTATATGCATAAGCATATGCTGTAAGAGGTAGTGCCTGTCAAATAATTATGTTCCAAAAAGAAAACCAAAAATTGATGCCTTTTATCCACACAGGGAGGCATCCTTTTCTGATATGTTCATCATATTGTTTTACCAAGAAAAGTAACATAAAGATTGTAGTTATATAGCGTGACCATAGTTCTTGTTGAAAAAACTGAGAAGAAAATAAGCATATGAATATTACATGTGGTAATTTAAAGCAAAAATCAATGTTCTAAGCTCCCTGTGAGCTTGCTATAGCATCTATGTCCATGAAGGGCCAATGGTAGTACTGGTATAAATTTCCTTCTCTATGTTCTTGGATCATCCATGTGCCGGATGGCCTATGTGCAACTTCTTTGGATAATTTGTCAGCATCTGCATTTCGCTCCCTGAAAATGTGATGACATGTAAAAGTGTCAAAATAAGTAATAAGACAATTAGATTCTTCTAGAATGTGTGATAGTGTGTATGCAAAGAATCTAGATTTTTTGTTAATCCAATCACAAAGAATTTTTGAGTCTCCAAAGAGTTGAAGGTCTTGACATTGGATTTGTAGTGCATGTTGTATGAGGAATTTTGCAGAGGATAGTTCTGCAAAATTATTTGTACCTCCCCCTAGACCCATCTGTATATGGAGGGAGTGAGTACCAGAGAGGTGAAGAATGGCCCCTCCCCCGCATCCGTCCTCCTAGGTAGACCCGTCAAAATAAGCCCAAGGCTTTGTATGGTCAATGGATTTAGGTATGATGGTCGGGTCAGGTTGTCTCTTCATTTTCCGGAGTAGTGCGGCGAGGTGTTTTGGAATATGAGGTTATTACGAGCTATCCATAGTCCCCAACATATAAGTAATGGGAGATTTTTGAGTTTTTGAGGGAAAGCACTTGTCCACCAATTTGACCAAGCTTCCTTTATAGAAGCACCTTGCCACCTTGTCGGGGAAGAAATCATGGATGAGATCGATTTCCATAACTCTCGGGCAAGCTAGACATTCAATAAAAATATGTGATGCAGATTCATTGTTGCATTTACGTAGGTGACACCAGAAGGGGCCATGATGAGCTCGCTTGAGTAGATTGTCTCCAGTGGGGATTTTGTTCTTAAGTATAGTCCACATGAGAAGTCTGCTCCTGGGGGGGGGACTTTAGCTTCCATATATGCTTCCACCATGACTCTAGAAATTATGGGCGACGATTTTCAGCCATAACTAGATATCCCTCCTTAGGTGTGTATTTCCCTATTTTTGAGAGTGCCCATATGACTTCATCTTCTTCCTCCCTAATCCAAACATGTGCCTCAGTGAGGGCCCTGATGAAGGTATTCCATTGTTGTGTCCATTGATGGGGAATGTTTAATCTCGGGGCCATTTTCCAGGCTTGTTGAAATGGGGTGGAGCGCTCAAAGTCTGCTATGTGGCCAATATGGGTGATGTTTTTGTCTCTAAGGAAAGATCTGAGGTCGTCTGGCAGCCTATATATGTTCCCACATCCAATCCATGGATCTAGACCGATCCTTACTTTCATTCTGGACTGAATTTTCCATGTGATGCCAGCCCTGATGATGTCAAGTGATTTTATTACCGCCTTCCATATAATTGAAACCCCTGAATGTAATCTCTGCGGTTGGCTTATCCAATCCATCAGGTTTGAGGGGGCAATATATTTTGAACATGCCACCTTAGTCCATAGGCTATTTTTTGTAATAAGTTTCCATCCTAGCTTTGCTGCCAGAGCTGTGGAGAAGTCTTCTAATTTCTTTATGCCCCATCCACCCCATTTCTTGGGTAGATTTAGGGCCTCCCACTTTACCCATGTGAATATTTTACCTAACTGTTGTCCCTTCCAAAGGAATCTATAGCATAAGACCTGAATTCGGGATAGTATACTCCGGGGGATCCATGCCAGTGACATCTAGTAAACTGGGGTGGCCTCTAGGACAACTTTAATGAGAGTAAGTCTGCTTGCCCTGGAGAGGTATTTGTAGTACCAAATGTTTAGTCTTTTCTCCATTTTGGAAATGAGATAGGTCCAATCTATAATCTTGTATCCCTGAGGTTTTAACTTGTAGCCCAGATATCTGAGACCATCTTCTAGCCTAAGAAGAGTGTACTGGAACCTTTGCAGCGCATAATTTATTTCATGGGGAGAACATCCTGCCTCTATGAGGGTCGACTTGTTGCAATTTGTAGTCATGCCCATGGCTATTTGGAATAAATCCATTGTGTTCTTCATGTTTTTTAGGTCTCCAATGCTTCCATTAAGAAATAGAAGGACATCGTCCACAAATAACAGATGAGCTAAAGTGCAATCATCCATGATTTTTATTCCCTTTAGTCTGCCTCTTCTAAATTCTTCTTTGACCAGATTGCTAAGACCTTCCATTATCAGAAGAAAAAGCAAAGCAAATAGGGGGCAACCCTATCGGAGACCTCTTTCAGAGTAAAAAAGGGAGAAGCTACCCCGTTGATAAGCATGCTGAAAGGTATGTTAGTGATGCAGCTCATGATCCATTTAATGAAATCAAAAGGGAACCCTAGGTGGGTTAAAAGCATTCTAATATAAAACTAGTTTGCTCTATCAAAAGATTTTGAGAGATCTACCTTTAGTATCATACCTTTGATTTTATTGGAGTGTAAAGAGTGTAGTACCTCTTGGGAAGTTCCCATTGCTTCATGGATTTGGCGATCTTATAGGAAGGCAAATTGCTCCGGCGAAATATACTTGGATAATATGGGTCGCATCCGATTTGCAATAATCTTTGCCACGATCTTATAGATGCAGTTGCATAATGATATAGGTCTGTAGTCATCAAAGGTAGTGGGGTTGTTATATTTCGGGATGAGGACGATGAAGGTGGAGGTGAAGGATTCAAGAATCTTTCCACTGGATCTGGAGTGTTCAATGACTTTAAGAAGATCCTCCCCCAAGGTTTCAAAGAAAGCTGAATAGAACTTGATCGACTAGCCGTCCGGCCCTGGGCTCTTGTCCCTCTTAAACCATTTGATCATGGCTTCTAATTCTTCGATAGTAATCTCCTTGGTCAATTCATTGCCTACCTCCTGATCCACAAAGCAAGGGAATAATTGAGCTACTTGAATGATCTCGACAAGATTTGCAACAGGGGGGGGCTTGTAGCTCTGTTTAAAGTGAGAGTTCGCTAAAGAAGCCAACTGAGGGAAAGTATTGAAAATGTGACCTTGCTCGTTCGAGAGTTTCCAGATGGTATTGATGGCTTTCTTGCCATTTGAAAACTTGTGATAGAACTTTGTATTGTCATCTCCCTCGAGCATCCAAATCGCCCTACTTCTTAGTCTCCATACTTCTTCGCATTCCTTAAGGATTTTCCTTCTGGTGGCATATAATTTAGTAGGTCTATTCCTATGGTCAATCACTCTTTAGGCCCCTTCCAAGTATTTTTCAATCTTAGCAATTTCCTTCTTAACATTCAATAGAGTTCGATTGTCTTTTATTCTCTTATTATGGGCCTAGGATTTGGATAGTCTCTTCAACTCAATGAGATTGTGGTGAATCCCTATGTTATGTTCCCACCAGCACCTGGGGGATGCGGCTTCTAGAAATCCTTGATCATTTGATTATATGTGGGGTCTTTAAGCCAAGAGGAGATGAACTTGAAAGGTCCCTTGGGTTTCCGAGGTCCCTTACCGATTTCCATGTAAATAGGTAGATGATCAAAGACCCCTCCCGATCCCACCCATTGTATATGAAGAAACCCCAAGGTCAAAAGGCCTTCCTTTATAAGGAAGTGATCAAGTCTTCGAACAAGACAATCCTCGCCGACTCTATTGTTCCTCCAGGTAGGTAAGAGCTTGGGAGAGGGGATGTACAACAAATTATGGGTGTCCAAAAGATTCTCAAAATAGGCAGATAAAGGATCCATTTGTGCATCATGTCCCCATGACTCAAAGTGTCCAATGGAGAAATTCAAGTCCCCTCCCATGATTAAGTAATATTTCTAAAAATCTTCTGAGCCTAGGAGATGGTCCCAATAGGTAGGCTTATGTTGGAAAGGCCCATAGACATTTATGACTCACACCTCCAAGCCCAAATCAGATGAAAAATGGTCTGCCCCAATATGCCAAAGACATCCCCAACAATTACAAAGTTTAATGGAGCGGGTGTTGTCTCCCAGGGCTAGACCTCCGGATCTTCCATTAGCATATATACCTACAAATCCCATCCAGGGAGCATAGCTTCAAGAAGGTGTGTAATGGTGTCTGCAGATCCTAGCATTTCTTGGAGGAAGATAACATCAATGGGAAAGGTAAGTATCAGTCTGTGGAGGGCTAGTTTTTTATTGGGTCTAGCCAACCCTCTGCAATTGAAGGAGGCAATCTTCATGAGGGGGGCTTAGATGAGGGATTCGATGCTCTAAGTGCCCTGTGAATGGTTGATTGTCTGCCCAAGGTGATCTCTCCTCTGGCCCGTAGTTGAGCCTTTGAGAGGGAGGAGGGTCGACCCCTCGGAAGCTTGGGAGGAAGAGGGGATAAAGATAGATCAAGGCCGATATGATTTGGGGTTTTTAGCTTCTGCTTGGTGAGGGGAAGTAGGGCTAGCAACAAGTATAGGAGTGATGTCAGGGGGGATTCGGGAGTGATGGACAGGTGTCAAAGGAGGTGTGATCAGGTGAGGGAGAGGAGACGGCCAGAGAGGGTTGAGAGGGAGGGTTCACGATTCCATTTAATGAACAAGCAACTGGAAAATCATTTAATCCATTGAAAGCATGTATATTAGAGGGATTAGGAGAGTTTGGAATCATACCCGAAGAAACCACCAACCCAACAGCCGCTCTTGCCCTGGTGAGAGGAGGAGAGGGAGGTCGAAGCGGAGGCCTACCTCGTTTCTTCAGGGTCCCCTGTGAGAGAGTCATGTCTGCATGAGGTGGGTCACCTTGGCTCCCGTCTTCTTTGTTGGGGGGTTGATCCCCCTGTTCCTGATCTACCTTTGGGGGAATTGTCCTTCCAGCTTCTCCCCTATCCTTGTTTTTATTGAGAGGGTAGTCCTTGTAGAGATGCCCAACCTTGTGGCATCTCCTGCATCTGAATGGAACCCCTTCATAATCCAGGTTCTGTCTCCGAGAGAAATTCCTCCATTGGATTGTGATATATTCCTGAAGCCCATCACTAGTATCAATGTGTACCAATATCCTTGCATACACCATCCTTCCTGTCGAGAGGTAGGATTTATCATACTCCAGGTATGTTCCCAGGGAGTTCCCAATATGCCTAAAGATGTCCTTTGACCAGAACTGTAGAGGTAGGCCAGGTAGTCTAACCCAGAGAGGGCTTTCTCCCAGCTGTTCTCTTTCTAGGTTGAAAAGTGGTGTCCATCTCCAAAGGAGCACCGGTGCTTGTTCGATATGCCAAACCGCTGAAAGTACCTAGTTGGTGTGCTCTACCCTGGTGAAATGAAGCGCGAACCATCCTTTAACAAAAGTCTGAACCATCGGTGGTTCGGCTAGATGATGCCCCCATACCTCCATGGCCCACTGCTTCAATCTAGTGGCACTGTAGAAACGACCCCTGACTCTTCCAACTAGCACTCACTCGGCTATGTCCATCGCCTTGCTCCACTAGAAATCCTCACCCAAGCTCAGGAATACCTCCAATGCTTTTGGTTTCAGGACCCTTTGTTTCTTCACTTTCCGGGTTCCTTCATCGGGTATGGAATTCTGATGGGCACCTTGGGTAGGGTCGGTCTCAAATGTCGGGAAGTCCAGGAGGGGTTCAGAAGGAAAGACCCCCAAGATGGGAGGGACTTCCATAATATTCCCAAATGGGGGGGCCGATGGGGGCGGTGGGGGATGCCCTTGATTTAAGGCTGCAGGATCACTAGTGGTCGCTGCTGAGAGGGTGCAGGAGCCGACGGAGGAAGGGAAAGATGAGATACCATTAGAGGATATGCCTAGACTAGGTTCTAGGGTTTGATCCTGTAGGTTTTAACCCCGTACAGAAATTACTTGCATACGAATTCTAGAACACAAAAAATAAACAATGCAAGAGCATAACACATAAAACACATATACACAGATATTTTCCCGTGGATCCCAAGACCGGGCCTACTAGCTTGATTTTTCATTATGTTCCTTTCAATGTTACAATACATATTTATACATGCCGAAGCATCCAATACCATGGACCGAAAACCCATCGCGTCCAATACCATGGACCAAAAACCATCGTGTCCAAAAAACATGTGCGAAAATCATGCACAAAACCATAGGTGGGTCCGCCCAACCTAACATAGGGTCCAAAACCAAAATTTTCTGGGGTGTCGCACCAGACCCCATAAAGTGGGGTTATAGGTGCTCGTCAAACCCCCTGTTAACTACGTGGAAAGAATATAACACAACCCAACATTCTCCCACTTGTTGTTTTCTTTCCACAGGGGGCCACAAGAGAGCTTAGTCATTTTTCCAGCCCTGAAATACCCATTGTTTCTCTACACCAAGAGAAATTCTCAGAGCTCACAAATTTTTCAATGCATCTGCAGCATTCTTCAAAGTGTCCACCTTTACCAGCAACACCTTTTTGTCTTCTATCATATCCCTCACAAAGTGATACTGAACATTAATGTGCTTTGTCTTTGAATGATATGCGGGGTTCTTTGCCAAGAAAATTGCACTTTGGCTGTCACAGTCTATCCTTATAGCTTCCTGTATTAACCCCATACTTGAACACAATCTCTGCAACCAAACTGCTTCCTTGCTTGCATGAGTGGCTGCCATATATTCTGCCTCTGTAGTTGACAGTGCCACTACAGATTGTTTCTTACTCATCCAACTGACTGCACCTCCAAATAGGTTAAAAACATACCCACTTGTAGATCTTCTCTGATCCAGATCTCCAGCCCAGTCTGCATCAACAAAGCCATGAATATCCAACACTCTATCCAATCCTAGTCTTCCTTGGTAGCACAAACCATAATCACTAGTGCCACGCAAATACCTGAAAAACCTGCTTCACTGCTATCCAGTGCTCCTTCCCTGGTTTTGACATAAACCTGCTCAATACTCCCACTGCATGTGCAACGTCTAGTCTAGTACAGACCATTGCATACATTAGGCTACCGACTGCACTTTCATATGGAACATGGGACATGTCCTCTTCCTCTTCTTGTGTCTTGGGACACTGTTCAATAGATAACCTCACACCTACAGGAATAGGAACCTTCATTGGTTTACTATCCTGCATATTAAACCTTTGCAATATTGTCTCGACATACTTCCTCTAGTTTAACCAGAGCTTCCTCTTTGCCCGATCTCTTTTAATTTCCATGCCCAAAATGTAGTTTGCAGCACCAAGATCTTTCATGTCGAATTTGGAGGACAATTGGGTCTTCAAATCCTGGATAACTTCTTTGTCATTTCCAACCAACAACATATCATCCACATACAAGACCAGATAAATAACATGGTCACCAATTAATTTAAATTACACACAATGATCTGCTTTGCTTCTGGTGAAGCCAAGTCCTTGTATAAATGTATCAAATTTCTGATACTACATCCTTGGTGACTATTTTTACCCATATAGAGACTTCTTTAACTTACATACGAAAGCCTTCAAGTTGCTTCATGTAGATCTCCTCTTCTAGATCCCCATGAAGAAATGTTATCTTCACATCCATCTGTTCTAACTCAAAATCAAAAGCAGTAGCAACAGATAAAAGTAATCTAATAGAAGTTACCTTGGCAACAGGAGAAAAAATATCACCAAAATCAATTCCTGGCACCTGGGAATAACCTTTTACTACCAACCGAGCTTTGTATTTCTCCACTTTTCCTTCTTCATTTGTCTTCTTTTTGAACACCCATTTGCTGCCAATGGGTTTCTTTCCAGCCGACAACTCCACCAGATCCCAAGCCTCATTTTTGTGCAAAGATGCCATTTCATCAACCATGGCCTCTTTCTAGAGTTTTCCATCCTCTGAATCCACTGCTTCCTTCATAGTTCTAGGATGATCATCAGTAATAGACAAAGCAAAATTTGAATAGAAAGCAGATGGACTATACCTTTCTGGCTGCCTTCTTTCTCGAACTGATCTTCTCACAGCCGAAGTTTGTGGCTCTTCATCTTCTAATTCCTCCTCTGATGTAGAGTTTGATTCCTCCTCTTTAGCTCAAACTCTATCTTCTCAGGTTCCTTTGGTTTGACTTCATGTTTAATAACATCTTTTACCTCTCTAAACACCACATCTCGGCTGTACACAACCTTCTGTGTGACTGGGTTCCAAAGCTTATAACCCTTTAAACCATCCTTATACACAATAAAGATGCACTTTTCAGATTTACTATCCAACTTTGTTCTTTTCTCCTTTGGAACATGTACATATGTATCACATCCAAATACCCTCAGATGTAAAAGAGAGGGTTTCTTACTAGTCCATACCTCTTGTGTAGTCCTATCCTCCAACGCTGATGAAGGTGACCTATTGACCAGGTAACATGCAGTATCCGCCGCATCTACCCAGAATCCCTGTCCTAACCCAACACAGCTGAGCATGCGTCTTTCCATTTCTATCAACGTCTTATTCATTCTTTCTGCAACTCCATTTTGCTGAGGAGTATATGCAGTAGTCTTCTGCCATGCTATACCACACTTCTTGTAGAATTCTTCAAATTCCTTACTGCAAAACTCTCCACCATTATCTGTCCTCAACACCTTTATCTTCTTTTCTGTTTGGTTTTCCACTAGAGCCTTAAATTTTTTAAACCTATCAAAGACTTCAGATTTCTTCTTAAGGAAATATATCCATGTATTCCTTGAGAAGTCATCTATAAATGATACATAGTACATAGACTTACCCAGTGATGGAACCTTCACAGGTCCAAACAAATCACTGTGCACAAGCTCTAATATATGTTTTGCCCTCTTACCATTAGAGGGGAAACTCAACCGATTCTACTTCCCATATACACAATTTTCACAGAAATCAAAATCAAGAGAGCTATTACTCATACCTTCTACCATACCTTTACAATGAAGTATTCGAAGGCCCTTCTCTCCAATATGTCCAAGCCTTTGATGCCACAGCATGGTCTTTTCTCTGGAAACCAGTAGATTTTCTGCTCCACTTTTAGGAACCATGGATATGTTGCACCCATCAACAACAGTGCTACCTTGCAGATTGTACAAAGTTCCAATTTGAACTCCCCGCATCAATACTAGTGCTCCTCGAACCATCTTGCAGGTATCCTTCTCGAACACTGTTTTTACGCCTACATCATCCATCTTACTAACAGAAATTAGATTTCTGGCTAATGCAGGAATATGTAGAACACCGGGAAGTGTTCTAACCCTTCCGCCTTGCAGCTTCAACTTTACTTTTCCACGACTAATGATTCTAGCCTTCCTATCATCTCCCAAGAAGACATCACCACCATCATATTTCATATACTCACAAAACCACTCTCTATGGGGAGTGAAGTGAAAGGATGCACCTGATTCAATCAACCATGCCTCATGATCTACATGTGTACTTGAAGAAGCCAAGTACACATCCCCACCTTCATCTGAGGTGGTTTTCACCTCTGCAGAAGGAGCCTCATCAGATCCCTTTCCTTTGTCAGGAGCTTTAGATTTACAATCCCTTTTGAAGTGGCCTTCCTTTCCACATTTCCAGCACACCACCTTTACAGGTTTTACAGAGATTTAGATCTCCCTCTAGATTTAGATCTCCCACTCGATGACTTATTTTTGTTTCTGTTCTGGGACTATCCTCGTACAGATAGGGCATCACCATTTTGGCTCTCCATATTTTTCCGTCTCATCTCCTTCGTCAGCAAGGCTGAGACTATTTCATCAAACTACAAGGCAGTTGCATTGCTACCTATTGCAATAACCAGACTATCCCACGAATCTAGTAGAGAACACAACAAACTGATGCACTTATCTTCATATGAAATTTTAATATCAACAGATTCTAACTAACTTACTACAATATTAAATGCATTCAGATGCTCTGTCACCGAGTCTCCATCTTTCATCCTCAGGTTATACAACTTTTTCTGCAGGAATAGTTTATTCACTAGAGACTTAGATTGGTACAAAGTCCCTAACTTGTCCCACAAAGCCTTTGATGTAGCTTCCCATGATACATTCAGTAATACTGAATCTGAGACACACAATCGTATTGTGCTCTTTGCCTTCTGATCCAACTTCTTCCATTCTTCATCAGAGAGTCCCGTTGGTTTAGTACCCGAATCTACCGTGATCCACTGATATTTATCCACCAACAGATCCTCCATCTTGAGTTTCCACAACTCAAAACTCTGACCATTAAATTTCTCGATCTCTATCTTTCCATTGCTGGGCATCTTCTTTCACCACCAGAATCAATCTCGCAGATCTCCCACTGAACAGGGTCTACCACAAGCCCGAGCGAAATCCCTCAGCAACAAAGGCATTCCCTTGAAGCCAAATCTGCTCTGAAACCAAATGTAGGCTTTAACCTCATACAGAAATTACCTACATACAAATTCTAGAGCAAAGAAAATAAACAATGCGAGAGCATAACACATAAAACACATATACACAGAGATTTTCTCGTGGATCCCGAGACCGGGACTACCAGCTTGATTTTTCATTATGTTCCTTTTAATGTTACAATACATATTTATACATGCCGAAGTGTCTAATACCATGGACCGAAAAACCATTGCATCCAATACCATGGACCGAAAACCATCGCGTCCAAAAAACATGTGCAAAAATTATACACAAAACCATAGGTGGGTCCGCCCAACCTACCCCATAGGGTCCAAACCCCCTGGTAACTACGTGGAAAGAATATAACACAACCCAACAAATCCACAAAATTTAGGGTAGAAGGAGACAAAGGCTGAGCAGTGAGGCCTAGAATCGAGGGGGAGGCCTCTGAGAGTGTAGCTACCGAGCATGAGGGCCCTGAGATCGAGGGAAGTGAGGAAACAGTTTCAGTGAATTCGTAGCCGTAATGGTAGATGTTTGCTGGGTTTACCTAGGGAGATGTCCAGATGGAGGTACCCGCTAGTGGGTCTTCCGAGTATTCTACTAGGTCCTCCATAATCGTCACAATATTCCTGTGCCAACTGCCTTCAGAAACCAAGGTCGCATGTCGCTATAGTGACTGGGTAAGACACGGGGGTTAGTCGAGGAGGAGGGTAAGGGTACAAACTCAAAGCGGTAAGAATGGAGGAGTGACCGTAACCACACAAAATGGGGGCGGAGAGTAAGTAACGGGGTTGGTGTACGAGAAGGCGGTGAGGAGCAGCAGTGTAATCAGACGACTGTAGGCACTGTGCAGACTACAAGCTCCGGATGAAACCCTAACCCCATCCTGTACGCCATTTCTCCTCCATCGTTGATGCATCGTTTCACCTTCATTAATGATTATAGCATAAAGACATTGGTTTGATTCCTAAAGCAGAAGACTAAAACTTTTGCAAAGTTCAATAAATTCAAAGCCTTAGCAGAGAACCAGAGTGATTGGGAGATTAAGGTATTAAGGTCATATCATGGTGGAGAATATGATTCGAATGCATTCCATGATTACTACAAACAATATGGCATTAGAAGGTAGTTTACAAATAGGTACACACTACAGTATATGGTATGACAGAGAGAAAGAACAAAACCATTATGAACATGGGAAATAGAGGAAACTTGTCCAATGAGTATTGGGCAGAATCAGTTGCATGTGTTTCTTATGTAATAAACAGATCTCCTACAAAGAGTGTGATGAACAGAGTACAAGAAGAAGCATGGTCAGGTATGCCTTGCAGTGTATCTCATGTCAGAGTGTTTGGATGTGTAGCTTATGCACATGTGCCTAAAGAGTTAATAGACAAATTTGATAATGAAAATGAAAAATTCATATTTATTGGTGATAGTGAGAAATCAAAAGCTTACAAATTGTATAACCCTGTAACCAAGAAGACCATAGTTAGCAGAGATGTCCATGTCCCTGTAATCTAATTGGTTTGTTTTGTTATTATTTAAGTGATAGGTATGTAATCATTCCTATTGTCATTTGGTGCTACCATTGGTATTGTCATTTGCTGTAATTATTGAAGACCATATCAATAATGCCTAAGAAGTGTTGTTTTCAAAGCCTATGAGCATTTGAGGTGAGTGTAGCAAAATTTATTATATTTTTAAGGAATTTAGACTTCTGTGATCCATAACATTATTTAGATAATCTTCGGCAAAATCACATAACCAATCTTATGTCGACGCGTTTCGAACCAACCAGTGTGGTTCATCGTCAGGACAAGTTGAAGAACCAATCCGGCTAAGCTGAATAAATAGAGTGTGCAGAGACTCCAACGGCTATATTGCCAACTGCTAATTTTGACCTAAGTATCCTAGTCAAACCCCTAACAATACTATAAATAGCTACAACAGGTAAATTTGTTAATTTATATCTAAAATTAAAATCGATTTGATATTTTATTTTTTATTTTTTTTAGTATATAATATAATATCATATTTACTATAATGGTCATATGTCTATAATTATTATTATTCTAATATTATTTAAATATTATGTCATTCTTAAATTTAGTTATATTAGGTAATTTTTCTATAAAATATACTATTCTACATTATATAATGTTCATTCGAATAATATAAGTTTATTAATAAATCTATATTTACTAAAAAAATTCTTAATTCAATATTAATAAAAACAAACAAATAAAATCCCTATTATCATTCTTAGACTAATATATATGAACATTATTAATTATAAAATTAGTTATATATTTATATTTAATACATATTAAATAAATAATATACACATAAACTATATTGAATTTATATTATATAAAACAAATAAACAAATATATTAATTTTATATAAATTAATTATATTATTATAATATAACAAATATATTAAATCTGCCATATATTTATATTTAATATATATTAAATAGATTAATATACAAATAAATTTATATTATATATAACAAATAAATTAATCTTGAATTTATATTCTATATAACAAAAATATATTAAATTAATATAAAATAAATTTATATTATTATAATATAACAAATATATTAACTTTATATAAATTATGTTAAACTTATATTATATATAACAAATAAATTTATATTTAAATTAATGATTTATATTCACTCTACATTCAAAGGACAAACTTGACAAAAGAGAAATTAAAGGAGGAGGAAGACATAAACCCTAAGACCTAACCCAAAGAGGAATGAGGAGGCTAGGAAGACAGGGCTGGGACCCAGCAACGGCTAATCTTCTAACCATCATCCCTATTAAGATTGTTCGGCCTTTTCTCAATCTCCAGGGCCTCTCTAAATTTGCGATGGTGAAACTGCGCAATTTCACCAGGGATAATAGGGATTTTATTTGTTTGTTTTTATTAATATTGAATTAAGAATTTTTTAGTAAATATAGATTTATTAATAAACTTATATTATTCGAATGGACCATTATATAATGTAGAATAGTATATTTTATAGAAAAATTACCTAATATAACTAAATTTAAGAATGACATAATATTTAAATAATATTAGAATAATAATAATTATAGACATATGACCATTATAGTAAATATGATATTATATTATATACTAAAAAAAATAAAAAAAAATATCAAATCGATTTTAATTTTAGATATAAATTAACAAATTTACCTGTTGTAGCTATTTATAGTATTGTTAGGGGTTTGACTAGGATCCTTAGGTCAAAATTAGCAGTTGGCAATATAGCCGTTGGAGTCTCTGCACACTCTATTTATTCAGCTTAGCCGGATTGGTTCTTCAACTTGTCCTGACGATGAACCACACTGGTTGGTTCGAAACGCGTCGACATAAGATTGGTTATGTGATTTTGCCGAAGATTATCTAAATAATATTATATTTTTATTATCCATTTCCATTTATGAGATAGGTAGTGTTATTTATGTCTCCACTTCTACACTCTCAGGGGTTTCATGAAGTTGAAAGCATTGGTGCATGGCCAGAGTGTGCCACGTGAAGCAACAAACACCATGAGCTACATGCAAGCACTTTTTAGGGTGCATTCATAAATCTTCTCCTCGAGAATTCACATGTTTGAGGAAAATGAAGCTATTCAATTCTAAGCTTGTAAGTAGATTGAAGGAGTGGGTCTACTTGATGAAGCTCAAATAAACCGAGAATATAATAATTGTGATTCTTAAAATCCACTTCATATTTTTAAAATCCACTTCATATTTTTCAACTTTCAATTTAAAAATAAGATATTTATAAGCATATATCAACCACATTTTATTAATGTAGTTGTGGTAGTAAATATCCCTTCAATTTTAATCCACGTATTCCAAATAAAATATTGAATCCAAATAAAATATTGAATTTATAATGCTCCAAACTAATGGAAAACAAAATTTTTAGCCCTTTGAAATTTCACGTTTTTTTTTTTAATTCTTGCTTCATCTATGTGGTGACCTTACTTGCTCGATGACGTCTGATGTGGATCTGTGGAGAACACCCTTAACCAGAATCAAGCTTTTAGCACTTAGCTAAGAGACCTAGGCCTTGTTGGAGAAAAACAAATGCACTTGAAACCACTGGAATATCATCTCCGTGGAATGACGGTTCACGGTGTTGGTGGAAGCTCATGGCCGCAAAGGGTATGGTTTAAGGTAGCCCTGGCTTTGGCTATGAATTTTTAATTTTTCCTCTTTATTTCAAATTTGTTAAAGATAGCTAATTACTCCACCATAGAGAGTTATCTAAAATTATAAAGTTAATTAATTAAGTCAATTTGAGCCAAATTGAGTCAGGTAGAGTTAAGTCTTCTTTTAAGTAAAGTCAAATTTAGTGTGTGGTTGCATGTTAAGTTATTTTGGGTGAGTCGCTAGTCAGAAAAAGTTTAAATACCATCACCGGTTCATTATAATCATTAAGTTTGTGTGATCAATAGAATAAGAGCAACATCTCATGCTAAAGTGTGTGTGAGTTTTGCTAAATTTTGTGCCTTTTGGTATCAGAGCCCAAAAAAGATCACAAGATCCGTCATACTTGCCGAGCTAGTAAAAAAAAAGCCAAAGTGAAAAAACCAATGTTGCAAAATTGTCACATTATTAAAGAATTAAAAGTGTGCAAGTTTGGTGCGAAATTCACACTTTCTTAATGAAAAAAGTGCAACAGTTTGTTGCAAACTTAACATTCGACAGAAATCGGGAAATTTGCACAGTTTTACTGTGTCGGAGTGCGCATTCCTCGTGATTATTGCTTTCGTCAAAGTTATAACGCACATTCCAAAAGTCACGTGGGTTATTTCAAATAATATTGAATAGATTTTTTTAATAAGTCCCGCCAAAAGAAAAGCCTATTCATATAGTGTTATATGAGGGTGTGAAAGCCTTTTCTTTTTAAAGTTTTTGAAAAGCTAATAAAGCCTCTTTAAAAAAGGTTTGTTAAAGTAATTTTTTTAAGTGTTTTTATATAAAGAGATCTATAATTTTTTTAATAAAATCAAATAAAAATGCTTAGTAAAAGGGAATATTATTATTTGAAGATAAGTTTTTTTTTTTTTAAAGATGGCTTCATCTAGTTTATAGCCACAGTTTCCTTCATTCACATGGAAGGATTATGATGGGTCGGCCATTAAGATGGAGACCACGTTGAAGGCACATGATGTTTGGAAATTTGTCAGAGATGGATTTCCAAAACCTAAAGATGAAGCAGTTATATGATCCCTCGATAATGCAGTGAGGGCACAATGCAAGAAAGACAAAAAGAAGAATGCATAAGCTTTGCAGCTTATCCAGTATGGAGTGGACTGAGCAGTGTTCCAGAAAATTATGATCACATCTTCAGTAAAGACTGCATGGGAGACTTTGCCGACAAGCTATAAAGGTATAGCCAAAGTCAATATTGTTAAGTTGCAGAATATTAGAAGAGATTTTGAAAGTCTACAAATGAAGGAGACAGAGTTCATCGATTCATTCATGAATCAAATCAGGTCGTGACTGTTGTAAATCAGTTAAACCTTTATGGTGATGATATTAAACAATGGTTGAGAAGGTCCTCAAATCTTTGTCTACCAAATTTAACGTTGTGGTAGTAGGCATAAAAGAAGCCAAGGATTTGGAAATGCTAATAGTTGATGGATTGATGAGGTCATTTCTATCCCATTAGGGAAGGATAGAAAAAAAATAAGGATTCCACTTTAGAAACCTCTTTCAAAATTCAGGTTTCTATTTCAAGAGAAAGAGGTCAAGGCAAAGGTAAATTGAGAGGCGGAGGACGAGGCGGAAGACATGGTGGTCAAGGATATGGCAGAGAAGAGAAGGAACATGAAAGTGGAAGCAACAACAAAAGCTTCAACAATAATCAAAGAGTTGACAAATCAAAGGCGAGATGTTATTATTGTAATAAATTTGGTCACTATGCCCGTGATTACAGGAAGAAGATAGTTGATCAAGGAAATTAGAGAGCTAATGTCACTACAGAGAAGAATGAATCCATGTTCCTAGATTTCCATACCATGCATGAACCTTTCGATAATGTGTGGCTATTAGATAGTGGTTTCAGTAAACACATGACAGAAAACAAAAAATTGGTTGCAAATTTGGATCAATCTGTGAAGATAGAGATAAGTTGGGGACTGACAAGACTGTGGATGTAGATGGCAAAGGAGTGGTCAATAATCTGACCAAGAAAAGGGAGCCAATGATAATCTCAAAAGTATATTATGTCCCTCGTCTCAAATATAATTTAATAAGTGTTGACCAATTGATGCAAAAGGGATATAAAGTTATTTTTCAAGGAAAAAGAGTGTGTTATATATGAAAATCCCCCCCAAGAAAGCAACTGATACCAAAGGTACAAATGTAGAGGAACAAAATTTTCCTTTCATCAGGAACTATAGTGATCATGTTAGTTCTTTTACAGTTGCAAATTCTAAAGATTATTGGTTATCGAACTTTCAGTTTGGACACTTGCACTTCTCTGGTTTAAGATTTTTGCAGTAGAAACAGATGGTCAGAAGATTACCTCCCATCCAAGAACCTGCTAGTAATTGTGAGTGTTGCATCTCGGGAAAGAAACACCATGAAAGTTTTTCAAAGGGAGTTGCATACAAAGCAAAGAAGCCTCTTGAGCTAGTGCATACAGACCTATGTGGACCTATGAGGACACAATCAATGGGTGGAAGTTGCTACTTCCCCACCTTCATTGATGATTATAGCATAAAGACATCGGTTTACTTCCTAAAGTAGAAGTCTAAAACTTTTTCAAAGTTCAAGAATTCAAAGCCTTATCAGAGAACTAGAGTGATCAGGAGATCAAGGTATTAAGGTCAGATCATGGTGGAGAATATGATTCGAATGCATTCCATGATTACTACAAACAACATGGCATTAGAGGGTAGTTTACAAACATGTACACAGTGTAGTAGATGGTATAACAGAGAGAAAGAACAAAACCATTATGAACATGGGAAGGAGAGGAAACTTGTCTAATGAGTATTGGGCAGAAGCGATTGCATGTGTTTCTTATGTAATAAACAAATCTCCTACAAAGAGTGTGATGAACAGAGTACCTGAAGAAGCATGGTCAGGTATGCCTTGCAGTGTATCTCATGTCAGAGTGTTTGGATGTGTAGCTTATGCACATGTGCCTAAAGAGCTAAGAGAAAAGTTGGATGATAAAAGTGAAAAATGCGTATTTACTGGTTATAGTGAGAAATCAAAATCTTACAAATTGTATAACTTTGTCACCAAGAAGACCATAGTTAGCAGAGATGTTGTGTTCAAATAACAAGAGTCATGGAATGGGAGTATAGACAAGACAATTGATGCAAGAGTGCTACTAATGGAAGAAGAGGATGTAGCAGAAAAGGAGTAGAAAGAATCACAGGTGAAGACACCAAACAGAGTCATGCTAGCAAGGACTCCAAGATATTTTGAACAACATGGATCTTTAAGCAGATCAACATATCAAAAATATCCTAGCATTCAATTAGGTGATGAATCAGGAAACGGTAAGAGAAAAATGAGAAGTTTGAAATATATTTATGATGATTTGGATGTTATCTCAAAATTTACATTCCAACCTTCTTCGTTTGAATAAGAAATCAGAGATGAAAATTGGGTGCAACCTATGGATGAAGAAATTGAATCTATTGAAAATAATGATACATGGGATTTGGTTTATTTTCCAAGAGATAAAAATATCATTGGTGTGAAATGGGTGTACAAGAAAAAGTTGAATGAGAAAGGTGAAATTGACAGATTTAAAGCAAGACTTGTAGCAAAAGGATTCTCATGGCAACTGGGAATAGAATTTGGAGAAACGTTTGCTCCGATAGCCACATTTGATACTGTAAGAGTAGTTCTAGCCACAATATATCAGAACAAGCGGAAAGTATATCAGATAGATTTGAAATCAACTTTCTTGAATTAAATTCTAAAAGAAAAAACATATGTGCAACAACCTCCACGACTTGAAGTTGAAAGACAAGAAGATAAATTTTGTAGGTTGAAGAAATCACTCTATGGACTCAAACAAGTGCCTAGAGCTTGGTATAACATAATTGACATCTACATGATCAAGAATAGATTTTGCAGAAGCAACATTGAGCATACCCTGTACACAAAGGTAAATGAGCATAAATTTTTTTTGATTGTTTATTTGTATGTGGATGACATGATTTATATTGGTGATCTCGAGTTAGATGAATTTAAAGCAGCCATGAAGAAAGAATTTGAGATGATAGATCTCGATCTTATGAAATATGTTTTTCCTATAGAAGTTGGGCAGTCTCAAAAATGAATTTTTATTTGTAAAAATAAATGTGATATAGATTTGCTGAAATTATTCAGGATGGAGAATTGCAAACCTATCCCTACACCAGTTGTAACAGGTATCAAGTTAATTAAGGATGATGATGGATCATATGTCAATCTAAATCTATTCAAAATATTGGTTGGTAGCCTCATGTATCTCACAACTACAAGACAAAATATTACATAGCGAGTTAGTTTGATTTCCAGATTTATGGAGACTCCAAAAGGCTCACGTTGGAAAGGAGGAAAAAGAATCTAAAATACATAACAAGAACTAGAGATTGTGGTATAATGTATGCAAGCACAAAGAAGAAGGATTTGATTGGATATACAGATAGTGATTTTGCAGGGAGTTTGGATGATAGGAAGAGCACTTCTAGTTATGTGTTCCATCTTGGTTGAGGTGTGATTTCATGGGCATATAAGAAGCAACCTACTGTGACAATTTCATCAGTAGAAGTAGAATATGTAACAACAACATCAACAACATGTCAAGCAGTATGGTTAAGGAGAGTATTAGATAGACCCAAGCAGAAATAACAAGGATCGACAACAATATATTGTGAAAACACCTCAACCATTGCATTATCCAAGAATAGTGTGTTTCATCAAAAGAGCAAGCATATTGATACAATATATCATTTCATTAGAGAACTTATGAGAAATGGAGAAGTCCACTTGAAGCCTTGTAAATCAAGTGATCAATTGATTGATATATCACTAAGCCATTAGCAAAAGATGTATTTTAGTTTCATAGAGGAAACTTGTGTGCTTTAAGCCTAGGTGAGACATAGACCAACATACATGTTTGAGTTGTCATGAAGCATGTTTTAGTTTAGCAATCGTAATTAAGGGGGAGTGTTAACAATATCTAATTACTCCCGCATGGAGAGTTATTTAAAATTAGAGAGTTAGTTAACTAAGTCAAGTCAAACTGAGTCAAGTCGAGTTAGGTCCCATTTTGAGTAAAGTCGAATTTAGTGTGTGGTTGCATGCTAAGTTATTTTGGGCGAGTTGTTAGTTAGAAAAAGTTTAAATACCGCTCACTAGGTTCATTGTAATCATCAAGTTTGTGTGATTCTAACTCAAAGAATCAAACCACATTTAAAACAATTTCCAATTAAAAATTGCAATCTAATAGCAATGACACTTTACAATTAAAAATTACAATCCAATAACAATGACACTTCAGACACTTCCTAGTATTAAATCCAATAGAAATATAAATTTACAACAAATAATTTAAAAACATGCATACAATCTTTGAGGAAATAATTTCAAAATATACATACAATCTTTGAGGGAAATAATTTAAAAAACATGCATGCAATTTTTGATCCCTCTATTGAAATGAAAGAACTAGAATATCATATTCCCATGACCACTCAGGGTCTATCACACTAAGAAATTATTTGTACGACACATGATAGGTGCTCAACCATTTTTCAATGCCTTCATGCACGAACAACTTAAAGAATACATTTAAGTCATCATTGTAGTTCCATCAAAAATTAAGTGATAACTGTCAAAAACCCCATTTTGTATAGGTGTAGTATTACACCATTACAAAGAAATATTATTATGGACCAGCTCTAAACCCCTCAACGCAACCTATAATAAGTCGTGAAGGCTCTGAGTGCCTTAGAACATAACTAAGTTATTAATACTATAAATAACCCTGACAACCTCTTAACAAAGTTGGGAATATTAGTTGCAGTTGTAAAAATAAAGTTGTGTGTGAGACCCATAATTGATCCAAGTGCTTATACTCCACTATTGGAGTAGGGCTCACATTATAGTAATAATAATAGTGGACAAACCCTACGTCCATAAAGCACACGACAGGGATTGAATGATGCTGAAACCGTAAAAAAGAAACATAAGTATTGAACGAGTTTTCTCTAGACCCTTACCAAGTTTTCCTGAGGCGTTAAATTGGAAGGTTGGGCCCTAGAGAATAACCAAGAAATAGGCTTAAGTGTTCAGGTATAACCTGAGAATGTTGCCACAAAATTGTAGCAGTATAAATCGATACCTCAGTCTTGAGATAGAAACCGTCATCCCTGAGAATTGGAGCAATTTGCCTGTCCGACTTGTAACCTTGAAACAAACAAAACGTACTATAAACAAAGGAATAGAAGATCCATCACCAATTTGCAAGCAATGTAAGATGAAATCCTGAGTTGGTATAAGAAAATTGGTGCAAAAATACTACTGTGTCTTACTTGTAACCTTGAAACAAACAAAACGTACTATAAACAAAGGAATAGAAGATCCATCACCAATTTGCAAGCAATGTAAGATGAAATCCTGAGTTGGTATAAGAAAATTGGTGCAAAAATACTACTGTGTCTTACCTAGAAGCAAACAAATAAAAAATTGTGGCGTAGAGGCGGAGGTTGTAGAGGTTTTCAGTTGATGCGGTGATACACAATGAACTAGGCACCGAGGGGGAAAACCCGGTGGTTTATCCTTAACCGTCCCAAAATCCTTGCAACCGTCGAATGGGAACCCTAGCCGATAAATGATTGATCCTATTCCAAGTGGTTGGTTCCTGAGTTTTGAGAGCATTTGAAATGGTACATGCACACGCCTCTGATTCATCAGCCTTGACATGATGGGGTCACCACGAAAAAATTATAACAATTTTGTACATACATTAATGGAGCACGTTGTTGCTAACGTCGGTTCTCAAAAGTTGGAGTGTGCATGCGGGGGTCTTATGTCATCAGGTATAAAAACTCAAAAACATAAAGTTTACCTTGCAAATATCAAAAATTTTAGTTGTATGGTCAAAACTAATGAAAAATGATAATATATTACATCAAATTTTTTTATTTAGAATACTCAAATTTTTTTATTTAGAATATTATTAGATGATAAGATTTAGAGTCCCCTCCTATTTTTTACTCAAAACTCTATGTTAATCTAAGCCATTACAACACTATTACAACGAATGTCGTTCATAACGGTCGGTTTGCTTGTTCAATTCACTTGGCACAATGAAAATTTGGGTTAAGCTATTGTAATTAATGGCATTCCTAAATTCCAACTTACATACATGATACATGTGAACTTGAATAAATTCTAACTTTCAAATATAGTAAGAAACATTGAAACATTAAATGTTACATGTTTTTTTAAGTTATATATATATATATATAGATTTCAAGAGCTTTGATAGTGAGTTGTCAAGTGTACTCACCTCACCGCATTAATTGAATCACAATGCAAAAAATTCTAGTGATTCTCCTCGCTTATAGTGAGGGGTTAAGAGTATGGTTGGCATGCACTTTCAAGATATACGACTAGTCTCAAAATGGAGATATTTTTGGGAGGTAGAAACCACGCAGAAGGGGGATATTTTAGGATATTTTGTGAAGAAAAGTAGACCATAACAGTGCTAGTTCTAAATACTTATGATCTATATGAGTTTGCTAATATTGTAAGTTTTCATCTATGACTATGGACAAAAATATGACTTAGTTAGTATTGTAAGGTTTTCATCTACTACTATGGAAGTAATACCTTGAGTGACCATACTTTGATGGTCGTTACTCTGTATTCCAGTTGTTGTTTTCTTTTTAGGATGTTCTAGCTACTCATTTTTTAGAACGTGCAAGTGAATTTTGTAGAAAGTGTTACATCCAAGTAAACATTGGAGGATGTTTTTTTTAATAAGAGGATGTTCAAAAAATTAATTGAATTTTGTAGTTATAGCTCTGGTTCTTATTATTTGCAACCCTTAATCGTTCTTTGTGTTGTTGGATGTTCTAGGTGCTTCTTCTTAAAGGAGATTTTAAAAGAAAAAAAATCATGGAAAGAAGGTTGTAAAAAGGCATGCTCATCCACATTTTGAATAAATGGCTTCTTCCAGTGCTTTGCCTCGGACCCTAACTCTTCTTGGAAAAATTTATGAGTTTTGGTCTTTAAGAATGAAGACATTTCTGTAAGCCCAAGAATGTTGGGATACCCTATCGAACGATTATGTAGAGCCAATCCAAGAACAATTAGTAGCCATGAATAATAATTAGAGAAATGTCACTGCAAAAATAAGAAAGAAGGAGCGTAGAGACAAATGTTGGATACAAAAATTAACTGATGACTATCTTCGACAATATAACTGACACATCAACAACAAAAGATTGTTGGGTTATTTTGAAAATTGCATTTCAAAGTAATGACATAGTGAAGAATTTTAAATTGCAGACATTGAGAGCTCAGTTAGAAACATTGAAGATGACTGACATAGATAATGTGGATGAGTTAATGACTAGAGTCATTGGAATAGTCAATTAGATAAAACTCATTAGTGAACCATTTAGAAAATCGGTGAAAAATTTCTTTGAAGCCTGCCCAAGATGTAACAACCCTTGTGAAAATTTCATCTAATAAAATTTAATAAAGGCAAAATAAGACCATGGTTAAGAGACACTTATTTCAAGTTGAATGGCATTTTCGACATATTTGTTTATGAAAATAAAGGAAATTGGGAGAAAAGTAAGGTGAAAGGTCACAGGTTGCATGTGAGGAGGAAATTAAAGGAAAATATTGGAAATGAAGAAAATAGAGGCCTCATTAATAAAAAGGATTTTGAGGATCAGTTGGTGACCTTTTGTCAGTTCAAGTTTTGGAGCTCTCTCATTATTCTTTCTCTCTCACTCTTGGTCACTTAGAGTTTCTTGGAGCACTCTAGCTTTGGATCAAGGAAGGAAAAGCAAACGAAGGGAAAGAAAGGAAAGCAAGGATCAAGGAAGGAAGATCACGATCAAGCAACTTCAGTAGGAATCCTGCAAGTAACCTATTGCATGTATGATTTCCTAGTTGGTTTTGACACGCATGGCTTTGCATGTTGGTGTATAGTTCTCTCGCTGTCGGTAGCTTTTTTCCGGGTTATGACAATGGTTTTCAGCCTAGCCTTGCCTTTTTTTTGATGCCATGGTATGCTGGGGTGTTTATCTCGGTTTTAAGCTTTGGTTTTCCAGATGGATTTTGGAATCCAAGGCGTAGGTGGTCTCAAGGTTCATTCCCAAAGGCCTAGGAATCTCTTGACCAGTTTTGGCCGGATACATGGTAAAGCCTAAGGGATAAGTCTTAGTTTAGGGCATAGTGATCCAAGTTTGGATTATGGTAAATCTTGAGAGTCTGGTCTCGGTTTAGGGCCTAGTGGTTTGGGATTGGATTGTGGTAAAGCCTGAGAGACAAGGAGACAAAAAATTTCTCAAGGATAGTGATGGATTCTAGATGGCATTGCAATTTTGGTTTGGTTGTGATTGGATCACCATTTTTTGTGTGATCACGGTTTGGTTAGGGTGGAGGTGGTTTAACCTCTAGATTCCCTTGGTTGTTTTTGGATTGGTTTATCCATGATATCCCACATTCATGGTTGGAATATGGCACAGGGGTGACTGGCTGAGACAAAGATTTGCTTAAGCCATGTCTACAGTCGAGTGGTATGTGGAAGTCTCGAACCTAGTCGGATTTACCTATGAAAAATGAAAGCTAAGTTCTCTTTCTTTTTCACTTGTTTATGTGGCATGTATGGTTTGTTCGGTCCATTGACTCTATTTTCTTAAGGTCACCAAGGAGGTTGAATCCCTTCATAGTGGCCTCTCTCATCACATGTTTACCCCGGTTGGCTGGTTACTTGGGTAGATGTGGGAGGAGGGTGGTTACATAAGAAATATGACATGATTGTAACAACCATTATGGAATCCAAATATTTTTTAACTTTCTCAGTAGAAAGGTTGACTGGATCACTTCTAGCACATGAAGCAAGACTTAATTGGGCAGAAGATTCCATGGAAGAAGTTTTCAAAACATATATCTCTCTTGGTAGAGGCAGAGACAAAGATATAGAGGTCGTGACAAGAAAGGCAGAGGCCAAGGTAGAGGCAGATCAGAACATCATCATGCAACAAAGTAATGAAAACCTACACAAAACCAAACACATAGAAGTAGAACATGGAGAAAATATAATGTTCAATTCTGTTACTGCCATAAATTTGGGCATTATGAACATGAATGCAGAAATAAACAATCATATCAACAAAGACGCGGTGTCCATCTCTCCAACAATGAAGGAGAATCCTCTAAGACAATGTTTCTTTCTTGCCATCTTTCTGAAGATGCTCATAGCGAGGAACTTTTGTTGCTAGACAGTGGCTGCAACAATCATATGTCAGGTAACAAAAAACTTCTTTCTTATCTTGATGCTTCCATAACATTAGAAATTACTCTTGGGATCATTCCTACATTAAAGCTGAAGGGAAAGGTACTATCCCTATTCTTACCAAATATAATCAACATAAATACATACCTGATGTTTATTATGTTCCACATCTGAAGCATAACCTCATTAGTGTAGGATAATTGATGGAACATGGTTATGATGTAATATTCCAAGGGAACACATGTTATATTTATGACAAATAGCCCAATAGAAGACTGATAGAAAAGGTTGAAAAAACCAAGAATAATATGTTTCCATTGAATCTTAGAAGTTAAAATCTCTCACAATATTTTTCCCACAATGTGTCAATAATAGATGAGTCTCAGTTAATGCATTCTAGGTATGGCCACATCCCATTCAAGGGTCTAAGTCTTCTTTAGAAACATTCAATGGTCATTGGTCTCCCTGTTATGAATGAAAAATATTATAATTGTGAAATTTGTGTTCTAGCCAAGCATAAAAGAGATAGATTTCCCACATCTTCCTCTAGAGAAAAAGAGCCTTTACAACTAGTCCATACAGATATATGTGGCCCAATGTAGACATATTCCATTGGTGGTAGTATTTATTTTCTCACCTTCATTGATGATTATAGCAGGAAGATATGGGCGTATTTTCAAAAAAATAAATTAGCTACATTCTCAAGGTTCAAAGAATTCAAAGAAAAAGCAGAAAAAAAGTGGAAAGCATTTAAAAGTCCTCAGGTTAGACAAAGGAGGAGAACAAAACTCCAATGACTTCAAAGCTTTTTGTCAACAGAAAGGAATCATAATGTAAAATACAACAAGATATACTCTGCAACAAAATGGAATAGCAGAAAGGAAAAATCAGTCAATCATGAACATGGCCAGGTGTATGCTTCATGAGAAGAAGTTTCCAAATGACTATTGGATTGAAGCAGTTTCGACAAGTGTATGTTCTCAATAGATCTCCAACAACTAGTCTCTAAGATGTAGTACCTCAATCAACATTGGATGGTAAAAAGTTAAATTTATCTCACTTTAGAATTTTTAGATCAGCAACATTTTCACATGTTCTTGAGAAACTAAGAAATAAGCTTGATGATAGGAGTGAAAGATGTATTTTCATAGGCTATAGTGAGTTGTCAAAGGCCTACATACTTTATAATCTAATTACTAAGAATTTTGTTTAAGCAGAGATGTTGAATTTTTTGAAAATAAATCTTGGTCTTATCATGTTGATGAAGCTTCAAGTCAGGCTGTTTATCTAGTATAGCTACCAAGATTGCATGTCTAAGAAGAGCCATACCACTTTGAAAATGAAACATCTTCAAGCAGTGAATCCACCAGTGTTTCAACATCTTCAAAAGACAATTAGAAAATAAGAAGCATTAGAGAAATATATGAGTAGGAGCATGAGTTTGAACAATAGAATATGTTTACATTTACTTCATCTTAATCAACCTATTTTGAAGAAGTAGTTAAAGAAAAGAATTGGGTTGATGCAATGAACCAAGAAATTGCTTCCATAGAGAAGAACAAGACTTGTGAATTAGTTGATCTCGAAAGAGACAAAAAGAATATTGGTGTAAAATGGGTATATAAGACGAAGCTTAATGAAAAAGGAGAAATTGAGAAACATAATGCAAGGCTGGTTGCCAAAGGATTCTCACAAAAATTTTGTGTCAACTATGGTGAAACCTTTTATCTAGTAGCAAGGTTAGACATTGTCAAAACTATTTTGTCCACAATAGCTCAACAAAAATGGAAAGTTTATAAACTTGATGTAAAATCTGATTTCTTAAATGGTATATTGCAAGAAGAAGTTTATGTAGAGTAGACTCCTGGTTTTGAATTTCCAGGACAAGAGCATAAGGTATATAGATTGAAGAAATCAATGTATGGCTTGAAGCAAGCTCCAAGAGCTTGGTATCGTCACATTGACACCTATCTCATCAACAGTGGTTTTTATAGAAGGAACCGTGACCCAACTTTGTATACCAAAACTCATGAAGGTAAAATTCTTATTGTATGACTTTACATAGATGATCTTATTTATACAGGAAATGTGATGTTATAAGACTTGAAAGCAGCAATGCAAACAAAATTTGATATGACTGATATAGGGGTCATTAAATACTTGTTAAGCATTGAAATTCAATGATATGATAATGGATTTTTTGATAGTCAACAAAAATATGCCAATGATATCATCCAAAAGTTCAGAATGACCAATTGAAAACTAGCTGATACACCAATTGCTCAAGGAACGAAGTTGAGAAAAGAATATGTAGCACCACTAGCTGATCCCAGGCTATATAAAAGTCTAGTCGGTAGTTTGTTGTATCTCACTTCAACTAGACCTGACATAATGTTTGTAACAAGTTTTGTTTCTAGGTTTATGCAGTCACCTAAAATTTCTCATTGGAAGGTTGCAAAAAGGATCTTAATGTATATTGTAGTGACCATCGACTATGGTTTTTTTTATATACATTTTGCAAATCGTTCACTTTTAGGTTATACATATAATTATTTTGTTGGGAGTTTAGATGATTGCTAAAGCAACTCAAGATATGCTTTTCATCTTGGAACCAATCCAATTTCATGGATATCCAACAAACAATTAATCATTTCAATATCTTCTGCAAAGGCATAATTTGTAGCAAAAATTGAGCAATTTGTCAAGCAGTGTGGTTGAGAAGATTATTGAAAGATATTTCAAATGTTCAAAAGGAGCCAACTCCTATTTACTGTGATAACAATTCAAAATTTTCTTTATCAAAAAATCATATTTTCCACAAAAAGAGCAAGCACATTGACACACATTTTCATTTCATTCGTGAGCTTGTCAACGATGGGGACATAGAACTTGATTTTTTTGGTTCCAAATATCAACTTGTAGATATTTTCACAAAGCCATTAGGAAAAATGTATTTGAATTTCAAAGAGAGCAATTAGGAATTGTAAGTGCCTCTACTTGTAACAATTGAGATTAGGAGGGGATGTTGAGATATTAATCTCATCGTCTGCTAGGTGTCATCACATTTGATTTTGTTGTCTTCTAGGTATCATAATCAATTCAGTTTTACTTCAGTTAAGTCAAGTTTCACTCCATTCATTTATTATTGATGTTTTTTATGTATTATATTTAACTATTTTGAATATTGAGAAGAGCAATCTCTTCTCCATGATTTCTCTTCATTATTTTTCAGTAGCTTCAACAAGCCTTAGATTTCTTGTCCCCGATAACACTAGCGCAAAAGCACTAATTTATATTTTCTCCTATGCTCCTTCCAAAATCTTTCGAAAAGCTAAAACATGGTTTGACCATGGCTTTTCATGTCATTGCAGTAACACAATCAAAACAAACAAAGAATGGATTTAAATACTAAAGGTACCTGCCTCTTTGTTTCATGGACTCTGCAACAATTTATGAAGCGTTTGGGAATTCAAACACACAGATTCATTTGGCCATGTAATAGATCACCATATTTTTATTAAAATGTTCATTGAACTCATCTCTAACCGACAAGATGAAACTGGTCTCTGAAAATACAGCCCATGAAGGGACAAATATTCCACTAAGAAGAACGTTATTTCATTTATTTAATTTTTTTTCAAAATTTTCCAACCACACATCCATACATTAAAATAATAACTCCTATGGGCATAAATTTCCAAATCTCCACTTAACCCAAATAAAATATTTATGCAAATAGGTGTACCTACTTCAACTCAAATTGGATGGCTTGCAATTTTTTTTTTCTTTAATCAATGGACATGATTGGATTTCAACAAAATATTATAGCAAGAGAAACCAATAATATCTCACACCTCACTATCATTCAATAATTTTTATTTAATAAACTTGATGCAGGTGTGTTTACTCTTCCAGTTCTATTGAAGAATGTTCGCTATTGTAGTGTCCATTCGTTTGATTCAATTTCAACATAGTTACCGATGAAAGGAGAAAATTATCGATTACTTGTTTTTTGAGGTAGCAAAAAAATCACCTGATTTTGAAAAGTGGTTATTCATAATACATCCTTTTTTTGGAGCATATTTTTGACACTTTAAATTTTCTTATGTAACATTTTTTTTAAATGTTAGTGATTTTCATGCTAATTTTGAAAAGTGTTGATGTAACATCAACACATTTTTTTTAGAGGGCTTATTTTTTACGCTTTAATTTTTTTATATATCAAGTTCGAACATTTTTTTAAAATATTAGTGATTTTCATGCTGATTTTGAAAAGTGTTGATGCAACATCAACCCTTTTTGTCCATAGGGCTTATTTTTTACACTTTAAATTTTCTAATGTATTAAGTGTGGATATTTTTTTTAAATGTTGTTGATTTTCATGTCAGTAATAAACCATAAAAATAGAATAAAAAAGCATGACAAAAAAAAGTCTAGGCTGTGGGGCCTCGCCCAGGACCTACAACCCTACGCAGCGCCGCCCCGCCCAGGCCAGAGGCCCCGTGACACTTTGCAGCACCGCCCCGCCTAGACCAGAGGTCCCGCGGCCAAGGTTGAGCTCAGCCATGACCGTCCAGGGCCATAGAGACCTGGGGGAGGGTTGTACATCCATTCCCCACCTAGGCGCAAGGAACTGCAACCTTGGGCGGTCATGGTCGAGCTTGACCTTGGTGGCCTAAGGCTACGGGACCTCGGGCATGGGCAGGGCGAGGCAGAACTAAACAATGCCAACCTGCCTAGGCCCAAGGCCCTATGGCCTTGGGTGACCAAGGTCGACCATGTTTGCCCAAGGTTGTGGGGCCTCAAGCCTAGGCAAGGAGGTGCCTCACATAGGCTTGAGGCCCCATGACCTAGGATGCCATTGTCACAACTCCGCTCATATAGTAACAACCATTTTTTTTTGTATTGGTTGCAATAGAATTACCTTCACATTCCTCCCTTTAGAATATTCTTTATGTTTTGGCTCCTATGTAAGCATTGCATAAGTATAGCATAACCACCCATTGAACTACTTAAATCTTATAATCTAGTAATGGTTACAATGTCAAAATTTTTCTAATGGTTGAGTTGTGATTTAAATTCACTTCTTAGCAGCTTTTGTATTAGCTTTATAATCTCCACCATACACTACTAATCCAATTCCATGCCTAAAATCTAAAAGGCGCGATTCCCATACCCTTTCACATACTCCTATGTTGCCTTTGCTACCCAACCAATGCATAAGTTCCTCTTGTCCAGTTGATGTCGTATTAAATATTCATTCACGCCTTACCTTTGTTGTAAGGGTTGGATATTGTAACATCCCTGGTGAAAATTCCATGTAAAAATATATAAATATCATGGATGATGGGACACGTATTCCAAGCTGAATGGTGGGCAAGACATCCTAGTGTGTGTTCATTTGGTTGTTTATGGCTAAGGAAATTGGCAAAGGAAATGGTTAAGGCAATAAAGAGGAAAAAAAGGTATTTTGGCACATTTATTTATGAAAATAATGGAAATTAGGAGAAAAGGAAGGTGAAAGGTCACATTTTGCATGTGAGGAGGAAATTGAAGGAAAATAATGGAAAATAAAGAAAATAGAGGCCTCATTAATAAAAAGGCTCATGAGGATGAATGGGCAAGACTTGGTCAATTTAGTTTTGGAGCTCTCTCATTATTCTCGCTCTCTGTCATACTCTTGGATGCTTAGATTTTTCTTGGAGCAATAAAGGAAAATAAGGAAAGAGGAAGCAAAGATCAAGAAAGGAAAGGCAGGATCAAACAGCTACAACAGGCTTCATTGCATGTATCAACTTGCATGTGTATTTTCCTTTCTAGATTTGGCATGCATGGGATTGCATGTGTTTCTTTTCTACCATGGCATGGTTTTTCCAAGTGTGATAGTATTTTCAGCCTAGCCTTGCCATTTCCTGATAGCTTTGATGAGATGGGTTCTCTCATGCATTTTATGGGGGATGGCCGGATTGGATTTGAAGCTGAGTGGGGTGGATCTCCAAATTGACAAACACATGGTGGTAGTGGTCCCTGAACCAGACTGAGGATGCACAAATCCACTAGCCTATTAACCCCTAAACCAGATTGTGGGTTGTGGTATAGCCACATTGTGTGCCTCAGTGGGCCTAAGAATCCTTGTCAGTGAATGGCGGGATATACGGTAAAGCCAAGAGGTGTATTTTCTCCCTGTTGGGCCTAGTGATTCTGGGATGGAATCCACAGTAAAGCCTGGAGAGTATATCTTGGTGTAGGGCCTAGTGATCCCTGGATCAGTCTGTGGATGCACGGTAAAGCATGAGAGACTAGGAGGCACTCAAATTCCTCACGGTGTAGGTAGAGAACTCCGATGTCATACACATTGATTGGTGTTATTTGATGTGTTCTATGAGTCCCACATTCATGCTTGGAATATGGCACAGGAGTGGTTGGATAAAGAGAGACTTGGCTCAGCCAATCTATTGTCGGGTGGAACGTGGTAGTCCTATCAACGGTTGGTTCATTGCATTATTAATGAAAAAAATAATTCATTCCCTTGATTTTCATGTGCAAATGTACTAATGTATATATGGATTTTGATGGCTGAAATGTTTATTGTATTTCTATTCCTATTATGTTGTTTATATGCACATTTACCTCGGATGGTGTTACAAGTGGTATCAGAGCATGGTTCAAACACTTGGACTGAATGGGCTCTATCATAGGTGAAATGAAAAACAAAGGTTAAATTTTAGACCTTTCTGTTTTATCTGTTATAACTTTTCTTCTGTGGAATATTAGAAGTCGGAAATTTTTCCATACTGAAGTAAATCCCACTGATAATGTGGTAAAAATTTCAGATATTGGTTCACAATACTTTAGGAATTATGATCTAAGGAAGATGACCTTCCCGAATGAACCTTTAAACAGGTCACGTTGGCATTTATACACTAAAGTTTCTTCTGTAGGCTTTTAGAAGCTGAAAAATTGTCCACATTGAGGGGAAATACCAATTATTATGTGGTAGAAATTTCATATATTGGGTTGCAATATGTTAGGAGATATGAGTAGAGGGAGTAGACCCTTCTAAATGCTCCTAAAATCGGGTCTGAAACAGGTCATTCTGACATTTTTGTTATAACTTTTATTCTGGGCACTCTCAGGAATTGAAAGTTTTTCCACAATGAGAGGAAATCCCACTTATATTGTGACAAAAATTTTAGACACTTATTCGCTATATTTTAGGAGATATGGCCAGTGTAAATCGATATTTTTGGATACTCCTAGAATTGTGCACCAAATAGGATTGTGTTGGTATTTTGTTATAAATTTTCATCTATGAAATATCAGAAGTTGAAACTTGAACCATAGTAGGGAAAAATATCACTGATCATATGGTTCAATTTCCATAACTTTAACTACTACAGTTTAGGATATATGCATTAAATCATTCACTGTATTAGTTTGCATGCAAATTGTTTGATGAAATGCTTAAATGGTTCAATGATTAATTGCATACAAACTATTTGATAAAATGCCCCAATGAGTATGTTGTTTGTGGTTGGGGATAGCATTGATGTGTAATAGTATTTCTGTAGTGATATATGCTTACTTTTATGCAAATACTTTGCTATATTAGTTTGCATGTAAAGTGTTTGAAGAAATGCTTACATGCAAATGTAATAGTATAGTAGTTGTTTGAAGAAAATGTAAAAGTATGGTAATTGTTTGAAGAAAATGTTATTTTTTAAATGCAATAGTATTGTAGTATGATAATATGGATGTAACTGATCTATGCCTATTTGCATGCAAATAATTTGAAGAGTTGCATGTAGGGAATTTGAAAGGTTGCATGCAAGCAATTTGAAAAGTTACATGTAAGGAAATGGAAAAGTGGCATGTTTTTAGTTATTATGTTACAAGTGGAATAAGTGCAATGTTTTGACTTAATCTCATACAAATGTATGAGAAATAAAAATCAATTTCCTTTCAAGTATTGTTAAATTTAATAGAGATTTGGAGATCCCATTTCCATAATTGGACATTGGAGATCGGGTCATTATAGTAGCTTCCTCCTTCTACCTTAGTGTGAACCATGGATAGTAAGGGGGTATGCTTATAGGTTGTTAACATTGGTGAATATTGATTTCAAATTAATAGACACAATGTATTGATTTTTGGAACATGTGACTGACTGTGTATGAATTATATGTCACTTACATGTTGATTTCATGATACCTACTTACATCCTTGTATATTAGGTTACATTTTTGAATATTTTGATTACATGTATCAGTCTTGTAGGTTGATTACAAGGATTGATAGCTTATGTTTGACTACATGCGTTTATGCGTAGGTGTAGTTCATTTGGAATTTCTTATGTATATTGTTGGTTGCATGTGGCAATGTGTACAATAGAGTAATGGTTGTTGTTATGCATGTATGGTCATGGCTATGATTATGCATGTATAGTAGGTCAAACATGCCTTGTGAAGTCATTGTATGAAATTTAGGTCATCATGGTGCTATTGGATGTTATGATGCTAATGTGTTGGATGAGAGAGAGTAGGAGATGCAGATCATCATAATGAGGTTGCAGCATTGGACTTTGGGGTAAGAGTAGATCGTCATACAAGTATTGTATGTTCGGCATGCAGGTATGTAAGTTAATAATTTTTATATGCACTAGGTTTATATATAGTATGTTTGTGTACATGTCTTTTGATATTATGGTTACATTCATGATAGATATTGGTTGATTAGTGTATTTATATGCACATGTGTCGGATAGTCAAGAATGATAGTAACCTGTAGTTGTATGCATTGCTATTGTTGTTTTATATTAGATAACTTGATGATTATGTTGTATGTTGTTGATGAGTATTATATATATCTTATTGTTGTTATGTGCTATTAACTTGATGATTAGAGTTATTTCATTGAGATATCGATGTCGTAATTTGGATTGGTCATATGTGTGATGGTTATGTTCATTTCATTGAAGATCTTGATGTTATATGTATTGTGCTAACCTGGTTTGGCCTATGCAGATGGTTATGGTTGCAATATTCAGGTATGAACCGACATATTTATGAGATGGTGTCATACTAATCTATATTTAATTTTCATATGTGTGAATGATAATTGTGTATGAGTTTACGATGTGAACATGTTAGTTAGATATTGTTATGGATATCATGATCTTATCAGTGCTTGAGTTGACATGTTGTAAAATTATATCTCGCTAAATAGATTGATAATGCAGAAAAGATAGCCTCCCCTAAGGTACACTAAGGTATGAGTTTTCTTATGTATTATACTTGGTGTTTCATAGTTGATTATGTCGTCTATTTGGTATTTAAGTGTTCAGTGCCTATTATGTCGTCTAATTGATTTATTTAACATGGTATGAATGTTTGATGAATTGCATAATATGAATATGTGTTCAAATGATTTTTTTTTAAGATGATTGTACTAACATGTATGTGTTGAGACAATTGATATGTACTTGAATGTAGTTGATAGTTGTAGCATTATGTCTAATGACTATGGATTATGACATGATTGTTTGTAAAAGTTGATTTCAAATTGATAAATATCACTGTCTTGATATTTGGAACATGTGATTGACATGTGTGTTCAGTTGCAAGCATCATGCTTGGCACAACAAGATAAGGTAACTGGTGTAATTTTATTTATGCACTGACAATTATGTATTTATGGTAGTATGATGTACTGGATTGCATGGCAAGAGACTGCATTGAAATCTTGAAGAAGTCTCTCGTTGAGTTTCCCCGGGAACCATGGGGATCGAGTCATGGTGTTTTTGTTAGTCTTGTGCTTTTGGTCTTTTGTGATTGTTGTGCTTGATTTGCAAGTTTGTTTACACCTAGTGTATGGCCATACCACTTTGTTTGCAGAGTCATGTTGTTATTGGTTTTTATGGTCTTATTCTTGTTTATTTATTGTCTTGCCTTTTATGTTTTGAGTCTTGGGAATTGGTTGAGAAAGAGGAAAGTTGATGGAAATCAGGAGATATTTGTGGTACCCAACTAATGGTATAAGACCCAGATGATGCTTTGTGCATGAGTAAGCGTAGCAGAAGGTAAGACTATGACAATTGGTTGGACTGGTTGGGTCCATTGTGCTAAATTGATAGTAGCAGCGCAAACACAAGAAATGTAGCTAGAAAAGGTAAAGTAAATGGATTAGCGGTGTCATATGCTTTGGATATGTTGGGAACTATTTCTCTCAATGCTTGTGCATAAATAAGGAAGTTCTCTTAACCTAGACCTTATGTTATCTGGTAATTATTTTACGATCATGATTATGCCGAAGTTTATATATGTATACATGTATGTAGGTATGTCATTGTCTGACAGTATCATGATTGTTTTATGCTAATGTTTATATATGTATGTATGTATCCATGTATATATGTTACTATCTGACAGGGTTTTCATGGATCATTCTTGTGGAGGAATGATTGCTTATGTATGAGAACAACATGAATAGGTTCTTGGTCTTACGAGGAATTAAGTGGGAAGAGTAGTCACGACAAATATACGAGGTCAGTATCATGTGGATATGAATTGATACTGTATACTTGTATTATGCCTATGTCTATGTTATAACAAGTAATGTTGAAGGATACTTCAACAAAGTGAAAGCAGTGTGCTTTGCAACATGCTAGGATAAGCATGGATGAGATACCAGAAGCAAGGTTTCTTGGTAAGGACAATATGGTTTTGGATGTGTGGTACTACTGTTATGCATATGTTGTATATGTTGTACATGTTGCAACTATGATGTGTGAACTTGTGGTATTATGTATACATAGCATGTGTACATGTTATTTATGCAATTTTATGTACATGATGGTACAAATAGGGTTGTGTGAATATTGCATATGGGGTGTTGTATAAATATTGTATTGTCTTCATTACGTATATGTGACATGTGTCCATATGGTGCTATATACATGTTGGATATGTGGTATTGTGTACATATTGTACTGTGTGCATGATGGATATGTGGTGTTGTATGCATATGGTGCTCTACGTGTGTTGGATATGCAGTACTGTGTACATGTTGGATATGCAGTGCTATGTACAAGTGGTGTTGCATGCATGCTGTACACTGGTACTATGTACATATGGTGTTGTGTGCATGATTGTACAAGTGGTGCTGTGAGCATGTGGTGTCATGTACATGTTGTACATAGGGTGCTATGAACATGCGGTGTTGTGTACATGTCGTGCATGTGATGCTATGTACATATGGTGTCATGTACACGTCGTGCATGTGGTATTGTGTACATGTGGTATTGTGTACACATTGTATAGTGGTTCCATGTACATGTGGTAATGTGTACACATTGTGTAGGTGGTTCCATGTACATGTGATATTGTGAACATGTCATGCATGTGGTGCAGTGTATAAGTGGTACTATGTACATGTTGTACATATGGTATTGGTGTACGTGTGGTATTGTGTGCATATCGTTGATGTTGTATTATGGGCATGCGGTTTTATGAATCATGTAGTCATGGTATTGTGGCGTGTGTATTTGTTGTGTAGTACTCTGTGTAGGCGTATGTATTGAGTTGTGTCGTACACTAGGTGTAGGTGTATGTTTTGTATGTCAGGTGTAGATGCATGTGTTGCATGGAGTTGCATGTCATATGTGGTCGTATGTGTGTGATGCACACTATGCGTATGTGCACATGGTTGGGGAGAAGGCATTGGATGTTTGTCAGGCGTGGCAACCAATCCAATGTGTTACAAAAAGAACCAAGGTAGAAGTAAGGATCGATGAAGGATAAGTATCAGTATTGTATTTTAGTTTTAGTATGCATGTGAATTATGATTATGATTTGTGATCTATGATTCTGGTTTATGATGGTTACATGTGATTTATGATTATGATGGTTGTGTTTGAGCTAACCTGATGTGATATCTTTATATATGTTGATTTGGTCAAGATGTTAGTTTGACTTCTTGTGACAGGAAGTGAACAAGATTCCAAGTGTACCTTATTGATGAACTACCAATGAGGTATTATTTGAATTTATTTCACTTTATTTTGAATCTAATGGAAGCTATGTTCTTGGTACAGGAAGCATGAACATGCCCAATTGAGTGGTCGAAATCGACTGCAAGAATTAGCAGCAACAGCAAAGGAATTGAAACATGCAGCAATGTGTTGGTAAAGCACATTAGGAGCAGGGCCATTGTGGGACACTGGTACCCAATAGTGTCAATTTATTTCCATGAGCATGTTATGACCGATATGGTAGTTTTGAGGCAAGTATATTCCTTGGTATTTGAATCTTTTGATGCGAGGAAGCCTTGCTAAGGGATGGACTGCTCGGGATGGGGGTGCCAGAAGAACTTGGAAGGTGAGTGACTTCACATAAGGGGTGACCAGATTCTCGAGGGACTGTGTAGCAGAGAAGGGAAGGTCACAGATGGATTTGTTTTGGTCATTAGCATTGCCAGATGGAATCAGATGCACATTGGGAGTGCACCCTGGAACAATGAGCCAGTAACTATTCGTTGAGAGGACAAGTGGCGCGAGATTATAGCGCTGGACATTGGATGGAGATTTAAATTTGCAGTGGATTCTAGACTTCCTGGGAAGGAGGTGGATCCTAGTAATATTTTGAGGGTGGAGGTGTAAACCTCTAGATTCCCTTATTGCAGATTCATATTATTTTATTTGTTGGTTGAGAAAATGTGCATATGTGAATATGTGTATATGTGGTTATTGTAAATACCGTAATGAGGTATGTTATAAAGCTCCATTATGCGGTATGTTGTCATGTTGTAATGATGTTTTGATTTTGAGCAGATGTTTCATTGTAAATACTGCAATGAGCTGTGTTATAAAGCTCCATGGGCACTATGTTTTGTTTTCAATGGTATTTTGGTTATAGGTGTCATTGAACACCGAGGACAGTGTTCCCCCAAGGGGGAGGGTTCTATAACATCCCTGGTGAAAATTCCATGTAAAAATCTATAAATACCACATATGATGGGACACGTATTCCAAGCTGAATGGTGGGCAGGACATCCTAGTGTGTGTTCATTTGGTTGTTTATGGCTAAGGAAATTGGCAAAGGTAATGACTAAGGCATTAAAGAGGAAAAAATGTATTTTGGCACATTTATTTATGAAAATAATGGAAATTAGGAGAAAAGGAAGGTGAAAGGTCAAATTTTGCATGTGAGGAGGAAATTCAAGGAAAATAATGGAAAATGAAGAAAATAGGGGCCTCATTAACAAAAATGCTTATGAGGATCAGTGGGCAAGACTTGGTCAGTTCAGTTTTGGAGCTCTCTGATTATTCTCTCTCTCTCATACTCTTGGATACTTAGATTTTTCTTGGAGCACTTTGGCATTGGAGCAAGAAAGGAAAAGAAGGAAAGAGGAAGCAAATATCGAGCAGGGAAAGGCAGGATCAAGTAGCTACAACAGACTTCATTGTAGATATCAACTTGCATGCGTATTTTCTTTGCTAGATTTGGCATGCATGGGATTACATGTGTTTCTTTTCTACCATGGCATGGGTTTTGCCAGGTGTGACAGTATTTTCAGCCTAGCCTTGCCATTTCCTGATAGCTTTGATGAGATGGGTTCTCTCATGCGTTTGTGGGGGATGGCTGGATCGGATTCGAAGCTGAGTGGGGTGGATCTCCAAATTGACAAACACATGGTGGTAGTGGTCCTTGAACTAGACTGAGGATGCATGAAGCCACTAGCCTAGTAACCCCTGAACCAGACTGTGGGTTGTGGTAAAGCCAGATTGTGTGCCTTGGTGGGCCTAGGAATCCTTGCCGGTGAATGGCGGGATATACGGTACAACCAAGAGGTGTATTTTTTGTCTGTTGGGCCTAGTGATTCTGGGATGGAATACACGGTAAAGCCTAGAGAGTATGTCTTAGTGTAGGGCCTAGTGATCCCTGGATCAGACTGCGAATGCACGGTAAAGCCTAGGAGACTAGGAGGCACTCAAATTCCTCACAGTGTAGGCAGAGAACTCCGGTGGCATCCACATTGATTGGTGTTCTTTGATGTGTTCTATGAGTCCCACATTCATGCTTGGAATATGGCATGGGGGTGATTAGCTATAAAGAGAGACTTGGCTCAGCCAATCTATGGTCAAGTGGAACGTGGTAGTCCCATCACCGGCTGGTTCATTGCATTATTAATGAAAATAAAAATTCATTCCCTTGATTTTCATGTGCAAATGAAATAATGTATATATGGATTTTGATGGCTGATATGTTTATTGTATTTCTATTCTTATTATGTTGTTTATATGCACATTTACCTCGAAGGGTGTTACAAATATCTCGGAATATTGTTAGGTATAGATCTTAACATCAATGTCGCACTAAGTGTGCACATTGGTCAACACTTTCCTTACTTATCGCGGCTCACATTTAACCTTCATCTATGAACCATCAAGCGACTATAAAGTTTTATGGCTTGAGGTAGACACTTGGTAGCTTATTTATTTAATGTAAAAATCCATAAACATTTATAAAGTATATTACTCACTTGAATTAGGCATGTACCTTCCCCACTGCGGTAAAATCGTGGTACTCGAGGCCTTAATTCGTGTATTTATGATATCTAAATCAATTCCTTATCTCCATTAATTTTAATTGGGCCCATTGTAATATTTGGCTATTGACATGGTGTGATCTTTTATGTATTTCATGGTTGCACCTATTTCGATGTTGGATGCCACCTTGCATAGAGGTAATGTTATAATTTATGGTTTAGCCTTTCACTAAAGCTACAGGTGTTCTTGACATATGAGCTACGAAATATTACCAACTCTGTGCATATTCCTTTGGTGTTATTTGACGCACTCTAACTTGAAATTTGAAGGTCGACTCCATGATCTCCACGCTTACAGTCTTTATGTGGGTGCATGAGATCACTTGTCATTTCCAACGATGGCCAGACATGCTGTATAATCAAAGTTGAGAAACATTGGCTTAACCCTAACCCTTCCATAGAATGAACCTGCAAATATTGTGCTGACTTCCCATGTAGCATTCCCGATATTGTATCTTTGTAACTTAGTTATGTAATCGCCGATGGCTACATGGTCTCTCGGTGACATACCATGGTGATGGAGGAAATGAAACTTTCCGTTCTCTTTCATTCAACATCCTTCTTTACCTTACTGGACATAGATATTCAAGGTATAGTCATGGCTCGCACATTCAAAGACATCTCCAAATTGTGTCCTTCATTTTCCTTAAGACACTTTGTTTCTTATCTATATTCTGGTTCATTTCTTTTCATCATCTATGGCCCTATGTTCTCATTAGTTGCCGGTGTCCTAGTTCTCTATTTTAGGGTGTAAGGGTGACATCTTCCGATGAAATCTCTAGTTCCATTCAGGTAATGATTTTCACTATGAGAAAGTCACTTATGTTTTTATCTTTTCATCTTATCTTGTCCCCAATTCAGTTGAATTTTCAAGTTTTTAATCAAGACTTCATCTCCTTAGAGGATTCCTTGGACTGTGTAGAATTTAGGAAGAAGGTTGATACCCAATTACTGAACCCTTCGCAAGTTTCCTCTCGGCACCATAGTATCTTAGGTAATATGTAAATAGGGGATTTAGTGATAGATTAAGCGATTACTTATACATTCGATGACTTATTCCTCATATCATTTTTTTTTTTGGTCCAACGTTTGGAATTATTGTTGCTTTTTTAGAAGGGATCTAATCTTTCTGGCTTCATTGTTTGCCTAAGTGAGATGAACAACTCTTGGTCTTCCGACTACTATATCAAAAGCTAAATTTGGCACTCTTTACGGCAATCTTACTGGCATCATGATTTTCAATTAAAATCCCTTCTAAATACTAACATGATATTCCCTTGTTAGTTTACATTCTCTTCTAATTTCTTTGGTTACATTTTCTGCTTTTTCATTTTTGGCTTATAGGTGTAGGGAAAATCCAATTCGCTCTAAATTACTAGGTATATTTTGTCTCTATTGTTTGCCTTCTGGGTTTATTTCCTTCTTTCAAAAACCCCATCTCAATCTGAATCTCATACCTTTAGTATTTTCAATATGTAGGTATTAGTGTCATTCCACGATTGCTCCTATTGATTGAGCTCCATTTTAAATTAAAAATTATTTAACAATGTTTCTTCTATTTTTCAAGTGGGTACCTCAGGCACCTCCCCACAAGGGTTATTCTCGTTGTTCTTGGTGACACTAAGAGTCGGGGTGTCAAATCTAAACTAAATGATGTATCAGAAAAGGGTTTCTAATTTAAAATTACCACATGGTTTGCCCGTGTGTGTAGTATTCTGTGTGAAGATATAATAAGTGGGTATCTTATTTTTTTTATGGGTTGTAGCCTTGATTTGCAAATTGGTTTCGGTTTTTGCTATTTTTGTTTGAAAACGTAATATTCTTATTTGTAATGCAACCCCCCCGTCGACCTACTCTGATATATTTTAGTTTTTATATATATATATATCTATATATATATATATATATATATATATATATATATATATATATATATATCTATATATATATATATATATATATATATATATATATATATAATTAATTTATTTTATTTTATTTTATTTAATTTTTAATTTTTAATTTAATTGATTTATTATTATTATTATTATTATTATTTTTTTTTTTTTAATTTTGATTTTTTAATTAATTAATTAATTATTTTATTTTTTTATTTTATTTTTTATTTTATTTATTTTTATTTTTATTTTTATTTTTATTTTATTATTTTTTATTTTATTATTTATTTATCTATTTTTATTTTTATTTATTTCCAGAGGAAAAATCTGTAACCTTTTATTTAAAAAATGAAAAGTTACAATTGCAGATGCATGATGCATTTCCATAAGCTGCCCAATGGGCTCGAGTGCCTTGACACCCTTCGCAACGTTACAAGAATAACGTGCGAAAATAATGAGAAAAGAAGAGAGAGAGAGAGAGGGAAGAGGAGTGAAAGCAAGAAAAAACTGAATTACATATGTGAGTAAGACTCACGCTTCAGGTTTTTCTTCCTTTTTTCTTTTCGACCTTGCGCCACTCTCCTTGAGTGGGCTCGATCGAGGCTATGAGTAACTGTGTTTCTTCTTTCTGCGGGCCTAATTCCTTATCTGAATCTGATGTGTCTGATTGGTGGTACTGCTTTGTCCCTCCCATGTTCTGGTCATCGTTTGTCTTCTCTGTCTGATTTGGGTGGAGCTGTGAAGCCTTGGTGTCTGGTGTGGTTTCCTTCTGATTCCCCGTTCCTTGGGAAACCTCAGCTTTCTCTGTGGTAATATCTTCCTCTTCAGCTTCTGATTCTTCATCTTCTGAGACAGGAGGGGAAAAAAACCATCCTTTCTTCTGCTTTCCTTTCTGCTTTCTTTTGCTGTTTACTTTTTTGGCTTCTCGACATGTGCTTTGCAAGTGTCCTGTTTGTCTGCAGAGCCTGCACCTGAAGGCAGTATTTTCATAGTCTAGTGCTTGCAACCAATTTTGTTGTTTGTAGATCAGCCTTATGTTGTCAGGCAGCCCTTTACTTAGATCCACTTCCACACAAATTCGTGCGAAAGTGAAAATCCTTTCATCAATCCTTTCCATATCTATTTTGATGTATTTCCCTATGCTGTTCCCGATTCCTTCCAAGACTCGTTCACTCCAGAAGTGTAGGGGAAGGTTATATAGACGAACCCAGACCGACACTTTGGAGACTGTCATTTTGTTTGGATCGAAGTCTGTAAACCATGGGGTCATGAACAGCCCCGCCGTTCCCCAGAACCAAGGCCCAGCATTGATGATTATATCTCTGGCTTCCCTGGATGCAAATCTGACTATGAAGAACCCTTTGGAGCATAAGTGTATATCGCATTCCATGGTCCAATTGGTGAAGATCCAGTGAAATAGATTCGTTGGTGTTGGCCAAAAACTGTTGAATCGGCATATTAGAGCCTGCGATTCATATGACTTAACATAGTCATCCAGCCTTGTGGAATGAAAATTAAGGGCTGGAGTTTGCCATAGCTGGTCTACTATGTATGGCCAAGGTCTATATCCACCTTAATCTGGGGAGGATCCTGATTCTCTGTTGCCTTGGAGAATGTTTTTATAGGATGAAGCTCCCTTAGGTTTATGCTGGGGTGCTGTTTTCCCCTTTTCCCCTCCTGAACTGCTTGGCTGTCCCTGAGCTGGTGCCCCTCCTCTCAGCCTGAGATTCAAGACAATGGTTTCTCCTGGGCTGATCTCGTAACTTCCCAGGGTTCTGTTGTCCTAGAGAGACCACCTGCCACTGACTAAATGTTGGATCTGGCCAGGATAGCCAGTCAAAGCACAAATTTGCTGCTTTAGCATCGAAACAGAGCTATCTGCACTTACCCATACTAAGAAAGATTTCTTCTCAGGGGTTTTAATAAAAATCTGGAAGCGATTTTTAGTTACCTGATGTCTGCGGTTTGGCTGAGCTCTGCCTGAACCAGTGTCTATGCTGGTTTCCGGATGATCCAGCTGTGTGCATTCTTCCAGATCTTGCCTCTTATTGGGTCGATTTGCCTTTTGTATGATGAGAAACTCGTGCCCTCTGCTCATTCGATGTCTATTCCTTCCGATCTGTTGCCTGGGTTCTGTATAGTCTTGAAACTTTCTCCGATCTGTTAGATCCGGCCTGGATCTGTGGAATTTGAGCCATGCATTTGTGTGATGGATTGGATCTACTACGTGCAATCCCCCATATTTGCATACAAAGGATAGTAGTGGAGCGATTGGCCTGATGAACAGCCAACTGGCAAGGCCTGCATAAATCGGCCCAAACCCTGACGATTCTCCGCCCCCGGAATGGATTTTGAGCCAAAAAACAAAGATTGTCTGCCGATCTCTGTCTTCGTTCAGCTTCCCGGTCTTTTCCTTCCGATCTACCTTTGATTTGTTCAGCCCTTATGCCAAGAGCTTCGGGATCTTCCCTGGCGATGGGTCGAATAAACACATCCTTACAGGTTGATCGAAAGAGTTTCGGGAGCTTCGTTAGCATGCACTTGAGGCCGAACCTGCAGAGGCCAGAGGCTATGGCCGTCCCTTCCGCGCCTCCTCCAACAATTGCCCAGTCGGTGACTCCATTTCCGGTGCAGGGAAAGCTCGCTACGATGGCCATCTTCCGTCCTCTGTAATAATCCTTTATTTATTATTATTATTATTATTATTATTATTTATTTATTTATTTATTTTATTTTATTTTATTGTATTTTATTTGATTTGATTTGATTTGATTTTATTTATTTTTATTTATTTATTTATTTATTTATTTTTTTCTTGATTGTTCTACACTTTGGTGTGTAGTCATGATTCATGGACCAATTGTCTTCATTTATCCATAGTAAAGCATTTGTTATATATATTTGCTTGCATAGGTAAAATCATTGTTCTGGCTCATATCTAGTTCGACATCATATCTAGTTCAATATCCTATTGTCTTCTACCATTCATGACGTTGTTACACTAATATTCATGGTTCAGCCGTCTTAGAATATTTGTAAATAAGACTTGTGCTTCTATTGTCATGTGTACTATTTTCTTACTGCAATTATTCCTAACACACGAGTCTAATGTGAATAGTAGAATATGGATATCTTTGCTGACTATGCACCCAAACTATCCTTCTCCAAAAAGGACACATCAGCCCCAAAAAATTGAATTGTAGTTATAATTTGTATTATATTTTGATTCCTATGACTTACATAAGAACGTTTTCCTACCTCTAATTTTCTGTTTTTTTTCCCCTAGGAAAAAGTCGTAATTTTATTCATAATTGATAAAATTACATTTTGTAGATGCCATAGGCATATGCAGATGGCTGAACCTGTATTAACAGGCAGCAAACAAAGAAAGAACACTAAATAGCAAATGAACAATTCCTGTAAGGACAGGATCCAACAGAGTAACAGAAAAAGAAATTATGTTCCAGCAAGCCTATTCTTTTCTTCCCTTCTTCTTCTCCACCCGGCGCCATCCTCCCGAATCAGCTGTGGGTGTAATTGTAGCTAGCTGGTTTTCCATTGTGATCATTTGTTGTTCTTTGTCTGATTCTGAGCCCTCCGATCCATGGGTTCTCTTTATGCCGCTTATTTCCATTTTCAACTCTTGATGTAGATCTGTAATGATCAGCCCCGTATGAGTAGAAAGGGTATTCGCTTCCTGATTTTGTTTCTGTCCCATTTGAGATTCTGGTTCCATCTGGTTCTCTGTGGGTTCCTCCTTTATGCCCTCTTCTTCCGGTGGTTCTGTGTGTTGCCAGCCTTTGGGCTTTTTTTGTTGTTTTTTCCTAGGGTCCTTTCGAGCTGTTGGGCAATCATATTGAAGATGCCCTGTCTGCATACAGTTCCTGCAACGGAATGTTGTGTTTTCGTAGTCAAGCTGCTGTATCCATTGAGTATTATTGAAGTTTAGCGCGATGTGGTCAGGTAGCCCCTGACTCAAATCCACTTCTACACATATTCTGGCAAATGTGAAGATTCCCCTGATTGCTCTGTCTTCATCCGTTTTTAGGAATTTCCCTAGAGAATTCCCAATGGCGATTAACACTTTTTGATGCCAGAAGTGCAATGGGAGCCCATGTAGCCTCACCCATACTGGCATGGTTGAGACTACCATTGTAGTAGCATCAAAGTCCGAGAACCAGGGTGTGGTGAAGAGGCCAGCACTGCCCCAGAACCAAGGCCCCTGTTTGATAATGCTGTCCCTTTCCTGTTCTGTATCAAATCTAACTATGAAAAACCCTTTAGGGCAGAGATAAATTTCACAGTTAGGTGTCCAGGTTGAGTAGATCCATTGATGCAGGGCATCTGATTTTGGCCAGAAGCCATTGAATCTACATATAACTGCAGTATTAGATAAATCAGTGTATAGTTCATTTACCTCCGGTATAGAGACTTGCAGAGTTGGTGATTCTGGCTTTTGTTCGACGATGTAGGGTCCTGGCAATTCTGATGTTGGTGCTGCTTTATTTTTCATTTTTTCTCCCTTTCCTTTTACTGCATCCCGAAAGGAACCTGTATTTTTAGAGCTGGTTCCAGAGCTTCCGCCACGCAGTCGAAGAGTTAGATTAATAGTTGAATCATTGGCTATGCCATAATGCTGCAGGGTTTTGTTGTCTTGCAGACTGAACCCTGAGTAAATGAGGTTTTGTAGTCGTTCTGGGATTCCATGGCGACCCTGTATTTCCTTTTTTAATTCATGGATGCTTGTTGTCGTTCTGAGCCGCACGCAGTAGTGTTTTCCTTCAATCAATTTGATGAAGATCTGAATCAGATCTGCATCTGTATGAATTAGATCGGTGCTGTGGAGTCTTTTTTGAGCCAGATCTGTACCCCTGCATATTGGATTGCTCTTATACAACCCTAGATCTGATAGATCCATCCCGGATCTGCAAGATCTGACCCGGTCTGTAATGAAAGGAGTCGGATCTGCTACATGCATGACCCCTTCTTTGTCTTCAGTTAGCAGATCTGTGTATCGATCGCATTCTTCCTCTGCTCTCGCGATTATTTCCGACGGGATTCCATGATTTATCACTTGAAAGCAACCAAATTCAACCGCAGACTGCACCAATCTGCCGACCGCCGCGCCATTCTTGGGATCGCCGGAACGCAGAGAAAGGAGATCGAATGCCGGCAGATCCTGATGTGGAATATCTGTGCGCAACAAGGGCTCTGGCAAAATCAGGTCTGGAATGCGAAGAGACTGTTCAAGAAACTCCGCCAGAATCTCATTGTTTAGGCCCGCGGCTTTGATCCCCCGACCTGTTGCTATCGGAGAAGGCGGAGGCGCACGGAATGCATTGTTTTTCTGCTGTTTAGAAGACATGGCGAGTCACCCGGGATCGATTCTCTGCAGCTCCTTAAACCCTCCTAATATCACCTTTAATTTTCTGTTATTTGGTTCTCTCCTTATTTTCTAGTAACAGGCTTCTGCCAATTTTTAAAGGTTTTAATATTCCTTTAGCGTAATGTAAATTACCCATGTTCTCAACTAGGTGGAAAAAATGACTTTTATTAACAGGTTGACAACTTGATGGTGTATTTATTTCATTTATGCTAAATAATAAAATGAACGTTCTAGTGATTTCACCTTCGATTTGGGTTCATGACTTCTGCATAGTACCCGCTGTAACTGCATAATTCTCTCAACTATTTAATCTATTTACCTTTTTTTTTTAGATTTTGGTAAATGTATAAGTATTTTTCAATTTCCTCAGTTGAGGTTATCTTTCAGTAATATCCTCCTACCCACCGTAACTATCTAAATTACTAATTCCATCCCAGAGTTGGTAATCAGTGGTTGTAGCATGGTTCTGGTCATAAGGTTGGATCCTGCCCCACCCAGCGAGAACAAAATCTCACTAGACGAATTGATTAAAGCTTAAATAATAGATCCTTTGTTATAATCCTTCCATAATCAATTTACTCTAGATCATAGCTTTCATGCATGGAAACAATTTCCTCATCATACCTATTATCCATAGTATGCTTGGTTCTAATGTACAGACTGGCATCTTAGCCACTAAAATAAGTAATTGGTGACATGAATAGTCAATCATTAATAGGTTAGACATTAAATATGCCCATTCATAAATCTGAACATCTTAATGGTTACATCATCTAACGAACTTCAAGTTTCTTACAATTTATTCAAATTCAACATAAGAACTTGTTTACTAAATTCAAAATAATAGTGTCCGAGTAAATTTACGATGGACATCGTGCCTTCTTGTTTCCTTCTACACTCTTTTTTTTGTCACGTTCACATTTCTATTAACTATACATACAAGGAAGCATACTGGTAGAATCATTACAATTTGATTCAATTCATCATTCTGGCTATATATTAGATATTATAAAAACTACATTAGTAAAAATTCAAAACCAACAACATATAATTTTCACTCATAAATAAAATATACAAAACCGTTAGTTTAACAACAAGGGGAATTTTTGACTGTGAATTGATCGAAATCCAACTCGAAAAACATTTTTCCACCTAACCTTGAACCCAAACCTTAAGTTCCCCCCGAGTCGAGATGCACTTGCCTGAGTATCAATAACCCCCTTGTTGATCCCTTCAACATGCATTTAATACCTTTCTTTCATGATAATGTTTGTATTAGTGATGTCCTGGCTTTGTGGACTTTTTATCCACTTTCCTAGGCTTTTCCATAAAATTCTACCTTTCTCTCATGTGGAGCTTTTAGGCTTTTCCATGTTTAGCATCTTTCTCCAGCTAAAAAACTTAATGGATCTTTCTCTCCCATCCATTAAGCTTATCTAGAATTTCATCTAGAATTCTTATCATGAAGGCATGGCAAGAATCTCATTTCTAGGTGTTTCAATCACAAATATTTCTGACCCCTTCTGCTTATATTTTTATTCAAATTATTTATTTACATAACATATCCATGTCTTAAATAATTCATTACATCCACGGAGGGATATTACATTCTCCCCCCCTTAAATTCACACTGTCCCCGGTGTGTATATTTCCAGTCACTGCTCTCGTAATTAGTGTTGGATAAGCATTTTACAATTTACTTTCTCACACCCAGGTAGCCACATCAGAAGTACAATGTTTCTTTCATTACTTCAACCTGGATTAGATCTAAGATCCGAAGGCATTCGACTGACAATTCTCCTTTGAGTGCTATTTGCCACATTTGTTACAATCAAGGGTGTGAGAGTTATCAATTACATATTCCTAAAGTATTGCCACATATAAATAAACATCATAAGCTTCAGTATGACTAGGGATTGATAAATTCTTCCTTTATATGTCGTTGTCCCTGATTCCCCATTCTATACTTCCTTGTGTTTCTAATATCAGCAAGGTGAATGCCTTCTTCATCATTTTGTGTGTTTTCATGTTATCACCTGCCTCATGTAGTCCACCTACATTTGCAATCTCTATACACATGCATTTAAAAATGTCAGTAACCTTAATGTAATATTATGACAATGTCCTAGATTTATTTTCACCCATTCATTCACTACTAGCTTCAGCAATATAAGTGTAATCTATTATAGCATATATCACTTACATAAAATAAATAAATAATAATTACCTGGTTATTTGCATCATTTCATTTTATGCCATTATCCCAATCTCTTTGTATCTAATATGTGTCCATCAAGCACAACCCAATGTGAGATAATCGTTTAATATTACCAATCTCGTTTTCCGCATGAATCTCCACAAGTTCATGGCCATCATTTGATATGTTTTTTCATTCTCTTCCATAAACCAATGAAGGTATAGGATTATTTCCATCATAGACACTTAAGAAGTCTCTTGATACCCTTGATTCTCATGAAATTTATCTACCTTGTGTATAACTCTGAACCTTCATACTTTTGCATTCATTCCATTCCCATTTCTATCATATATGTTAAATATATGCTTATAACTTCCACCTGCATTCAACATACTATTTACATGAAGCCAATGAGATCAACATAATTAACATATATTACTTCAATGGACCTGAGGCCATGTACATTATCATAACCATGACCCATTTATAGCTTGAAGACACAAAATAACATATTTCTTTGCCCATTTCTCATAGAAAAATCTCAATTGACAGGGAGTGTTTATAACATACATAACTTAGATATGTTGTTTTCACTTATGTAGCTACTATTTCAACTATATATGTACATATATATGTTTTGTGTTGTTAGGTTATTATTAAAATAACCTACCAGTAAACTCAACTATGCTCATTCTTAACAGATCCATGTTACCAATATTGGTAGTTGATCGATATCCCATTGATTCCATTCCAAGGCTGGTTTCTGTCTCTTCTTATATTACTGCCACTTCCTTCCCAACACATAAATTTTCCATGTTTCCATTATATATCTTTCTAATGGAAAATCAAGAAGATCATTTACTCCAACCATTTGCTTTCTTGGTAGTAAATCACATTTTCCCAAAATTTTACCACTTTTTCTAGTAATTACATTCAACCACCCTTGGTAATTCAATTCTAAACTTGATAATTGCACCATTGGAAATACAGATACCATCAACACTTGTTTTCCTGATAGTTTTATTTCAGTTGTACTACTATTAATACTAACTATGCTCAAGATATTTCCTTTTTCCCTACTTGTTGTATTAATGAGCTTAATAATTCTTAATATTCTCTTTTCATCTTCTATATATGTTTATGTATTTCATATTGACATATATTTTATCATTGTATTGTATTCTTCTCTCTTATTTAGTCAAATTTCTCAACAAACTACTGAATTTTCTCAATTTCCAAATTACATTCTTTCTTTCCTTACAGTGAGAACCTACAATAGATTGTGTGTTACCCAAAATCAGGTAGAAGAGATGAAGCCGAGGCTGCTGCCCCATCAACACATTGTCACTTATTATTGATTCCCACATCTAATAGTTTTATTATGCTTTTCCAACATATTCCAGCCTTCATCTCCTCTACCAAAATGTGTCCAACACACCAATCCTGTCAAGATACACATTTTCTGTAGCATATTTTATGGATTTGAGTGACTCTCTTCACTCTTTATCATTGGGTGCATTGTATTCCTGGGCTTTCCACCTTCCTCAATAAATTTAGCATGTCTCATCTACCTTTGATCAAAATTCCACCAATACATATATATATATTTTGAGTTGAGTTCGATTTATTTTCTATAATATATATTTTTTTAAATCTTAGTTGCCTCATTCTTCTACCAATAACAGTCAATTGGTACTAATAATGTTGTTTCCGTCCAATCCCAACATCTTCATGCTATGTGTATATGGCAAGTGTAAAGATTCTCTTTCATGGTTTCTTATACTATTTGCAATTTTGTCTCACAACTTTTCCCTTTGATTATACTACTCCAGTAATTTAATTCATTTATTTTCCAACCTTCAATGTTTGTAGTAGATTCACAATAACAAGTTCGAATCCCACAATTTTTTTTTTTTTTATGGCCATTTTCTTCAAATTGACTCGTAAGCCAGGATTCTTTAAGATTTATGTGCTGGTCCATTTAGTTATCTCAGTATCAAGCTGATAATTTATGCATTGATTTTGTGTTATATTTTAGTTCATTCATATTTGTTTAGTTCTCTTAGTCATCCGTTTTACAATTCTCTCAGCATATATAACACCTATTTACTAATTCTTTCACATAAGTTAATCAACCCATATTTCTCAAGGAAAATACTTCACTACGCTCTTTCATTTGATAGATTTGAAGTCCAACCTTTGTTTATAAGGCTAGTTGTCAATAGAAATCCAACTAACCCTATTTACCTTGCTATCTCAATACTTAGATCACTTCTTATTAAAAGTCCTTTTACTATATTTTACAACCCAAATGAGAATCCATGTTGTTTAACACACCATGTCTTCCAAAGCCATGTAAATTTTTTTAGTAATTCAAGCAATATTGTTTAATCTTTCAATTATGGTAGGAGCTTCAACTTGAGTAAACCCTCTTTGTTGTATAATTATGTATCCAATGTTGGATATCATCTGCAATATTCTTTCCCTTTTAAAGCTTATCTGTCGGGGTATTATATGTTAAAAGACATGTGTTCCATGAGAGTTTTTTTTTCTTCAGAATAAGGTGTAGCTATAAGCTGACTATCCCTTCACTTCCTTTTGCCCAACTTATGATCACAAGAGGTTCTCAATAAATTTTCATCTTAGGGACCCCCTTCTCCCAATGCCAATCATAATCCATATGTGTTTCCACCATAGTTTAAGAGCTGGATTATTTTTCCTTTCAGTCATCACCCATGATAGCTGTTATAAGTGGTCTTTCTTACTTGATCTTATGATAGCGCCCATTAGACCCGAGAGTTGAGCCTAGGCTCTGATACCATCTGTCACAACTCCACTCATACAATAACAACCATTTTTTTTTTTCCTTTGCATTGGTTCCTATAGAATTACCTTCACATTCCTCCCCTTAGAATATTCTCTATTTTAGGTCCCGTGTAAGCACTGCATAAGTATAGGATAGCCACCCATTGAACTACTTAAATATTATAATATAGTAATGGTTGCAATGTCATTATTTTTCTAATGGCTTATTTGTGATTTAACTGCACTTCTTAGTAGATTTTGTATTAGCTTTATAATCCTCACCATACACTATCGATCCAATTCAATTTCTAAAATCTACAAGGTGCGATTCCCATACACTTTCACCAAATCCTATGTTGTCTTTTCTACCCAACTGGTGCATATGTTCCTCTATTCACTTGATGTTGTATTAAATGTTCATTCACGCCTTACCATTGGTGTAAGGGTTGGATATCTCAGAATATCATTGGGTAAAACGTTACCCTATGTTTATAAGCAAGGTTCTTTATCACTCTCAGTTGTAAGGGTATAAATCTTAATATCTATGTTGCACTATCTGTGCACATTGGTAAGCACTTACGTTACTTATCTCTACTCACATTTAACTGTAATCTATGAACCATCATCCTATTATAAATTTTTTATGGCTTGAGGTTGACACTTGGTAGCTTATTTATTTAACTTAAAAATCCATAAACATTTATAAAGTAGGTTACTCTCTTGAATTATGCATGCACCTTCCCCACTCTAGTAAAATATTGCTACTCAAGGCCTTAATTCATGTATTTATGATATCTAAATCAATTCCTGATCTCGATTGATTTTCTTGGGCCCAGTGTAATATTCAGCTAGTGGCATGATGTGATGTTTTATGTATTTGCACCTATTTCAGTGTTGGATGCCACCTTACATAAAGGTAATGCTATAATTTATGGTTTGGCCTTTCACTAAAGCTCCATGTTTTCTTGACATACGAGCTATGAAATATTACCAGCTCCATGCATTTTCCTTTGGTGCTATTTGACATGGTCAACCTTGAACTTTGAAGGTCCACTCCCTGAATTCCACATTTGTAGTCTTCATGTGGGTGCATGAGATCACTTGTCATTTCCAACTGTGGCCAGGCGTTCTGGATAATCAAAGCTGAGAAATGTTGGCTTAACCCTAACCCCAACATACAATGAACCTTTGAATATTGTGCTGCCTTCCCATACAACCTTCCCTGTCTGTTATCTTTGTAACTCAGTTATGGAATTGCCCATGAATACATGGCCTCATGCCGACATACCGTGGTGATGGAGGAAATGAAACTTTCCCTTCTCTTTCATTTAGCATACTTCTTTACCTTACTAGACATAGATGTTCAGGGTCTAGTTATGGCTCGCACCTTTTGAGGAATCTCCAAAAAGTGTCATTCATTTTCCTTAAGACACTTTGTTCCTTATCTATATTTCGATTCATTTCTTTTCATTTCTGTTCTCACTAGTCACCAGTGGCCTAGTTCTCGCCTAGTTCTCTATTTGAGGGTGTAAGGGTGACATCTTCCGATGAAATCTTCGGTTCCTTTTAGGTAATGGTTTTAACTATGAGCAAGTCACTTATATTTTTATCTTTGCATCTTATCATGTCCCCTATTCAATGAAATTACCGAGTTTTCAATCAAGACTTCATCTCCTTACAAGATTCCTTTGACTGTGCAGAAATTAGGAAGAAGGCTAATACCCAATCACTGTACCCTTCGTAGGTTTCCTCTCAACACCATAATCTCTTAGGTAATCTGTAAATAGTTGTTTTAGTGATAAATTAAGGGATTGTGTATCCATTTGATGACTCATTTCTCATGTATATATATATATATATATATATATATATATATATATATATATATATATATATATATATATATATATATATATATATATATATATATAGATATAATGTCCAGTGTTTGGCATTATTGTTCTTGTTTTGAAAAGGGATCTAATGTTTTTGGTTTCATTTTTTTCCCAGGTCAAACGAACAACTCTTGATCTCTCCGACTACTAAATCAAAATCTAAATTCAGCATACCCTACAACGATCTCTTTGGCATCGTGATTTTTAGGTAAAATCCCTTCTGAATACTAGCATGACATTCCCTTGTTAGTTTACATTATCTTCTAATTTCTCTAGTTAGCTTTTCCGCTTTTTCATTTCTAGCTTATAGGTGTAGGGAAAACCCAATTCCCCCCAGATTTCCAGGTACATTTTGTCTCTATTTGTCACCATTTAGGTTTATTTCCTTCTTTCAAAAGCCCATCTCAATCTGAATCTCATACCTTTACTATTTTCACTATGTAGGTATTAGCGTCGTGCCCCATCGCTCCTGTTGATTAAGCTCTAGTTTAAATTCGACATTATTTAACAATTTTTCTTCTATGTTCTAGGTGGACACCTCAGGAACCTCCTCACAAGGCTTATTCTTGTTGTGCTTGGTAACACTAGGAATCAGTGTGTCAAATCTAAACTAAAGGATGTACTGGAATAGGGTTTTTGTTTTAAAATTACCACATGGTTTTTCTCCTGTGTGTAGTATTCCATGTGAAGATATAATAAGTGGGTATCTTATTATTTTTATGGCTTGTAACCTTAATTTGTATATAGGGCATGTAGTCTTGATTTACAAACTGGTTTCGGGTTTTTCTATTTTTGCGAGAAACACATAATATTCTTATTTGTAATGCAAACCTCCTAGGGACCTACTATGATATGTTTTATTTTCTACTTTTTTTTTTTTGGATTGTTCTACACTTTGGTGTGTAGTAATGCTTCATGGAACCACTGTCTTTGTTTATCCATAGTAAAAAATTTGTTATATATATATTTTCTTTCATGTGTGAAATGATTGTTCTGGCTCGTATGTCATTCAATATCATATCTCGTTCAACATCCCGTTGTCTTTTGCCAGTCATGACGTTGTTACACTAATATTCATGGTTAAGTTGTCTCATAATAGTTTTAAATAAGACTTGTTCTTCTATTTTTGTGTGTACTATTTTCTTACTGCAATTATTCCTTGCACATGAGTCTAATGTAAATAGTAAAATATGGATATCTTTTTTGAATATGCACTTAATCTGTCCTTCTCCGAAAAGGAAAAATCTACCCCATAAAATTGAATTGTAGTTACAATTTGTATTATATTTTGATTCCTACGACTTACAGAAGAACTTGTTCCTACCTCTAATCTTATGTTATTTGGGTCTCTACTTATTTTCTAGTAACATGCTTTTGCCAATTTATACAGGTTTAAATATTCCTTTAGCGTAATGTAAATTACCTAGGTTCCCAACTGGGTGGAAAAATTGATTTTTATTAACATGTTGACAAATTTATGGTATATTTCTTGTGTTTATGCTAAATAATAAAATAAACACTCTGGTGATTTTTCCTTCAATTTGTGTTCACGACTTCTACATAGTACCCGCTATAATTGCATAATTCCCTCAACTATTTAATTTGTTTACCTTTTATTTCTTAGATTACGGTAAATGTATAAGTATGTTTCGATTTCCTCAGGTTATGTTACCTTTCAGTAATATCCTCCTACTCACCATAACTATCTAAATTACTAATTCCATCCCAGAGTTGGTAATTGATGGTTGTAGCATGGTTCTGGTCATAATGTTGGATCTGGACCCACCTAATGAGAACAAAATCTCACCGAACGAATTGATTAAAGGCTACATAATAGATTATGGTACTCAAGGCTTTAATTCATGTATTTATGATATTTAAATCAATTCATGCTCCCCATTAATTTTTCTTGGGCCCGTTATAATATTTGGCTAGTGGCATGGTGTGATGTTTTATGTATTTCGTGGTTGTGCCTATTTCGATGTTGGATGCCACTTTGCATAGAGGTAATGTTATAATTTATTGTTTTTCCTTTCACTAAATCTCTAGGTGTTCTTGACATATGAGCTATGAAATATTACCAGCTTCAGGCATATTCCTTTGGTGTTATTTGATGCGCTTCACCTTGAACTTTGAAGGTACATTCCATGATTTCCACACTTGTAGTTTTCATGTGGGTGCATGAGATCACTATCATTTCCAACGATGGTCAGGCGTGTTGGATAATAAATGTTGAGAAACATTGGATTAACCCTAACCCCTTCATACAATGAACTTGCGAATATTGTGCCACCTTTCCATGCAGCCTTCTCATTTTGGTATCTTTGTAATTTAGTTATGGAGTCGCCCATGGCTACATGGCTTTCTGGTGACATACCGCGGTGATGGAGGAAATGAAACTTTCCATTATATTTCATTCAACATCCTTCTTTACCTTACTGGACATAGATGTTCAGGGTATAGTTATGGCTCACACCTTCTGAGGCATCTCCAAAATGTGTCCTTCCTTTTCATTAAGACACTTTATTTCTTATCTATATTCTGGTTCATTTCTTTTCATCATCTGTTGCACTTTGTGCTCACTAATTGCTGGTGTCCTAGTTCTCTATTCTAGGGTGTAAGGGTGACATATTCCGATGAAATCTCTGGTTCCTTTTAGGTAATGGTTTTAACTATGAGAAAGTCACTTATCTTTTTATCTTTGCATTCTATCTTGTCCCCTATTTGGATGAATTTTTGAGTTTTTAATCAAGACTTCATATCCTTATAGAATTCCTTGGACTGTACAGAAATTAGGAAGAAGGTCGATACCCAATCACTAAACCCTTCGCAGGTTTCCTCTCGGCACCATAGTATCTTAGGTAATCTGTAAATAGGAGTTTTAGTGATATATGATGGGATTACCTATCCATTCGATGACTCATTCCTCATATCATTTTTTTTCCAACATTTGGCATTATTGTTCTTTTTTTTTTTCAGAAGGGATCTAATATTTCTGGTTTCATTGTCTGCCTAGGTTAGACGTACAAATCTTGGTCTCTCTGACTGCTAAATAAAAAGCTAAATTCGGAACTCTCTATGGCGATCTCGCTGGAATCATGATTTTTGCGTAAAAGGCCTTCTAAATACTAACATGATATTCCCTTGTTATTTTACATTCTTTTCTAGTTTCTCTGGTTGGGTTTCCCAATTTTTCATTTTTGGCTTACAAGTGTAGGGGAAACCCAATTCCCCCCAAATTACTAGGTATATTTTGTCTCTATTTTTCACCTTCTATGTTTATTTCCTTCTTTTAAAAACCCTGTCTCAATCTGAATCTCATACACTTACTATTTTCTCTATGCAAGTATTAGTGTCGATTGAGCTCCAGTTTAAATTCGGCATTATTTAACAATGCTTATTCTATGTTTCATGTGGGTAAGCACCTCCACATAGGGGTTATTCTCATTGTGATTTGTGACTTTAAGAGTCAGGGTGTGAAATCTAAACTAAATGATGTACTAAAAAAGGGTTTCTAATTTAAAATTACCATAGGGTTTTTCCTGTGTGTGTAGTATTCTATGTGAAGATATAATAAGTGGGTATCTTTTTTTTTTTAATAATGGATTGCAGCCTTGATTTGCATACAAGGCATGTAGCCTTGATTTGCACACTAGTTTTGGTCTTTTCTATTTTTGTCAAAAAAATGTAATATTCTTATTTGTAATGCAACCCTCTTGGTGACCTACTGTGATATATTTTATTTGATATTTATTTTTTTCTTGATTTTTCTACACTTTGGTGTGTAGTCATGTTACACAATATTTTGTCATATCTCCTATTCACTTCCCGTACCATATCTCGAAGTGCCAAAACATTGACTACTGTGTAATATACCCATCATGATATATAGACCAAAGCCTCCTTGAAGAATCAAAGGAAAATTTCCCTAAATCCATTCTGGAGAGGGTTGCCTAAAAAGTTACTTTTTTGCATCAACACATTTTTCTCCACTATCTGCCCATTATTATGGTAGGTTTATCATTTATACACTTGCACTTCCAGCATGGGATTTCATAGGAAATACATCTTCTGGCAGGTTTTCCCAAAGTAGAGGGGAAGATTCACTCACTAGTACCTTCAGGAACATCAAGTTGGATATCAGTTGTTGTTGATATCGTCTAGCTCTCTCATTTGGGCCTCTTGATCTTATCATCATGAGTTTTCCCCTTTAGATGTGGACCTTCCTCTCTCTTTTGTGGATCCCTAACTCCCTCTCCCTTCCTATAAATTCACTCCCTTCCATCCCCAAATGTTTGGTCATTAATTGCTGCATCCCTATGTTGAGATTATGCTTACATGCTACCAATTCTAGCTTGGAGACAGAGTGTTTGCAGAGTCTTTTCTTGGACTTGGATATCCACCAAAAGGAGGGCTCCAACATCAAGGCATAGGTTGTATGATTCCCTTTTTAGTTTCTTAATATATACATTGGATGTTCACTTTCCATAATTGTGTAAATGCTTATGCTATTAGCTTAATGTTCCTTGATCTGTTAAGTAGTTTATGTTTGATATATGTTATATATGCTTGTATCTTGAATAGTTCTTTGATCTTCCTTGCAGGTATCCGGACGTGGAAAACAACTAAGGAGTGAGGCCTAGAGCGAAATATTCAAAGCCATCTCTAAGGATCGAGCATTTAGCATCAGAATGAGGTAGGCTCATCCTTCTTCTTACACTTGTCAAACATAAGCTAGGAAAGTGTGTGTTATATTATTTGGTTTGCTTTTAGACCCACTCATTGGGCTATAGGGATCACCTCTATCCGCAGAGGGGATTTGGCTTCACAACAAAATGACAACTCCAATAGGTAACCTATAACCGATTCATCCTTCTTTCTCAACCGATCTATTGATTAGTTTGACCAACCATCCATTGTGTTCTCAGTTAGTTTGGGTTGATATAGGTTTGCACAATCACTAGTTTCTATCTTAGAGTGCTCAATCTGGAAGTGTTTGTGAAATTATTTTTAGTTTTTGCCTTTTTCCATGCCCAACACACTTTCTGATCTGACAGTTGCACTGCCAGCATGATTTTTATTAAAACAATAATGCTTCCCCTGTTCAACAGTAATTTGGCCTTAAAACTGCGCTAATCCTTGAGATTGGAAAAATATAGGGTTTCTCTATCAAATCCTAGTGTGTCTGAGCTCTTGAGATCCTGTGTTGTCCTACATGACTGGATTTTGTTGGTGTTTTGATTGATTATCTCATTTATTAGCAAATTTTTACTCTGATTTTTCAAGGGTTTGAGTGCAATTGGATTGAGTTTAGGGTTTATAGGTCAATTGGTTGTCACTTGTCGCTTGTGAGTGTCTTTGGGTCTCTAGTTTGCTGACTGATTAGGTATTTTCATCAGGTAAAATCACTTGAAACATTGATTTACATTGGTTTCGATTTGTTTTGTGCAATTTTTTTTTTCATGTGTATTATGTCATCATGCATTTGAAATTCATCTTTGTCATTTATCAAACATATATTACATTATTTGGTTTGCAAACTGAAATGAGTATATTTTCTTATCTATTTGAAACAGAAAGTGAAAGACATTTTCATCAATTGCTTTTGATTTGGTGTTGCTTTGATTGATGCCTTTTTTTCATTAGGAGTATTTTGAATCAAAATCCTCATTTTTTCTTTAGTTGAATCTTAGTTGCATGTGAGAATTTCAAAATCAAAGAGAACATCATATAAGTAAAGTGCATCTTAGTGAAGTGAAGTTCATTTTTACTTTCAATAGATTGTGTGTTCATTAGTGAAAGAAAATTTTAGTTTTTCTCTTATATTTTGCATTTGGAAAAGTTAGTGGAGGCATATTGTTTGATGCATTCTCTTTTTTGATGCATTAATTGCTTGAACTCTCTTCCCTCATTAGCATAGAATTCATTGAAATGAAAGGTTTCCTTTTTCTCATATAGTTGCATTCTAGGATTTAGGTGACATCATTTGAGCCCAAAATTGAAACCTAATTCAAAAAAAAACTTTAAAATTTACTGAATTAACCTAAGGAGCATTTGGAACTTAACGCAAACATTTAGAGGTCTAGGCTAGAGACGTGTTCCGAAATCTATAAGCCTAGCAATTGTTGTTAACTATTTGCATTGTATCTTGAGGATGAAATCCTGTTCCAATATGAAAGTATATTGAAGGTTCTACAGTAATCTAGGGTATATGAAAGGCACTCTAGTATGGTAAGTATATCAAAATGCGCTCACCCAATGGTTATGCATTAGACACCACTAACACAGAAATTTTCTCCCTGTACGGTTGAGTATATATTGGGAGACCCCACTAGGTTTCTATCCTTTAGCCACAGGTAACCGACTCAGTTTCCTCGTAAATGCGATACACCAAACATAGCATTCAGGGAGATTGACCGTCATGTGTTAAGTCTTTGGGTTTGGCTAAGGTGTATATAACGGTTCATGAATACTTAGTAAAACCTCTTTCATGGTACACCCTTTTTGATTTATTTCTTATTCTCTAGGTTCTAAAATTTAACTACGCGCGATAACATGAATTACCTATGCAACTATCCTTCGCCTCATATTGCCTGATTAATAGTAAATTTTAATTGTAGGCTCAAATAAACCACCCCTTATTATTTGTGACAAAAGGCCATCGTGGCTGAACCATCGGGTTCACATTACATTTACCCTTCATCATCTTACACTGAAGGGTCATCACAAGGAGTTCATCCTGAGTTTTCACAGTCACTTGAAGCCCAAGGTCTTGAACTTGGAATTGTCCCAAGTATCCAATTCCTTGCTTCTCATCCTCCACCTCGAGACTCATCATCATCTTAGGAATCTAACCTAGAAACCCCTGAGAGTCCACAAAGGTTTGTTTTATTCCCTCTAAATATGTTTTTTGATCCATTTGTTATATCTCCCCAACAACCTTATAGTCCATACGATAATCCTAGTATACGTTTGGAATTATCTCCACAACCATCGCAAATTCCTCCTTGCCAACTGTTTCCACCCATGACTTCAAAAGGTGAGTTTCCAGCCTCTTCTCAAGGTCCTCCAAAATTCTTAGCTACTCATAGTCCTGGTGTTGATAGTGATTCTCAATACTACTTTCCTCCTGAAGTTTATTGATATGTGGGAAGTGTTGCACCTCCACCACCCCCTGAAAGCAGTGAGCCTTTGTTTCTGATTAGTTATACATATTTGGCTCAATTGGTTTCATGTACTCCAATTGAATCTTTACTTTATCACAATCCCATTTGGTCATCAGGAGCCATTCCTACCTCGAGTCCATTTGTTTCAAAGGTGGCCTCCCAAATTCCTGTACCGACTATAGTTTTGTCCGTTCTTATACAATTAACAGTTATGCTTGGGGAAATTAATCTCCCTATAATTTTTCAACGTCCTCCATTAAGTGGACAATATGTGCCACCACTTGTTCCATTGCATGAGGGGCAATAGACACCTCCACCTTATGTACCTCCTATTTCAGTTGGACCTTATGTGAGTGCACCTCAAACTCACACTACTGGAGCTAGTCAAAATGTTGGTAGTGTACCTTATCCTGGTGGATCATCAATTCCATCTGGATCAGGCCAGATCCCATATCAAATACCTTAACAATAACCGTACCCTCCTTATGTCTCTCAATAGCCTTAGAAGCCACCATTTACTCAATAGGTAGGTCCCCAAATGCAGCTTGGCTCAAATCCCTCATTTGGGGAATATGGTCAAATTCAAGCTAGAACTTATCAATACCAACTTGGAGCTCAACAAATTCCATAAGGAACTTTCCAACAACAATAGCCTTATGTATAACAACAACCTTTTGTACAACAAGGACCTTATGTGTAACAAGGTCCTTACCAATAACCATTGCAGCAACAAGGATAGCCCTTGGAGTAGCAAAACCAACCCTTATATCATCAAGGTCAATCCCGGCAACAGTAGGGCCAACAATTTTACCAACAGGGTCAACAATTGCAACAACAACCTTATAATCCATATGCATTGCAATATGTTTATCCACCTTATGGTTCTCAATGGCCAATGGCAGGTTAGTATAAACCTTACCCTAGTCAAAACCCACCTTTGTGGGGTAAGAATCCACCTTTGTATAGTCAGAAATCCCTCAGTGGGGGCAATATCAAGCTCCTTATGTAAAAATATTCCACTTTGCAAGAAGAACCTTACCAACAAGGATGAAATCCACAAGCTAGGCCTTATCAAAGGCCTCCCATGCATTTCAACTCACAATTTCCATTTCTAGCAACATTGGAACTACTGGATGTGTCAAGACTCACTAATGATCCAATACTTCATTTCCCTATATTGGCATTTGGTTCCCACTAAGATCCCTAACAATCCTCTAAAATTTGAAGGAAAATCTGGAAAAGACCCCCAGGCTCATGTCATGACTTACCATTTATGGTGTTCATCTAATTCTTGGGTTGATGAATCCACTCATCTACATCTTTTTCAGTGTACCCTTATGAGTCTTGCCGTGAAATGGTACATCGAGTTACCTCGAGGTGCTTATGAGGACTTCAATTATTTGGAAATTTCCTTCCTTACTCACTTCCAATTATTGGTTCGCTATGAAATTGATACCCATCTACTTACGTCTTTGAAACAAAATATTGCTACCCACATGACAATAGACCCAATTGGTAGAACAACCGCAATCCTCCACATCTCTAGGTTCTCAGGTTTACATGAGTGGAAAAGTGCCTATTTCTATTCCGCCCGGTCAAAATACTATCAACTCCTTAAAAAAGGACAGTGGAAAAAGAAGTTACTGATACACCTTCTACTTCTACTCCACCCAGTTCTGGTCCTCTTCATATTGAGAGACCTATTAATGACTCCGTTATCCAACACCCTCCCAAGGGTGTCCTTCATAAATCATCTTACAATCCAAATGCACGAGCTACCCAACATTACAATATTGTCGAAGATTTAGCTCAATATCCTTCGGTGATGTCTACCTTGGAAGGTCTCTAAACTTTTCCAATGCAATAGAAAGCATTACTATCCACTATAGGAGGAATTTACCCTACGGATTCGAATTGATCACTTTTGACCCGGAAAATCATGTTCCTTGGCTTCCCCATCAACTTGTGTTTTTTATCCAAGTCATTATAAAGGGGAAGACGATTCATCAGATTGTGATTGATGAAGGTGCTTCCACTTGCATCATGTCTGTTTCATGCTGGAAAGCTATCGTCTCTCCACCTCTCAACCAGTCTCTGAACACCTTAGAAGCCTTTGATGGAAGAAGATCTCGTCCTTATGGTATTATCACAAGTTTTCCCATCACATTGGAAGGGAAAACTATTGAATTAGAAGTAGAAGTCGTTGATGAGAGTTTGAATTATAGCCTTCTACTTGGACGAATCTCGACTCATGCTATGTTTTGCGTGGTTTCCTCTTTGTTTCACATACTCCATTTTCCTCATGAAGGGAAAATAGTTATTGTTGATCAATTAGCCTTTTTCTCTTCTGGTTCTTTGAACGGAAATGTACCATATGTGGGAAATACCGACATTCCTTATGAGAATGTTGGGGAGGGCATTTTTAAAGACCATTCTCTTATGGGAAATTTTTCCCTCCCACCTCGTTATGTCGCTTCTGTCAACATGATCTCTAATTCTTACGATCCTTGGATCGTTCCTTCTCCCGATCAGGTTGATTCTTTTGGTGACGTTATGCCGCTCAGCCCAACAGAACAAGCTTATCAAGCTGTTGTTTTGGCTTTAGTGGCTGGTTCTGAAAGTCACACTACTCTTAGGATGCATCTAGATGCATATTCACAGTCTCCCTGGTTTGGTTCGTGGGATTCTCCAGATCCCTTGAATGAGACATTTCCCACTGACGAGATTATCACCGAGGTTATGTCTCTTGAGGAAACTCCCTGTAATGATTCTCATCATCATTCCTCATTTCTTCCGAGTCTTGGAGAAATTTCATCGTGTCAGGATATATTTGTTTCCTGGAGACTTACCCATCCACTTCAAACACATATCTTGATGCATGAAGTTGTGTTTGAGGGAAACATGGGGAACATTACTGCTACCATGCCTATCAACATTTCTGTTAAACCAAGAATTGTTGAGAACATCAATGTCGAGGTTTCTTGTTCTCTTGATGAGATCAATATTTACACTGCCCTTTTAAAGGAATTTCGTGATGTCTTTGCCTGGTCATATGAAGAAATTCCTAGCATTTATCCAAGTATAGTTGTGCACAAAATTCCTACTTATCCATATGCAAAGCCTCATCGTCAACGACTTCACCCAGTGCACCCCGAAAAGGCAGTCGCTATAAAGGGAGAGGTTGAAAAAATTCTAAAGGTTGGTTTCATCTACCCCATTCCATTGATAGATTGGGTTCGAACATTGTCCCTATGAGTAAAAAACAAGGGACTATCCACGTTTGTGTTGATTACCGCGATATTAATTCAGCATGCCCCAAAAACAATTATCCAACTCCTTTTATCGATAAAATCATTGATGAATGTGCCAGCAGTGAGATTTTTCCTTTTATGGACAACTTTTCTGGTTACAACCAGATTAAAATTCCTGCTGCCGATCAACATAAAACTGCTTTTATCTGTCCATCGGGAACCTTTGCCTACAAGAAAATCCCTTTCGGTCTGAAAAATTCTCGCGCTACCTTCCAACAAGCGATGTATTATGCTTTTCGTGACATCAAACACATTGTTCAACCATATCTTGATGACTTACTAGCACATCATGATCATCCTGATAACCTTGCAACAATTTTTCTTAATTGCAGACCCTACAATATTCATATAAATCCACATAAGTGTGTCTTCTGCATTGAATCTGGTCATCTCCTAGGGCTTTTAGTATCAAAGGAAGGCATCTGGATTGACCCCATCAAAGTTGAGGCCATTGTAAATTTACCCCCTCCGTCATCTTTACATCAATTTCAGAGCTTGCAAGGGAAAGGTAATTTCCCACATCATTTTGTACCCAATTATGTTGGGATTTCCAAGGGATTTACTTGTTTGCTAAAAAAGGGGATCCCATTTATTTGGGATGAAATCATTCAAAAATATTTCGAAGCATTAAAGAACACTCTTATTAGTGCTCCTTTTCTACATCCTCCCAACTATAACCACGATTACTTCTTGTACTTGGCCTCAACGACAATACTATTGCCATGGTACTGGAGCAAGACAATGATGATGGAAACGAACATGTGGTCTACTACTCAAGTTGGAATATTATTGATAACCGAACTTGATATGCCCATGTCGAGAAACTTGCTTTAGTAGTTGTTCAACACTTTCGACACTATATTCATTTATGGAAAGGCACTGTGATTTCCAATTGCAATCCCATGACCTACATTCTGACCCATTAGTTGCTTGGGGGAAAATATTCTAAATGGATTGTTATCCTTCAAGAATTTGATTTGGATTTTGCTACAACCAAATAAAATAAATCTTTGGTTTTCTCTGAATTGATTTGTGACCTTCCCTCTGCAACTACATCTATGGATTTTTATGAGCTCATTCCTGACGAGACCCTCTTTCTCATCAACACTCTTAACCCATGGTACGGGGATATTATTGTCTATCTCCAAACCCAAAATGTTCGATTAGAGTTGTCAAATTCTAAACATCTTCATATTCGACATCAGTCCCAACCATATCGAATCATTGGCGATACTTTATACTGTGTTTGTGTTTATTCTATCCTTCATAGATGTTTGACACTCGAAGAAGCTGAGAGAGTTCTCAATGGATGCCACTCTGGAGCTTGTGCTGGTCACATATCCAGGTATGCTACTGCTCAGAAAATCCTTGTGCCGGTTATCTCTGGCCTTCCATCTTTACCAATTGCATTTTAGTAGTCGAAAAGTGTCATGCCTACCAGATTTACAACCATAAAAAATGCACCCCACCCGCACCCCTACACCTGGTTGTTACTATTTACCCCTATTCTAATTGGCGTATTGATTTCATGACATGTAACCCTCGTTTGACTAAGCGACATGGTCATATCATCGTCGTCATTGATTATTTCACTAAATGGGCTGAGGTGATGGCCACACGTGATGTTGACGGTAAAACTACTGCTTAATTTCTTTTCAACCATGTCTTAGCTCGATTTGGTGTCCCTCAAGCCATCGTTACTGATCAAGGGTCTCATCTTCAAAATTACATGATGGCGGAGCTTACTGCTCTATTGGGTTTGCATCACGACAACTCAACCCTTTATTATCCACAGGCTAATGGCTAAGTTGAGGTAGTCAACAAAGTCTTGGTTACTATGCTTCAACACACCATTAGGATGCATAAATCGAATTGGCATCTTATGTTATTTTTTAGCTCTTTGGGCTTACCAAACTGCAGCTAACACTGCCATTGGATTTACACCCTTTTAGCTGGTGTATGGTCTGGAGGAAACTCTTCTGATTGAATATGAAATTCCTTCATTGAAACTAGCCATCGAATTACTCTCAAATACCTTGCTTGAAAAGGAATGGTTACTTTACCTCAAAAGGTTTGATGAAACTTACTGCTTCATAGCGTTAGTAATTGAGGCCCAAAAAATGAGTTAAAGCTCAATATGATAGAACTATTTCTCCTCGTGTTTTTGCTGAGGGTGATTTGGTCTTGCTTTAGGATCAAGCCATTGACAAATTGGGAGATGGGAAATTCAAACCAATGTGGCATGGGCCTTACATTGTCAAATGAGTTTTAAAAGAAGGTGCCTAGGAGTTAGTGGACTATGAAGGGAATTCTTTGACTGAGCCCCAAAATGGGCTTTACCTGAAGAAGTATTATGTGTGATTATCTATATAAATACTTATGTACATTAGTGTGTTTTCATTAGTGTGCATTCTGATTTTGGTGTGTTAATTTTCTTTTGCAAACCTTTTAATCTGCTTACTGTGTGCTCTACTTGGTTTGCAGATGTCATCCAAACATTATGTTGGTTTTACTGATGGTTCTTGTCATAGTACATAGAATCTATCTTCTATTGCATTGGAAATCTATGACCCTAATGGCGAGTTAGTGAATTTACAAGGTATATGTTTAGGTCGGGCGACTAATAACATTGCCGAATATAGTGTGGTCATCAAACTTTTGTTAGAAACTATTGCTCTTGACATTAGAGAGTTAATCATAAAACTTGATTCACAGCTCATTGTGCTACAACTTAATGGACAATATTCAGTTAGAAACCCTCAAATTTTGTGAATGTATTTGTGAGTTTGTTTATTGGAACGGAATTTGATTTTATTACTTATCATCACATTCCAAGATGCATGAACACGTTAACATATGCATTGGCTAATTATGTGTTAGATAGACATTTGTGAAACTTGTAAATCATTAAACATCATACATTAGATATGGTAAACATGAAAACATGTATATATATAGTGATTGTTTGCAAAAGAGTTTTCTACATCAAAATAACAAAATTTGTGTTAAGAGACACATGGCCTTATAAGCCTACATAGTGCATGTTATGAAACCAGCTCACAAAAAGATAGAAAAGAGAGATCAATGCCTTAGAAATAAGCCTCTTCAAGGGGGCAACCTCCTTTAAATTACACAAATGAACAATTCTTGGATGATACAAATGAAAAGAGCTCCTTTCTATATATAGGAGTCTAAGGGGTCATAATATAATCAGAGCCAACATAACAATAATAATGTAAGGTCACAATAATAACAATAGTGGGCTTCTATGGGGCAAAATAATAACAATATGGGGACTACATGGGCACGACAATATAATAAGGGAGTTGTACTAATAAAAATAATGGGTTACACTAGTAGTATAGGGACCTAACATGCCCCTCTGCTTCAAAAAGTGTTGTCCTCAACGCTTGAGTAGTTCTTGATGCTCCTATATAAAATTCTTGTCCTCCCATGTGGAATCTTCAGCTGGTAAGTTCTTACACTTGATGAGATACTCTGAAATTGATCGATTTCATAACTGTCGGGTTCTTGTTTCTGTGACTGCTCCAGGGTCCAATATGAATTTTCCTTCCTCGTCAAGTTCTGGAAATATTGTTTGAACTGGGATCTTCTGCAACTTTTGAATGAGTGGCCACACTTCTTCGTCCTTATTCCATTCATACCTTCTTTCGTTTATCCAATCTGGTTGGATAATAGAAATGGTGCACAAAAATGCTTCCACATCCTCATCCTTTCTTGAGAGTGCATCTGGCACAACATTTTGCTTCCATTTTTTGTAGATGATTTCAAAGTCATAACCCAACATCTTTGTGACCCATTTTTGTTGCTCTTCAGAGGTTAATTTTTGTTCTAAAAAGTATTTAATATTATCATGATCCATTTTTACCTTGAAGTGTCTTCTCATTAGGTAAGGTCGCCATTTCTTAAGTGCATGTAGTATTGCCAACATTTCCTTCTCATAATTAGATTTCTTGAGGGACATTTGTTTGTTTTTATGTAACCATAAAAATACCCAATCACCCGCATCAAAACTTATTTCATTGTGATGTTTATCTGCTTGTTGTTTCGTTCGATTCTGCACCAAAGTGGCATTATCCTTTAAAAGTTGGAGAACTTGTTATTGATGATCGATGTGATCTTTCACTGCTTGAATCTTTTTCTTCTTGATATGTCCTTCTATATTTAGAGTTTTAGGAGTGGTAATTTCTTCCAGTGCATTACAAGATATGGTCGAATTCATTTCTTGATGCTCTATGTGATCTTTCACTTCTTGAACATTTTTCTTCTTGATATGTCCTTCTATCTTGGTAGTTTGAGGAGTGGTAATTCCAGCCATTGCATTACAAGATATGGTCGAATTCATTTCTTCTTTCTTGATGTGGTATTTCACTTATTGAACTTTTTTCTTCTTGATATGTCCTTCTATCTTAAGAGTTTGAGGAGTAGTAATTATTTCCAATGCTTTACAAGATGTGGTCGGATTCATTTCTTCTTTCTCCGGGGTTGGTTCCTGGTGTATATACTCTTCTTTTGATGTTTCTTGATCCTTTTATTCCTCCTCTCCACAATCAATGTAAAATAATTTCTTCTCAGCACACTTATGACCTTTAAGGTATTTTTATCACAATTGTAACAAAACCCTTTTTCTCTTTTTTCTTCCAGTTATTGTGGTGTAACCCTTGTAGGTTTTGGAAGGCTAGAAGAAACAACACTTCCATCTTTATAGTTGTGAGGGGTAGACTTCCTTGTTGCCATAATTTTTCTTTCCACTTTGTAACAAAGCCCTTTTTCTCTTTTTCCTTATAATTGTTGTGGTGTTGCTCTTTGTATCCTCATAATGTGCTATAATTTCCTCCATGAAAATTGACCACGTAACAAGTGGTTTATGAGAACAAAGCCCTTTATACCATAAAAATTGATCTTCTTCTAAATATGAAGATGCAATACATACCTTTTGTAACAGTGGTATGCCATGTAGATCAAAATATTTCTCCATCTGTAGTATCCAATTTACCGTATCCTTGCCATCAAAATTCCTCATCTCGATTTTTCTTGATTTTAGGAGCTCGATCTTGAAAAAATTGTAACTCTGTAATTTCAGATCTCCAAGTTCTGAAATTTCTTCTTGTGGTAGCTCTCTGAGTTCTATTTCTAACCCCGCAAGTTTGATTAGAATTTGATTATCCAAGAAAGAGTTATGCCAAATCTCCCACAGTGACCTGATTATAGAATAGTTCAGTAGAGAGAACTTATACGACATGCCACGTCTCACTATTTTGACCTTACTACTTGAAACTGATATATAGAAAACTACAGGAAGTCCTCTTTCTAAAATTTCTTAGGAAATTTTAATTTGATGCTCCGAACAAAAGTTATGACAATTTTCCCAAGGTGATCTATTTGGAATGTAATTTGGGGGTCTCCAAAAAACCTAACGTCCTCAGATTATATCTCCGAAAATATAGCGAGACAAGATCTGAAATTCGGAGCCATGGTTCAGACTAATTCTTCTCAAATGGGTTTTTTTTTCATCTTCTGAAAATTTGTAGCGAAAGAGTTATAGCTGACATTCTACAATGACCTGTTTTACATGAAATTCTGGAGCTTGCAAAAGTCCTAAATTCCTCAGATCATATCGCTGAAAACATAGTGAGGAAATATATTAAATTCAGACCCAAGGTTCAGTGTGATTTCTTCTCAAATGGGTTTTTGTTTTAGCTTCTGAAACATCACAGAAAAATAGTTATAGCAAAAATTCCACGATGACCTGTTTGGAGCAGCAAAACCATAGAATCCAAAGCTTAGATACCAAATGTTATGAAACCAACTCACAAAAAGATAGAAAATATAGATCAACACCTTAGAAATAATCGTCTTTGAGGGGGGAACCTACTTTACATTACACAAATGAACAATTCTTGGATGATACAAATGAAAAGACCTCTCTATATATAGGAGTCTAAGGGGACATAATAAAATCAGAGCCGACATAACAATAATAATGTAAGGCAACAATAATAACAATAGTGGGCTTCTATGGGGCACAATAATAACAATATGGGGACTACATGGGCACAATAATACAATAAGGGAGTTGTACTAAAAACAATAATGGGTTACACTAGTAGTATAGGGACCTAACAGTGCAGAACATAAAGTTGAAATTGGCTATTCATCCACATGGTGCTCATGATAGCATGAGAAAGCCCTAATGACTCGCCCTAGTAGCCAAAATAGTTTAGTGGATACCCGTACAGTGTTACTCTGATAACTTCATGGCACCTCATCGATCGAGGCATACTCATGAATCCCCCTGGTTGAAGCTTCGAGGTTACGCTCTACCTCGACGATAGGATCTTCTACCTCCTCATACGGAGAAGCATCCTCGATTTGGTGTGCCACTCACTTGGCTATTGGAGAAAACCCTAGAGGTCTCTCTGGTGCAACATCTACATGAGATTTTAAGTTAAATCTCAGCACACATAAAAAAAATGATAAGAACTTCAAAAACTTCAAAAATAGTTTTTATCTCAGTCAGTCCACTGTTCCCCTAAAGGGAGTGGAAGATCTAGATCTCCTTAGAAACCCATCCTTGCATACGCCCAATCATCAACCATGATTAGTTGCTGACATATCTCTCCCCATCGAAGTAATCGTGGATCTCTAGGTGCTAGTGGATCCATTTACAACCACTGATAGTGGAATAATGACACACATTCTAGGATAAACGTCACTAGAATAGATCTAAAACCAAATTGTTTCAGATTCCCCTCTTGCACTTGGTTAGTTGGTGCTTCATGCAGACCAACAAACTTTCCCACCAGTTGAAAACTGTGGGATTTAGGAAATCGATCGCATATTGGAAATGAGAATTTGAAGTGTCATGTAACACCTGTGCCCCAGCTATTCAGGCCATGGTCTATAGAATTGTTTGGAGGTTGGTGATGGTCTTTATGTCAATTTTCCCACTGTTACCCTTTTGGTCTCTTGGACAATGCCTCACAATGAGCATATCCATGTTCTCTCCTCTAGTACATGATCCAAATAATTGAACCTGTTGTACCTTTCTGGACAACCCAGTAATGAAGTAAATGTTGGAGACCTCTATTTCGAGCTCTTGATCCCCAAACATGAACAGTTGGCGATCTACATCCCACCAACTGGTTAAGTGTTGCAATATCTCAAGTTGTGTTATGATCCCGAGGATCATGAAGAACTTGAGAAATCCATATGCTCCAAGGGAATCAATACAGTTTTCATCCTGCATAGCTTGATGGTATTTAGCTTCATGACCCCACTCTTTCTATTCAATTACCATTTTGGACTAGTTTTTCTGCAAAAAATCAACAAACCAACATTTCATGAGCATCCATGGAGAGAAACTTGAAAATTAACTATTTAACATGGAAGATTTCACTTCAAAGTTTTTACCTCAGTGCTAGCACATCTGTTTAGGAAGCGCGAGTGCTTAACTAGCCTCAAGATGAACAACACAAGTTCGACGGTTGAAACCCATGCTGGTCACCCACGATGTAATTTTTTTTCAAGTCTTCCTTGCAGCCTACCCTATGGATGAAAATGCATAAAATGACTACCAAAATGAAGGGAAAGGACATATTTATTACCTATAATAAGCGGCTCGTGTCCCAGATTGATCGTGCTCCTTGCCTGAAAATCGAAGTAAAATGAGGTAAAAATGATCTCACAATTGCAAATTGGTAAAATGGCAAAAATGACTTACTTTTTTCCCTATTTATAGTTTTTAAATAATATTTTTAACAAATTAGGGCGATTTCACCCATTTTTTAATATTTTTCCTCAAAAATGATTATGTGTGTTTCCTTGCGCAGTGAAAGGTCATATATTCTTGGTGACAGTGATTTTCTTTCACTAATTTAACGAGTTTTATTTTATCACTTTTTTGGACTCGTAAAAGATAAACGAAAAAGCGACCCCTTGGAGTCATCTTTAAGCTCTTTTCTGACTCTCGAAAAATGAAAAGATCATTGAGTGCTTTTAGTTTCACACTCTAAAAAGTAAATGAAGTGACATCTACTCAGTATAAATTTAAACATTTTCAGGACTCAGATAGAATATTGTACCAAAAAGGAACACCTTAGTCGAACATGGCTAAAAGGTTCTCTTGGATATTGTTTTCTACCTTTTTAGGTTCAAGAGACAATTTACAAAATGGTACCTTTGGAGTTTTCTTTTTCTCTTCTTTTTCAAAATCTATAAACATGAAAAAGATGCCGAGTTTCACCTCTGTTGGACTCGTAAAACTTAAACAATCTAGGATTTGTCACCATGACGAGATCGAGTTCCTCCTTCCTAGGGCTCGTAAAACTTACTAGGATGGATTCATCTAAAGGGTGAACTTATATGGCAAGCATATGTGATCCCCTTCAAGATTGCGATAAAAAATTATATGGGGTACTCGCTATAAATGGTGGGGCAAAGAGTGAAGTGATCATCTCTTGTATTCTCTAAGGGCAACATGTCTCTCTTGAACGTAACACTCATATGTTTCTCGTGTCAGGTTTGAGACATCCTCACTTAGTCACTTGCATTATTGGGTTTAGGGAATCCATTTTTCCTGTCATCTAATTATACCACTTTGTCATCATGACATCTGATCCTATGTTGAGTCAAATGTTACCAAACTCTACATTTCTTTACCACCTATACACTGTCTGACTTTCTGCCACAGTCTTGGATCATACTTATCTACTTTACTACATCCTTTTGTTTCACATTGATGATGTAGGATTCATTATGGCCCTCCTTTGATGGGTCACTTCCTGTCGACCTCAGCTCATTATCCAGGAAGATGATTTAGAAACTCCCTTCCAGTACCTTAGAGCTTGCATGCCTCAATGGCAAGTTCTTCACATTCAACGACAGGTTTACATCATTGACCTTCGATTGGGTTATTTCATGGGTGTTTGACTTAAGCTTCATTATTCACATTCATGGATTGTATTGATTGTACCTTGAAATCCATTGCCATCATTGGTTGTTTCTCCCATGTCTGTTAACAGTTTACATCATTAACCAGTAATCATGTGGTTTTCTATCATGTTCGACTTTGACACATCTATTCACATGTTGGAATTCGTACATTGGTCGGGTTGAGACGGAGTGCAAGAGCCAGGATTTTGTATGATAAAATCTAGGTTGCGTGGAGCTATGAGTTATTCATGATTGTACACATGTTTCCTCTGGGTGGATGACTGCGACCATACCATGGGTCCATAATCATGATCCTTTTCATTCATATATCTGCGACCATACCGGGGATCTTTGCACATGATCCCTCCTATTCGGATGGTTGTGTCCATATGTAGATTCATGTATTATTAGATGGCTATTCCTATATTGTTATTCCTGATTATCAGAGATGTCAGATATGTATATGTATATGCTTTATTTGTAGGTCTCCTAACATTGTTGTTCTCATCCTTGCACTGACTTGTAAAACATTTCAACCATCACTCCTTGTTCTGCCTTCATGCTTTAGGGGGCATCTGTTACACAATATTTTGTCATACCTCCTGTTCAATTCTCATACCATATCCCGAAGTGCCAAAACATTAACTACTGTGCAACATATCCATCATGATATACAGAACCAAAGCCTCCCTGAAGACTCAAAGGAAAACTTCCCTGAATCCATTATGGAGAGGGTTCCCTAAAAACCTAATTTTAGGCATCAAAGCATTTTTCTCTATTGCCTGCCTATACTAATGGTAGGTTGCTTAGTTATGCACTTGTGCTGCCAACATGGATTTTCATATGAAAACCCACTCTGAACCTCTTCTAGTATGTTTTCCCAAACTGGAGGAGAAGCTTCGCTCACTAGAACCTTCGAGAACAATGACCTGGATATTAGTTCTTGTTGATATGGTCGAGCTCTCTCATTTGGGCCTCTTGATATTATCAGCATGGGCTTTCCCCTTGAGATGTGGACCTTCCTCCCTCTTTTGTGGATCCTTAACTCCCTCTCCCTTCCTATAAATTCACTCCCATCCTTCCCCAAATGGTTGGTCATTGATTTCTGCATCCCTATGCTGATATTATGCTTACATGCTAACCATTCTAGCTTGGAGAAGGAGTGCTTGAAGAATCTTTTCTTGGACTTGGAAATCCACCAAAATGAGGTCTCCAACATCAAGGCATAGGTTGTATGCTTCCCTTTTTACTTTCTTAATAATTACATCTGACATTCACTTTCCATAATTGTGTAAATGCTTATGCTATTAGCTTAATGTTCCTTGATCTGTTAAGTAGTTTATGTTTGATATATGTTATATATTCTCTTGTATCTTTCATAGTGCTTTAATCTTCCTTGTAGGTATTCGGACATGGAAAACAACTAAGGAGTGAGGATTGGAGCAAAAGATTCAAATCCATCTCTAAGGATCAAGCGATTACCATCATAACAAGGTAGGTTCCTCCTTCTTCTTGCACTTGTCAAACATAGGCTAGGAAAGTGTGCATTAGGTTGTTTGGTTTGTCGCTAGACCCACTCATTGGGCTAGAGGGATCACTTCTGTCCGTAGAGTGGACTTGCCTTCACAAAAGGTCATGCTTCATGGACTGATTGTCTTCATTTATCCATAGTAAAGCATTTGTTATATATATTTGCTTGCATATGTAAAATCGTTATTCTAGCTCATATCTGGTTCAACATCGTATCTAATTCAACATCCTATTGACTTCTGCCATTCATGACATTGTTACACTAATATTCGTGGTTCAGTCATCTCGGAATATTTGTAAATGAGACTTGTGCTTCTATTGTCGTGTGTACTATTTTATTACAACAATTATTCCTAGCACATGAGTCTAATGTAAATAGTAAAATATGGATATCTTTGCTGACTATGCACTTAATGTGTCCTCCAGAAAGGACACATCAAACCCAAAAATTGAATTGAAGTTCAAAGTTTGTATTATATTTTGATTCCTACGACTTACATAAGAACTTTCTCCTACCTCTAATTTTATGTTATTTGGGTCTCTACTTATTTTCTATTAACAGGCTTCTACCAATTTATATGGGTTTAAATATTCCTTTAGCATAATGTAAAATACCCATGTTCCCAACTGGGTGGAAACAATGACTTTTATTAATAGATTGACAACTTGATGGTGTATTTCTTACATTTATGCAAAATAATGAATAAATTATCTGGTTATTTCGCCTTCGACTTGGGCTGACGCCTTCTGCATAGTACCCACTGTAACTACATAATTACCTCAACTATTATTCTGTTTACTTTTTTCTTAGATTTTGGTAAATGTATAAGTGTGTTTCGATTTCCTCAGCTGAGGTTACCTTTTAGTAATATCCTCCTACTCACTGTAACTATCTAAAGTACTAATTCCATCCCAGAGTTGGTAATCAGGGGTTGTAGCATGGTTCTGGTAATAAGGCTGGATCATGCCCCACCCAGTGAGAAAAAAATCTCACTGGATGAATTGATTAAAGAGTAAATAATAGATCCTTTGTTATAATCCTTCCATAATCAACTTACTCTAGATCGTAGCTTTCACGCATGGAAACCGTTTCCTCATCATACCTATTATCCATAGTATGTTCGGTTCTAATGTAAAAACTAACATCTTAGCCACTAAAATAAGTAATTGGTGACATGAATAGTCAATCATTAATAGGGTAGAGATTAAATATGCCCATCCGTAGATATGAACATCTTAATGGTTACATCATCTACGAAACTTCAAGTTTCTTACAATTTATTCAAATGCAACACAAGAACTTATTTACTAAATTCAGAATAACAATCTCCCACTAAATTTTGCGATGGACATCGTGCCTTCTTGTTTCATACTACACTCTTTCTTTTGTCACGTTCACATTTCTATTAACTATACACACAGGGAACCATACTTACAAAATAATTACAATTTGATTCAATTCATCATTCTGGGTATATATTATATATTATGAAAACTACATTAGTAACAATTCAAAACTAGCAACATCTAATTTTCACTCATAAATAAAATATACAAAACCCTTAGTTTAACAACAAGGGGAATTTCTGACCGTGAATTGCTAGAAATCCAACTGGGAAAACACCTTTGCACCCAACGTTGATCCCAATCCTCAAGTTCCCCCCGAGCCGAGATGCACTTGCCTGATTATCAACAACCCCCTTATTGATCTCTTCAATGGGTATTTAATACCTTTCTTTCACGATAATGTTTCTATTGGCGATGTCCTGCTTTTGTGGACTTTTTATCCACTTGCCTAGGCTTTTCCATAAAATTCCACCTTTCTCTTGTGTGGAGCTTTTAGGATTTTCCATGTTTAGCATCTTTCTCCAGCTAAACAACTTAATGGATCTTTCTCTACCATCCATTATGCTTATCTATAATTTCATCTAGAATTCTTATCGTGAAGGCATGAAAAGCATCACATTTCTAGGTGTTTCATTCCCAAATAGTTATGACCCCTTCTGCTTATCTTTTTATTCAAATTATTAATTTACACAACATATCCATGTCTTAAATAATTCATTACATCCATGGAGGGATATTTTAGCCATGGCCAAGGACGACCTAGGTCGATTCTCGGAATCGACCTAGCTAGCGATGACCCTAGGTGGCGAGGTCGATTCCGGCAATCGACCTAGGCCGCTCCGGGGGCAATATATATATATATATATTCATTCAATTTATTTCTATTTTTTTTGTTTTTTTAAATTGTTTTTATTTTTAAAAAAATTCTTTTGTTGTTTTTTTTCCTTGAATTATGTCTTTTTTAAAATATTTTATTTTTTGTTTAACATTATAATTTTTACAAGCTAATTTTATTTTTATTTTTTACATTTTATAGTTTTTTTTTTGGTCTTATTTATTTATTTTTTAGATTTGATTTTTTTTTGTCATGTTTTTAATTATTATTATTATTTATTTATTTATTATGTTTTATTACTTGTTATTATTTTTAAAATTATTTTATGTTTTTTTTTATAGTTTTTATTTTTTTTCAATGTTTTAATTTTTGTTTTCTTTTGTATTTTCCATTTTTATTTATTTATATATTTATTTATTGTTTTGGCTATTTTATTTTTATTTGTTTTCTGCAGGGTCGATGTCGATACTCAACTAGCAACTCGATCTCATTATGTGTAATTTGATAGTTGATTTTAAAATTTTCATTATAATGAATTGAGTCTGCCCTCACAATGTGTCAATTTCATGGTTGGTCTTCAAGTTTTCATTACAATGGGTGAAGTTCACCTACATTGCATCTCAACTTGATGGTTGATTTTTAAATTTTTGTTGCAATGTATCATGTTGTCTTAGGCTAAGATTTTAAAATTTCTATACATTAAGCATTTAGAAAATAAATTACTCTTGGTACAATAACTCTTTCATTCAGGTGTTCATTTTTAAAGTATTTTTAGTCATAATTTTTTTTTTCATAATGTCATGCTTGAAATATTTTGAAAACTTAAGGTTTTTCTATAGTCATAATCTTTTGTAATTCCATGGTTGAAAAGGATTTTAATGTTTTTCTAAGTCAAGATATTTTACCTTTAATGCTCTGGTTGAAAATAGTTATAATTATTTTTCCTCTAGCACCATAACTAAAAATTGTTGGAATTTTATGGTTTTTCAAAGGCATGATATTTTATATTTAATGTCGTGCCAAAAAATCATTGGAAATTTAAGGTTTTTCAAAGACGTGATATATTATCTTTAATGCCATGATTGAAAACAATGGAAATTTAAAGTTTTTCGGAGTTATGATATTTTATCTTTAACGTCATTGTTAAAAAAATGTTGAAAATTTACTCTAGAAAAGAAACATTATTCTAACATCAACACTTTTCATTTTCAGGGTGTCTTTTGCACAAAAAATTTCTTTTCACTACCATTTTTAAAGAATGTTGAAAATTCACTCTGAAAAAAAATGTTATTCCAACATCAACATTTTTTGCTTTCAGCCTGTTTTTTCATGTTTATTTGGGTTTTTTTTGCTAGAGTTCTTGTTTTGAGGTAATAGTTCTCATTGGATCGGTAACTTTGTAAATTTTTTTTTATTGTTTGAATAGGTTTTCATCGGTTTCTATTTAGCAAGCCACGTCATGTCCAATTACAATAAGCACTTTTTCGATTCGATATCCTATTAATTCTTCATTTAGGTTTTAGGTTACTAGGTACACATTATGAGGTTTCAATTTAATATCCAAGTGCATGGATTACGAGGTTTCAATCAAATGTTTAGGTGCATGGATTACTAGGTTTCAATTTAGTATCTAGTTGTGTGGATTATCAGGTTTGGATATTAGGTTTTGATCATCAATTTTACTGATTTAGATTTAATTACAAGATAATCGATTTTAACTATGGATTTCAGGTTTTATGAAGTAAATACATCCAATTTTGAATTTTGGGTATGAGGATAATTTCCAGGATTCAATTTAATGCCCACGCATATAAATAACTAGGCTTGGATTTCAAATTTTACATCTTAAGTATCAAGTAATTCATTAATTCATATTTTAGTTACCAATGAATCAATTTTAGGTTAGATTTCAGGATTTATGAATTGCTCGAATTACCAAATTTTGATCTAGATTCTAGGAAGTTTGTTTAAGCATATAACTCAAATCAATGGCCAAAGTGTAAACCATTAGAAAAGTCATAGAAAGTTGAGGCTACAAGGGAGCTTAGTTTCTATATGGTTTTGAATGTCAATTCTACAAGCTTGCATTGATATTGCATTATCTCTTATCAAACCAATTGTAACACCCTCCTCCCATATCTACCCAAGCAATCATCGAGTTGGGGTAACATGCAATGAGAGGCCACTATGATATGATTCGACCTACTAAGTCACATTAAGGAAGTGGAACCGATAGAAACACACAATACAAACATCCAACATCATCAACATAACCCTTAGAAGGCAGTCCGCTACTAAGACAACTTGTCCCTAGGTCCCACTGTTGTTTTAGGTCTCTTAGGCCATAGTCACTCTCATGTTATGGGCAAGGGAGTGGCCAACAACATAAAGTATCTCATATAGCCCTGCCTGCTAGCGAGTGTGGACCAAAATTGGTAGTGTTGTGCCAACGACCCTGTGATTTAAGCCACTTCTTTAGGCTCAATGCCCAAGTCACTGCCCATAATTGATCCATCTCTTCAAATCAATAAGATAACATGGAAATGACAATATTAAAGAAAACACTTGTTCAAGACTTTGACTAGACCCCTACTAGCCATGAAAGTCATTTCTTCAAACATATTACAAATGTGTAATCTACAGGTGTAATTCACATTTATGAGCATAGGGGTCTCATAATTAGCTGAGGATCGGTAAGAACCATTGATGCCTCAACACATCAACTACCATTCCGTCCATTAGTTCATAGATACATTGATCATTCAGTTATAAGTAAAAAACGTCATGAGAGCCACACATGGTTTCTATGATAAAACACATACATAACCAACATAATAGAAATAGAAAATAGTCATGAAAGTACAACCATATAGACCACATATAATCCATCAAAATGCTCATAGAAATGCAAGGAGAAATAACCTTTCATTAATGATAAAAGATCAAAACCGGGGATCAGACTTCCACGTTCCACCCGATGTAGAATGGCTAAGCCAAATATCTCTTTAGCCATTCACCGCTGTGCCATATTCCAAGCATGAATGTGGGATCTAATAGAACACATCAATCAAACTCATCCAGGGATTCCATAGGCCATCCACCTCAACCCATCAAACAGTGATTCCACCTCATGGTCAAACATCACAAAACCATCATCTAATTGGTCTCGATTCAATCCTTCTAGGTATTTTATAGTGTTTGTTCCATCCAAGGCTTACAGGACTAGTAACTCAACCCATAGCTACCACCGGGCTTCTAGAGCGTTTGTCCAACTAAGGCTTCCAGGACTAGTAACTCAATCCACCAAGGGATTCCAGAGTGTTTTTCCAACCAAGGCTTCCTAGATTAATAACTCAACCCAAGCTATTACAGGGCTTTCAGAGCATTTGTCCAACCAAGGCTTCCAAGAACTAATAAATCAACCCAAGCTAAAGAAAGATGAGAACAAAAAAAAAACAAAAAAGGGAAATAAAGCCACAAACACCATGGCTATCCATGAAATGGCAAGGCTACACAATCCACTATCAATCCACACAATCCTCCATGCCAATGATAGTTCATGACCAAAACTCCACATGCATATGCCATGCATGCCAAAACTAATGAAGAATCCATACATGCAACTCGGTACCCGCAAGTGAATTTGATGTAGCTACTGATCCCGATGCCTCCTTACGCTTTCTCGCTTTTCCCTTGCTTTCTTGCTCCAATAATCCAAGTATGCCATGCCCTCCGACAGTGCTCCAAGAAAAATCTAAGTGTTCAAAAGTATGAGAGAGAGAATAATGAGAGAGAGCTCCAACACTGAACTGACAAAACGTTACTAACTAATCCTCAGAAGCCTTTTTATGGATGAGGCCTCTATTTTTTTCATTTTCCATTACTTTCCTTCATTTTCCTCCCCACATGCAACTTGTGACATTTCACCTCCTTTTTCTCCTCATTTCCATTATTTTCATAAATAAATGTGCCAAAAATGCCATTTTTTCCTTTCCAAAGCCTTAGTCATTGCCTTTTCCAATTTCCTTAGCCATAAACAACCAAATGAACACCCCCTAGGATGTCTTTCCTAACATTTAACTTGGAACAAGTGTCCCATCATCCATGGTTATTATTTTTTAGCTTTTATTACAAGGAATTTTCATGAGGGCTATTACAGAACTCTCCCCCTTAGGGGACACCATCCTCGGTGTTTAGTCACACTCATACCTCAAAAACCTACTGAAAGAAGACATACTGCTTATGGAGATTTATAAAATAGCTCAATGCAGTATTTACAATGAAAGACCTACTCAAGATAAAACATAATGAAAACATGACAACATACCGCATAGTGCAACTTTATAACACAACTCGTTATAGTATTTACATCTAGTCAAACATGTACATGCAGTAACATCATCAAAATATATGTATACCAGAATATATGCCAAACTCATACATGAAAACATCTATCAAAGCATATACTGAACACCATGTCTAAGCATGAATCAAAACATCATAAAGCATATATCAACCATAATAAGAAAACACTAAACCAACATAAGAAAATACTAAACCACCATAAGGCATATACCACGCCACCATATCAAGCTACTTTGCCTCAACCGGAAAACAAGGAAGGATACATGACCTGCATTTGATCGACCATCTCCCATGTAGCTTCATCGGGCCCAAAGTACTTCCATTGCACTTTAACTTGTTCAATTACTCGGTTATGGAGCATGAGCACCTTTTTCTACAATATACACTAAGGCTCTAGCTAGAATTTTCCATTTGGTTCCACCTGCAATATCGACCAGTCAATTACACGATCAACATCTTTAACATACTTCTTAAGCAATGAGACATGGAAAAAATCATGGACTTTCACTGTTGGAGGCAGTGCAAGCCGATAGGATACCCACCTGTTACCAAGAAAACTAGTGTCTATTCAGAGCTGCTAGTCCCACTAAGATGGGTAGCTATCTTAGAAACAAACAGATTAAAGTCACTTGTTTTTCCTTTACGAGAGAGAGATGGGAAAGAAGAAGAGAGTACCAAACTCGGTCTTCCGCTTGGCTCCTTGCATGTTTCCTTTCCCCTTTGATAGAATGTTGCCACTGCTTCCTTACTTTCCTCACTTCAAAGAACACCTGTAGATTCACAGCAGCATAATACCATCAAAGCATAGAGATCTTTCATTGTAAACAATATAGGATTAGATATATATTGAACATACAAATGCATATATCAACACAATATTCAGAGATACACAAGAATATGGAGGAAAACTCAAATAGCTTTATTAGTAAAAGTAGTAGAAGAGAGGATTACAACCACTTGGTTTGACCCAACGCCATCCTCCTAGCTTGAAAGCCCTCTTCACCTCACACAAAGCAAGATCACCCAACAATGTCTTCACAAAGAAACCAGCAACACCTCTTTTCAAATTACCAAATTCCAACCTTTGGATCTCTGGGATGAGGGATCCATTTATAGATATTTGCAGGGGGTGAGTCAGATTTTGGGATTTTGATCAGTGTCATCTCTTTGATAGTTCTTGGTTCCACTTGGAGATTTCAGATCTCTTACTCATCCCTAGGCGAACTCAGAGAGGCAAGTGTCAAATGAGCAGTTTCTAGAAGATTCTTTGGGTTTCCACCTAGAAAACGGCTTGTGCCATTTGTCTGCTCTCGCTCATCGCACCCTATAGAAGGGCCTTCTAGTATGCATTGCACTTTTTGCATGTGGCAGGTGAGATGCATTGCACCCTTTGCACTAGGCAGTCTGTATGGTCCTGCTTTGACCAGTTCTAAGTGGTTTTTGATGGAAAACCTCTGGGAGATGATGTAATCAGCTGACCTTGCTCCTTTAGGGTATGAAACAACACTTTTAGGGACTTAGAAGCCCTTGGTTTATGGACATATGTGATTGGGGTTGTAGTTCCCAAATATGTCTATAACAGTTGCCCCCTAAAGCATGAGGTCGTAAATCTTTTGATGTCGAGTGAAATGCTTTATAATGAGGATCTGAGGTTTTCTGCACTGGAAGGTGACCTATAATAAGACACAATACAATACATTATCTTCATAATATTTTCATGATCTAGCTGAGGCGGGTATTCCCATGCTCAACTTGATAAATTCATTTTCATGTACATAGGATAGACAATCGTCTGTGGGCAGACTGATGATTCTGGTAGAGCCATCATCCCTTAGATTGGATGATTATCTGTGCAGCAATGATGTACATTTGATGTTTTTATTTTCCTGAATATATCACAGTCTGGATGGATGAAACTAGATCTGCGGTCTTCAAAACTCGTCCAATCTTCGCCTGAAAGTACAAGTCGACCCATGTGAAAATATGTTCTGATGTCAAACATGGAAGGACATCGCCTGATTACCGGCCAATGATGTGAGTTGTTAACAGGCGCGAGAGGAATCACCGATAATGATGATGACCCTCAAGGTACTGCAGTACAATTCATGTGGTGCAAATATATGAGTTGATGTTGAACACCACGCGAAATCTTTAGGTCAAAGGCCATTAGCGTAAACCTATCACCGGAAGTGAGAAACTTGCCATTGAGGCATGCAAGCTTCAAAGTACTGGAAGGGTTGTCCCTAGGTCGGCTTCTTGGACAATGAGCTGATGTTGACAAGAAGTGACCCGTCATAGGAGGGCATTAATGGATCCCACATCTACGACACAGAACGAAGAAAATGATTTTATGGAGTTGAAAACGATTTGATGATACAAGGTTTAGGGTGGCGATCATGAAAGAATGAAGCGTGAAGGTATTGTAGCGGATGAGACACAAGCTGGGTAGGTGAATTCTCCGAGCGACTTCTCTTGAACATATCGGTGACACTGAAATGGATTGGTAGCGTTAATCCCAAAAGTGGATGTTACTGTGGATCAATGGTGGTATGACTGGTGAATAGAATAATCCAACCTGACTCAATCATGGTGATGGAGTGAAAGTGTCATGTTCAAGAGTGAACTACTACCAATAAAGTTTCTTCAAGTTTTCTTCCCAATTTACCCTAGTCATTTTTGACCAGTACCTCTTTATTTTTTTCAAGCTCGAGGAGGATAACATATGCTTGTTCTATAATTTTCCCTTCGGGAAAACCGTTGCTATGTTTTAAGGAGCCTAGCAACAGTAAAACTCGCTCTTGTTTGAATGGACAAGTTTGTTGCTATTGTTTTAACGAGTTTAACGACAAGGATAACTCAGTCCTTTTCAATTTAGAGAGTCTGAAAAGAGATGGAAAGAAGACTCCAATATTCCTTTTTGTAATATAATCCCTTAAGTCTGAAAAAGTATAAAACAATGCGAAAGAGATGACTTTTCGATAGTTTTAACGAGCCGAACAAGAAAAACGATCGATATTTTTGTGTAATAATCGCTCAGGTCCGAAAAGATTAAAATCTAGAGGAGGGATGGCACTTCCAATCACTCTAACGAGCTAGAGAGCCAATTACTCGGTAATCTTTTCATATTTTACGAGTCAGATGAAAAGAGCTTAAAGGAGACTCATTTTTTGAGGAACGAGTGATGTTTTCAAATAGCAGCTGGTTCCAGGTAAGGTTTGGAACTTTCCAATCATGACAGTGTAAAGAAGGTGGCTAATAGGATCACTCGTCGCAGCTGTTCCTCAAAAGGGGTAAACAATCAAATGGAGGTGAATGATCGGCTAAAACAGAGTGGAGGCAATGGTAAGAACACGACCAAGGCTCAAAAGATGATGATAATCATTCACAATGGTTATTTATCAGAGGTGGGTTCATTTTTTAATGAGCTTAAACTCTAGTGGAACATATGCTCATTGCTAGGTTTAATTTTTAACCAGCTTGAACTTCGCGTAAAACTGCTCATGATAATGGTCATTGATATTCGATTCACCCTTAACACTATGTTCTTTTGATGGTCGTACTTCCTGTTCAAATGCTACATCAAACTGATTAGAAATGAGGACATATGCTCGAAAAATGAGTTAAAAATCTAATACCCTACTTAAATTACGTGAAAAGTAACTTAAAATAGTTTTTTACCCCTCATTTTACCATTTCATATGGAGTTGTGATTGTTGGAGCTCTGGAGGTGTTTTCCCCTTTGATTTTCACTAGCTGATTCCAGGAGATTCTGTGGACAATTTTCAGCGCCGTCTGGACCAGGTAGGAGCTAAACCTGAGCTCTTCCATTGCATTCTTTCTTTTTTGAATTCTGAGCATGTTTTCCTGCTTTTCTGGGCCCCTAGGATTTGACCATTTCATTCTGCCCCCATTGCACTTAGTGTATATCGAAAGGTGTGATGCATCTTAAGCTAGCCACTGGCCAGAATGTATGCATTACACTCAGTACACATATAAGGTGCGATGGGTGCAAGGAGGAAAACTTTTGCACTGATTTTTCATGGAAATTTTGCCTGTTTTTTGCCAAATCAGGACCCTGATTCTTCTCTTGTTTGTTTTTCAGAGATTCATTAGAGAAAAATGGTCATTACATGGCATGAACGTGAGCATGAAGAAGAGGACATGGTTTCCATACATGATCCGGGTATGGTAACTGCATTGTGGAACTGTGGCTTGCTCAAGTTCTTTCGCATTTCTAGCATGAGGCAACAAATCAACTTGTTGCAATATTTCCTCGAGGCATGGGATCCTACAAACCAAGTGTTCCAGATAATAGGCAAATCCATCCCCATGACTATTGAGGACATCTACTTTTTGACCGGTTTATCGAGGCGTGGTGCCTCTCTCTCACTATCAGGTTCTACCCGTGGGGGTGAATCCGTGAGGGATTATATTCACTGACACTGTAGGGAATGATCTCAGCCAAGTAAGGATGGTAAGATCAGTATCCAAGATGTCACTGACCGGCCTTTGAGGATTGTTTTATTCACCTTTGCTAGATTGGCTGGTAGCGCAACCCTTCACTTGGCCAAGAGGTCCTATATGCAGTATGCCTTGGAATGTCTCGAACCCAAGGTATTCAACTAGTGTGACGCAGTACTTCCAGTTATCAAAGAACAACTTACCAAGGTGAAAAATGGAAGATCCAAGAACTTCAGCTATGGTTCTATTGGCCACAGTACATTTCACTTGGCCTACCACCACCGACTGAGCCACGGATGCAGAGATGGGTTGACCTTATGGCCAGACATGCTGGTAAAACGCAAGTTTCATTCTCTAATGCCTTCTTTGAGTGGTTCAACTATCAGTAGATGGTTTATGCCGAGTATCCATATGCTGGGATGGATTTCCGGGGTGACCCGGATTTGGTGCTGCCGGCTAGCGAGCAGTGGGGTGTCATAGGTAAAAATCTCTGACCATATCTCTGTTTATTTTTTTCATAATATTCTTGTGCTTTTTAAATGTTTATCAAGACTAATCAAAACTCATGTGATTATGCAGATATTGGGCCAGTGCGACTAGCAGCGCGTCTGAGAGGAGCAGCTACCGTTCCAGCAGGAGAGGCTATAGGGAGGGCCATTCTTCGCGACCTGGATGTATCTAAGACCCTTGTAGTGTTGTAGGATCAGATCGAGGGTCTCACCCTTGGTATTCTGGATGTGAGGACCAATGCGTTGCCTCTGAGATTACAGTGCCATACCACTGGCATGCCGAGCCGATGGACTAGGCTCTTACGCATGATTGCACAGGCGGTGACTAGTTATCATGAGCACCATTAGATTAGGGTGCCCCCTTGCATTTTGAGTTTTTGGGTCATATGACCAATTTTGTCTTGGACACAGAACACTATGTACAAACTATAAATAGTTATATATATATTTTTGATTTTCGGAGCTTTATTTTGGTTAAGTTGTATTATCTTGATGCAGTTTATTGATAAAATGCTTTCCTTTTACAAATGTTGCAAATGTCTATCTAACACATAATTTGCTAATGAATCGGTTAATGTGCTTAAGTTTCTGGAAATATGTTGATATTGAATAGAATCGAACTGCCTTTCCAAAATCTTGACCCTTAGGAACATACGATAGATAGTTGGATTTCGAATGGAATAGATGCATGTAAGCTATAGAATGACGAGCTGCGAGTCTAGCCTGACGATAAGTCGGCGTATGCCATGCGCGATGGCATCAGAGAGGAGTTCTATCAATGTGCTATATTCAGCAATGTTGTTCGTTGATTAACCAATAGACGCCCCTCTGAAACTCACTAACTCGCCACTTGGATCAAAGATGGCCCAAGCTGTAGAAGATAGGTTCTGCATACTATGACTCGCCCCGTCGGCATATCCAAAAAATGATTCCAATGGGTTCGACATCTGTAACAAAATGCAAAAGTGGATTACCTAACCAAAACGATCACTCTTAACGAAAACAAAAATGTAACAAAAGAATATGAAGAGGTTACCATGCCGAGTCAAGCATAGTAACACTTAACGTACAACCCGTTTCGGGGTTGTGACAATGGAATTCCGTCATAATCTACTAGCTCATAGCCTCCTTTTGCTAATACACGCTTAAAAATATAGGGACCCATCCACAAAGACTGGAACTTACGTGCTCCCAATTTATCGGATTCCTTATCATAGAGCAAGACCAGGTCGCCTTCTGAGAAAACGCGGGGTTTGACATTCTTGTCAAATTGCGCTTTGACTCGTTTCTTATGCGCTTCGTTAGCCAAGGTAGCGTCACGACTAGTTTCATCTAGTTGGATTAATTCTAAGAAACGAGCTTCCTCTTCTGAAGTTCTGGGGAGGAGGTCAACTACGAGCTTGAGAGATGAAATCTCACACTGAACTGGTAAGATCGCTTCCAAGCCATACACCAGTTGAAAGGGTGTAAACCCAGTCGCATTTCTTACCGATGTCCGGTATGCCCACAAGGCTAAGTACAGGATTAGGTTCCAACTCCATTTATGGACTCCAATCATCCTTTGTAGCATGTGTTTTAGGACTTTGTTCATCGCTTCAACTTGCCCGTTCACTTGCGGATAATACAGAGTAGAGCTATCGTGGGACAGTCCTGATTTGGTGGCCAATTCAACCATCATGTGATTGCGGAAGTGCGATCCATGCTCTGTGACTATAACTTATGGAACGCCGAACCTGGCGACTACATGATTGAAAAAGAAAAGAGCAGTCGTTTCACCGCTGTTGTTCATTGTAGGCAGCGCCTCGACCCATTTGGTAAAATAGTCAACTGCGACTATGATATACCCATGCCCCCCGGCTGAGGTGGGGTTACATTGCATGAAATCTATGCCCCATTTGGCGAATGGCCCAACAGCAACTACTGGCTTCAGAGGTGCAGGTTGTATTCTGGTTTTGTGGTCGAAGATTCGACAAGCATGGCAACTTCTGACTGCGGTTATGCAATCTTTGAACATTGTTGGCCAGAAGTATCCTGCTCTTAAAATCTTTTGTGCCGTAGCATAACTAGATTGGTGCCCCCCACATGTACCTGAATGACAGTCATTCAGGACTTTTTCGGCCTCCTCATGGGTGAGGCACCTCTGCAGAATAGTATCGACACCACGACGGTAAAGCGTATCACTGACGATCATGTAGTCTTTTGCTTGGTATCGAGTACGTCGTTGTTCTGAGCGAGAGGTATTAGACCTATATGTTTGGGTCTGGAGATAAATGATTATATCTCCATACCACGGATCGCTTGAAGATATCAGAAACAAAGATTCGTCCACGATTGTTGTTTTGGATGTTGAATCGTTGGACGATGATGGGAAATCACATAGTAACTCTGCGAAAACTAGAGCTTTCTTTGATTTGGATTTTACGAATTCCAGATCAAACTCTTGCAAAATTGCTATCCATTTTGAATATTTTCCCCCAAGCAACTGTCGCGACAAGATATAAGTCATGGGGTTGCAATATGACAAAACGGTAGTTTTTTGCAAGAGAACATAGTGTTGAAATCTCTGTATTGCTTAAACAGCAGTGAGAGCTAGCTTTTCAACATATGAGTACTTTCTTTCTATATAATTTAAGTTTTGAATTAAATAATAAATAGGATGTTCGAATCCATTGTCTTCTTGAACTAAAACCATTGCGATGGTCGTATCTGTTGCAGCCAGATATAGGTTAAAGTCTCTTTGATAATCAGGAGCGTACATTAATGATGCTTTTATTAGGGATTCCTTTAGAGCATCAAAGGAAGCTTGCATGACCTGATCCTAGTTGAAGGGTACTTATTTTTTCAAAAGACGTGTATAACCTTTAGCAAGTTCGACGTAATTTGGAATGAACCTCCTCAGAAAGTTTGCTTTCCCTTGGAGTTTCTAAATCTGAAGCAAATTTGAAGGTGGCGGAAAATCGATGATTGCCTGAACCTTGCATGGGTCGAGACGGATTTCCATCCTTTGAAACTACAAAGCCATGTAAACGACCAGAACCGATGCAAAACACACATTTGTACGGATTGAGTCTTATTTTGTAGTGTCGGCAACGTAGAAATATTGCTCTCAAATGCTACGGATGATTGGTCCGCTTTCGCGAGTGAGCCAGAAGATTGTCAAGGTATGGTTGAATGATGTTCTTGATGTCATGGAAGGCATAATTCATTTCCATTTGAAAGGTTGCCCCTGTGATCTTTAAACTGAAAGGTAGCTTACAGTACGCGAATGTGCCCCACGGACAAATAAATGCAGTCTTTGACTGGTCCTGTGGGCAGATATTTATTTGATTATACCCGGAAAATCCATCCATAAACGAAAAGTTTTCACATCCGGCGCATTCATCAATTATCTGGTCGATGATGGGTGTAGGGTTGTTATCCTTTGGACAAGCTTGATTTACATCCTTGTAATCGACGCACACTCTAATTGTTCCTTTCTTTTTCATCACAGGAATAATGTTCGATACCCAATCAGTTAAAGGAATCAGGGTAAATGAAACTAGCATGGAGAAGTTTTTCAACTTCTGCCTTGATGGCAACGGCTTTCTTTGGGTGCACCTGGCGAAGCCGTTGTCTTACTAGTTTGACATCTAGATACATCTTAATTTCGTGTTCAACTATGCTCAAGTCAATGCCTGGCATTTCTTCATATGACCATGCAAAGACATCTCTAAACTCGCGAAAGAGAGCGTAGTATATTTCAAGTTCTGAAGAAGATCTAGATTTGCCAACATGAATATTTTCTACAACATCTGGTTTAGTCGAGATATTTATGGCGATAGTTTCTTCAATATTGGATAGATTTTGCTCGGAATCCATCGTGTTTACAACATTTGATAGAAAATCAAAAACTGATGGATGATTAAGGTCGTTGGAGTAATATTCGTTGTAATCCAGAAGATGGGAACGATGGTGGTAATCTTCCGATGGTGCCCCTTGTATGTTCATTGACTAAACAATTCCTTCGTCTGTAGAATGTACATGCGACCAAGGATCTGAAGAGATACCATAATCCTTAGACCTATCTACCCAAACGTTTGATGAGCGTTCATTGCGGTTTGCCTCCCATGCCTAGAACATTGATTGCTACAATATTTCTATTGGGCTTGGAGGCAACACCTGGTGACAATCCATGCTAATATCATTTTCGGACATATTCTGAATGGAAGATACCATATTGCAGGTTCCCACTGTTGAAACTTCTGCCAAGTCATTTGGAGGCGGTAGGGAAAAAGTACCCATCAATGTAGGGTCTTTTAGTAGGCCTACTCCAATATTTTGAAGTGATTGAGAGCTTCCATGGATCATCGGGATGCTTCCCATAACTTGCGAACTATTGGGGAGGAATGTCTATTGGTCGATGATTGTAATTCCCCCTTGGAAGGGAAACACAATCTTTCTGAAGTATGTCGACACAACAATAGCCATAGCATAAATCCAGGGCCTTCCTAGTAGGATGTTGTAATCGAGGTTTCCATCGGTAACTTCCACATAAATTTCTACTGTTTTGCACCCCAGTTCGACTTGCAAGTTACTTAAAATCCTATATGGAGTGTACGTTCGTCCATCAAATTCTTTTAACGTCATCGACGATCGCAACAAGGGTGGGGAACCTAAAGTTTTCCAGCAGCTCATTGGCGTAATGCATGTAGATGCCCCCTTATCAATAATTGTTCGATGAATAGTTTTATTGAGGGCTTTCACTTGAATGAGGAAAGCAAGCTGAGCTGTTAACTGCTGGTCATATCCTTTATGATTAAAGGCCACAAGATTGGAATCTGCTGGGACAATCCCACCTATTGCTGATAATAGAGCCTGCTTTTGGGAGGGGCAATTTTGTAGTACTTCAAGTGTCGACATAGCGGATGACGATTGGGCCAGGTCCTCTATTATATTATAGTTCTGTGCCACTATGGCACGAGGATTAAATGTTGATTTGTGTACTACTCCCTTTGGCGGCTTTATCGTTAGCTCAGGAATGATGGGTGGCACAACTTCAGTCGAAGTTGTTATCGAACTACTAGGTTGATCAGTAGCCTTGTTGTTCGACAGCTGTGGATTCCTGTAATCTTTATTCCTTGTCGATATCAAAGCATCATTTTGCTATTTTGAAATGGACAGCATAAGGACTTCGGATGGGGAAGCATTGTCACTAGCAACTAGATTGGTTCCTGGGTTTGGAAACAGATCAGTCAATACTGCTGAGGTTTTTGAATTCTTAAAGAATTTCTTAACTTCAGCTTTATATGGACAATCTCTCGTCCAGTGATCCTCATCGCATATGAGGCATGGCTCAGGAGGTTTCTTTTGCCCAGAAGGGTTTGCAGAAGATTTTTCAAGAGAAGTATCATCCTGTTTCTTCTTTTTTCTCTTCCCTTTCTTCTTGCCTCCTGGTTGCTTCGGTTCTTTGCCTTTGTCAGTTAACACGACATTAAACTCCGAGGCGAGAATTTCTTCATTTGCATTTTGATCAGAAATCTTACGAGCATTCTTAGATGTATCCTTTGTCGATTTTGTGCTCATCGTACCTATCATGCCATCGCTGACATGACAGTCTTTGTTTGATTTAGGGGGAGGAATGGAAAATTCTAGCCTCGGAGCATCAGGGATTTTGTCATAGAGTGTGCCAGACTGAGTGTAGATCAAGTCTAGATATTGCGCACGAGCAATGGCTCTCTCTTCAGTGATGACCCCCCTTCACCACATCTTATGTTATAGAAGGTAACAAAGACTTAATAAACCATTCAGCTAGTAGCTGATCAGGGACATATGTTTTTGCCATTCTACGACAACGTCACCATTCATGAATATGATTGGATATGTGAGTGGCCGTCATTTGCTTGAAATTGTTAAGAAGCTCTGTTCCTGTTTCATACCTTATTGGTAATTGAAAATGGGTTAAAAGGTTGTGGAAAGGGCGCTGAAGTTTTCAAATGAAGCTCTAGGCAATTCGATGTACCATTTTGCTGCCAAACCAATTAAAGTTTGCTGAAAAAGGCGAAGCTGAATCGAATCATCATTGAGAGTGTTGGACGAACACCACAGATGAAAGGTCATCACATGATTCGAGGGGTATTCACCTGGATTTCCATTAAATTTAGGAATCTCTGACCGAAGTTTATGAGGAATCTCCAGCCACCAAGGGGCATAAGCGATTGGATCGTTTGTTAGTTGAATTAGATCTAGTAACTCTAGAGTCGCCACGAAGGGCAACTATTGATTCAAGTTCGACGAAGTGTACCCAGGATAAGATGGGATTGCCTGAGCAGTGGGTCTTTGCATACCAGCATAATGCATTTGATGCTGATAACTTTGATAAGATGGTTGGGCATAACCAATTTGAGATGATTGGTGATAACCGTTTTGAATATACGGCTGCCCATTACCTGCAAAGTTTTGCTATTCAGGTCCTTGGTAAGCTTGCTAGAATTGCGGTTGTTGATGTTGCACCAGCCATGGCTATGAAACCATTTGTTGTTGCCCAATACTGGACATTTGACCAAGATGAGGGGTAATAGTACCCGTTTGAGCCTGAGTCACTCCAGTTAAGGAGCCACTAACTGGCGATTGTGGTTGTGTCGTGGAGACAAGAGGTTGTTGTACAATGACCTGAGAAACTTGAGGTTGGCATACAATAGGCAATGCTTGTACTTGCGCCACGATCACAATAGCTGGTGTAGTGGGGATATTTGACACAGGTAGACTCGGTTGCATCGAGTATACAACTCTTGGTTGTTGAGGCAGTATTGGCACCCAATCGCTGGATGTGATTCCAATTTGACCTGAATTTGGTTGCGAACTCTCATATGGTTGTTCTCCCAGAGGGAACAATGAAATAGTTCCCTCCATATGGCAGCAATCCAGTGCTGAAGGGAATGATTGGCCTTTGGAGACCAGACTGCCCAAATTGATATTGTTGTGAAGGATCAATTTGTTGAGATTCAACATAAGAGATTCCAGATACTATTCTGGATGAACAAACGGGAACAGACCATACTGTCGAAACAATCCCTGGGTGGACTCCTTCTAGCAGTTGGGAGCTAGTTGGGACAGATGGTATACCAGCGAACATCATTTGAGTGGTGGCAGGAGGTTCTGCTACCGCTGTATCGGACGAGACAGTCTTAGATGTCGATGGTTGTCCTGACATATCGAGTCTATTCAAAAGACTTCGTAGCGATTCTACAGGAACTTGCGATGAAGGGGTATTAACTTCTGAAGTAGAAGGATAGAGGTGGATCCCAATGCCAAAATGCGATGGAATACTAGATGGGAGATCCTCCATAATATCTTCTATAGCAATCAATCCGGGTGGAAGAGGCAGACCATCAGGTCCGTAAAATATTTCTGGTGCTGAAGAGGGTATAAATTCTGCAGCGACAGATGCTAGAGGGGTAACACCTTCTGAATCAACTCTAGATGGAGCTGGTTCAGGAGTCGAAGTGTTTACTATTACACTAGGATCAGTTCCATGTCCTCTTGTAACTACGGAACTTCTTCTGTAGAGGTAGGGATACCAGAAATGGTTGGAGTAACTGGAGTCTCAAAGGATGTTGAAACACAAGTTTCAAATGTACTAGGAGACTTTGACCCAGTTAAATGAGTTCGCTTGGCCCGGAATAGTTTGGTTTCCAGAGTCAAAGATGGTTGACTTGTTAGTCTTCGCGAATGACGGGCTTTTGATTGAATTTCTTCCATGATTGCGGATTATTTGATCAACTCAAAATAAGAGGGAAAAATTTTATTCTGTATTAAATGAATTTTGAACGCTTTAACACAACTTGGTTTTTCACTTTTTAAGAGTCGAGAAAAATCTAAAGATGACTCTAGTCACCTTCAATTTTTAATGAGCCTGAAGTGACAGGTGCTTAGATGGACCTTTTCCTTTAAGGAGTCTGAAAAGGAATGAAAGAGACTACTCTGGAAATATAGACAGAGGGATTACCAAACCAATCGCAAAACTACAGAACACTTTTTATGGTACGACAGTCAATCTACCCGAATGCTGTGTTCAGTGCATTGCGATCGATAGGGCGGCAGACACGGCTTCCTAAGGATAAAGGATATAGCCTATTGTGGTCACCCAATATATACTCGACGGTATGTGGGAGCACAAGTCCGTACTGGCACTTATCGTTTCAAAGAGGAGGAATCACCCAACCTACGATGAAAGCGATAGTTACCAGGCTTTAGGATGCCGGAATATGTCTCTAGCCTAAAATTCTAGATGTTGTGCATTAGGTTCCAAAGAATTTTTATGTTCATTGAATTTATTTTACAGTTGATCTTTCTTAAGAAATTTTCCTTTCAGGTTCACTGCATGATGTAGATATACAATTCCTAAAATTCAATCTAAGATGATAAACAATTGTTTAATCTTCTTTTTGCAATGAAAATCCTAGCTACTAAGGAAAGAGAAATGAAATCCTTTCAACATAGAGCAGAGATCACACACTAGATGCACTGTCCTAAATCAAAATCAACAAGCAGTCTAAATGCAAATTCACGTGCATGTATTTGTTTTCCTCTTTCTTAATGTGTGAATGACAAAAATAATGCTAAATACAAATTTGAATTATCTCTTCTTTCAAAGCGGCAGTACTAACAATTTTCTTTTCAAAAAAATGATAGGAAGGCAAGATGACACTTTGCGATTTTGAATTGAAAACTACTTTCGACACTTGAAATACTTATAAATTCAGATCAAATTCAAGAGTAATAGTGTAATCGACTATCAAGAACAATGGGATTCTTTTCTTTGACTGAAAACGACACTTGTGACACTTCCAAATCAAAATACGATAATTTGATTAAGCAACTTCTTTGTAAAAGAGAACTGTGAATGACGCACAATACATAAAAACATTCACAATTATTTGTACAATGGAGGTTGGATGATGCAAAGAAAGGGGGTTTCAAAAGTGGTCTACTAATCACAGACAACAAAAATCTTGAATAAAGCTGAAGAGAGTGAAGCAAAAACCAAAATCTGGAGGCAGATTTAGTCTTGTCTGATCATCGCACCTGTAACACAAGGAAACAGGGATGCATCCCACCTACTGCACATGGCAGGTGCGATGCATCCAGATTGCTAAGAAGACAAGGTGTGATGGTCCAGGGATGAGATTTTAACTTGGTTTTTGGTCACAATTTGCAGTTTAGTTCAGGGATTTAGGCCGAGCAAATGATAGTCAATAACTACAAAGTACAGGGGCTGATCTAATGAGGTTACTCAAGCTACCTCTAAGGCACTTAGGATGTTTGAAAGTCAATTGTTCAGTTCATAAACAAACCCAGAGATTGACTGAAGCAACATTGATCTACTTTGCACTTGCATAGAAAATGTAGTTCAAAGGCTAGCTATCTTAACTTCAGGCTCCGTCTGTGGTTTATGAATCAAACAAATAGAGACAAGAAATCAAACTATTCGCTCCCCAACAGAGTCCCCATTTTGTTACCGGGAAAACTAGTGTTTATTCAGAGCTGCTAGTCCCACTAAGACGGGTAGCTATCTTAGAAACAAACAGATTAAAGTCACTTATTTTTCCTTTACGAGAGAGAGATGGGAAAGAAGTAGAGAGTACCAACCTCAGTCTTCTGCTTGGCTCCTTGCTTGTTTCCTTTCCCCTTTGACAAAATCTCGCCACTGCTGCCTTACTTGCCTCACTTCAAAGAACACTTGTAGATTCACAGCAGCATAATACCATCAAAGCATAGAGATCTTTCACTATAAACAATATAGGATCAGATATATATTGACCATACAAATGCATATATCAACACAATATTAAGAGATACACAAGAATATGGAGGAAAAATCAAATAGCTTTATTAGTAAAAGTTGTAGAAGAGAGGATTACAACCACTTGGTTTGACCCAGCGCCATCCTCCTAGCTTGAAAGCCCTCTTCACCTCACAGAAAGCAAGATCACCCAACAATGTCTTCACAGAGAAACCAGCAGCACCTCTTTTCAAATTACCAAATTCCAACCTTTGGATCTCTTGGATGAGGGATCCATATATAGATATTTGCAGGGGGGTGAGTCAGCTTCTGGTATTTTGATTAGTGTCATCTCTCTGATAGTTCTTGGTTCCACTTGGAGATTTCAGATCTCTTACTCATCCCTGGGCGAACTCAGAGAGGCAAGTGTCAAATGAGCAATTTCTAGAAGATTCTTTGGGTTTCCACCTAGCAAACTGCTTGTGCCATTTATCTGCTCTCACTCATCGCACCCTATAGAAGGGCCTTCTATTATGCATCACACTTTTTGCATGTGGCAGGTGAGATGCATCGCACCCTTTGCACTGGGCAGTCTGTATGGTCCTACTCTGACCAGTTCTAAGTGGTTTTTGATGGAAAACCTCTAGGAGATGATGCAATCAGCTGACCTTGCTCCTTTAGGGTATGAAACAACACTTTTAGGGACTTAGAAGCCATTGGTTTATGGACATATGCGATTGGGGTTGCAGTGCTAAAATATTTCTATAACACCACCCAATCCTCTCAATAATGTTGAAGGGTCCACAAAACCGTGGTGCCATCTTGGCACATGATCCAATTTGCAAGGAGCTCTTCTTCGGTTTGATGGGCATGTACACCTGTTCCCAAACCTGGAACTCCTTAAACAAACTGTTCCTATCAGCATAACTCCTCTGCTTATCCTGTGTTGCCTTAAGAGTTTCTTGATCACCTGCATTTCATGTTCCATGTCTGCCAACATATCTAGTCCAATAAATACTCTGCTAATCGGATCACTCCAACTAATGGGAGTGTTACAACTCCGCCTGTACAATGCCTCAAAAGGACTCATCCTCAATGACTCATGGTGACCGTTGTTGTATGAAAAATTGGCCAAAGGGAGACACTCTTCCCACTTCCATTTTTGATGCATCACATACATCCTCAATATGTCCTCTAATATCCTTTTGACCCTCTCTATCTGTCCATATGTTTGTGGATAATAAGTTGTGTTGAAGGCCAAATCTATGCCCAAACCTGCAAATAACTCTCTCCAAAACTTGGAAGTAAACTTTGCATCCTTGTCTGACATAATATTCTTTTGAACCCCATGTATTCTAACCATATCTATGATGAATACCTATGGTACACCACTAGCTTAGAATGTAGACTTCACCGGAATAAAGTGTGTAACCTTTGTCAACATGTCCACAATGACCATTATGGAATCATGTTGCTTCACTGTCTTTGGAAACCTTGTGATGAAATCCATGGAGATGACCTCCCATTTCCATTTTGGAAGTGCGATTGGTTGTAGCAATCCACCTGGATGTTTACATTCTAATTTCACTCGCTGAAAATCGAAACATCTCGCCATAAAATCTGCTATGTCCCTCTTCAAGTTTGGTCAATAGTAATATATCTTCACTGCTGTCAGTATCTTCTAGTAACCTGGGTGACCTGAATATGGTTTCACATGAAACTCCCTCAAGATAACCTTCTTGAGATTACTCTCATCTGACACATATATCTTGTCTAGAACCTGACCAATCCCTCAGCTGTGAGACGATAGTCCATGTCCTGCGCACCTGAACCTGTACCTGCACCTGTACTGCCACCTATACATGTACCACTACATGTACCTGTACCTACACATGTACCTGTATCATGACCTATACATGTACCTGTACTATCACCCTACTGCAACCTGTGCACAATATCCATATACTTGACATCCCGCTGTCTTGCTTGCAAGATCCTATCTTGTAAGTCCATCCCATAGGAGCTCATAGCTGCCAAATGATGTACTTGTACCCATCTGCTGACAGCATCTACCACCCTGTTTTCCCTTTGATGTACCTGATATTGAAATCAAACTCATTGATTGCAGCCAACCATCTAGCCTGCCTAGCATTAAGATTTGGCTGGTCAAACAAATACCTCAACCTAATGTGATCACTCATAAGCACAAACCGCCCTCCAAGAAGATAGTGCCTCCAGATCTTCAGTGCATGTATAATTGCTGCTAACTCAAGATCATATGTCAGGTAGTTCTTCTCGTTCTCATTTAGTTTCCATGACTCATTACATACCACTTGTCCATCCTGCATAAGGAATCCACTAATCCCTCTCTTGCAACCATCTGTACATACTACAAAATCTTTGTATCGATTTGAAATATGTAGCACTGATTCATGTGTTAGCAACTGCTTGAGCTACTCAAAACTAGCGTCACATTCCCCTGTCCATTCAAATTTCTTACCTTTTCTTTGCAAATATGTGATAGGATAAGCAAAGTGCAAGAAGTTTATGATGAACCTCCTATAGTAGCTTGCCAAACCCATGAAGGATCTTACCTCATCCACATTCTTAGGAGCTACCCAATCCATGATGTCTCTTATCTTTTCTAGATCTACTCTAATTCCTTCCTTGGGGACAACATGGCCCAAGTAATGTACCTCAGTTTGAAAGAAGCTTCATTTGCTTAGCTTATCATACAACCGATGCTCTCTCAAGAACCTCAATATTGCAGCTACGTGCTAGGCTTGATCTTCCTCATATTTAGAATATACCAATATATCATAAATGAAAACAATAACAAAATTATCCAAATAGGACACAACACACTATTCATCAAACACATGAATGTAGTTGGAGCATTAGTTAAGCCAAATGGAACTACAACAAACTCATAATGTCCATACCTAGTCCTGAATGCAGTCTTGTAAATGTCCTTCTCTTTGATGCTTACTTGATGATATCCGGATCCCAAATCAATCTTCGAGAACACTGCTACTCCCTTGAGATAATTGAACAAGTCATCAGTCCTTGACAAAGGGTACCTATTTTGGATAGTCACTTTGTTCAGCTACCCGTAATCAATGCGTAATATCAGGGTACCATCTTTCTCATTCAAAAACAAGACCGGTGTGCCCCATGGTGATACACTTGGCCTAATGTATCTTTTGTGCAACATTTCTTTCAACTGTAGCTTTAGTTCTACCAACTCAGATGTGCTCATCTTGTAAGGTGTTTTGACACTGGAGCTGCTCCTTGCACTAACTCAATAGAAAATTCTATCTCCCTATGAGGTTGAAACTTTGTAATGTCCTACAGAAATACATCCCTAAACTGCTCTAAAACTGGGCACTTATTCAACACATCTGCATTCTCAACCTCCTTACCCTTATCACTAGAAATGTGCACTCTGAATAGCTTGCACCCTTTCCTGCGACTATGCTTTTCTTGCATAGCTGTCACCATCCTAACTAATGTTGCCTTATTCTTACCTTGTAAGACTCTTGGTTCTCCATCGTCATCAACGCACTCAATGGATTTGTTATAGCATTCTACCTTGGTTCAATGAATATACAACCAATTCATGCCCAATAACATACTATATGAACCTAATGGGAATACATTCAAATGTGTTGAGATAGGCATACATTCAAATAAAATGCACAAGCTCTTACCCAATGATGAACTCGCTTCTTCGTACTTATAGCCAACTATACTAACCAAGATTCTACATGAAATTTATTACTCAAACCACACTTATCCACCAAGTCAGGACTAACATAGCTATAATTAGATCCATGGTCAATCAAAGTAGAAATAAATTTATCACAAAGCTTACCATCCATCTCAATGATAAATGCATGATGCTCTGCCTGCCGGTTGTCCATTGATGCATAGATATGCAGAATACTCTGACCAACATCCCCAACAGTCTACACCACCTGTGCATTGTATATTTGAGTTCCATCACCCTGATTCTATGGACAATCTCTCCTATGATGATTTTCTCCACAAGTCCAACACTCTATAGGATTCCAACCTCTGTCCTTATTATTCTATTTAGATCGATGTCCCCATCCTCTATCTGTTGTATTGAACCTCTTAGGTGGTGCAACATTCTCCTTGGTATCTGTACCCTATGGCCTTGATCTCTTTTTGTCCCATTTTCCTTTTCTCTTTTAATTACCTCTCCAGTCTGGCTTAGTCTCAGTTCTCTACTTTGATTGTTCATAGAAATGCTTTAGCTTCCGAATGGCCTCCTCCAATAATATAGTCTCATCGAACTCAATCCTATCTTTAAATGCAACTGGTAACACACTAATGAACCACTGAATATTGGCCTTCTCCATTGTGAGGTAAGGCACATACCTTAGTAACTCTACAAACTTACTAGTGTACTCGCCATCTGTCATGGAACTCATATTTATTTCATAAAATTCTTTTTCCTTGACATCAAAGTACCTTTTTGACAATTACTTCTGCTTAAATAACTGCTCAAACTCACTCCAAGACAAATCATCCTCATGAATACACCTGAAATTATTCACATCTTCCCACCAAATGTTCACTTTACTTTTGAGACTAAAGGTAGCTACTCTAGCTTTCATGTTCTCTGAATAATCATGCAACCTGAAGAACTTCCTCATGCCAAGCAACCATGCCTCTGCATCCTGTGGTTTCTTCATTTCCCCATTAAAAGTAGGTGGCTTAACTTTGTTAAATTCATCTAGCAAGTATCCCCTATCACTCCCCCTATAAGGATGATACCGATGACGATCATAGTGCCTATATGAATCAAAACTAGATTCATACCTATGTTTTTCCCTTCTCATCTCTTGAGTGTCCAACAATCTGCCATCTTGGGTTGTGTCCTCTCTGTCTAATCGGTGACTGCCGTGTGATCTACTGCCATATACCCCATCAGTTTTGTTCTCCTTCTCAGGACTGATCTGAAGCGTCCCCCGTCGCGGCAAATTCGAAAATCTTTGTAGTATGACTGCATTTACCTATTCTAGCTTTTCTTGTGACTATATGATTATGTCATTATATGCCTTACAACTTCTTATCTCTATCTTTAAGCTTCTCAGTGTCACTACCAAATCAGAAGAGTTACCAACACCATACTGCTCTTCAGATTCATAAGGAGAGTCTATGTAGTCAACCATCTTGCTAGCCATTTGAGGTTTCTTCCTGCAAGGCATATCATGTCAGCTAAACTAAATCACAATAAACTAGTTTACCTTAGTATAGATCAGGGAGAATACCTTGTCTGCAAGATCAACAGATCATCATGATACATGTATAACATAAGCATAACAATATATAAAAATAGTACATAAGCATATAACCATAAAAGTGTCATTCTAGCTAGGGTCTAGTCATCAATGCATGTCCTTAACACCACACACACTACAACCTCATTCATGATGACATCCACTACATCACGACACACTTGAACATATGCAAACATGAAAATGCATAAGCATTACATAACCACACATACCATGACATTATGCATGATGACATAAACTGTACCATTGTATGTGGACCATGCACAACCATAATGTAGCCAATACACCAACCTACATATGGATAGCACTCAAGCACGAGTATGGGCCATTCCCACACATACTGCATATAATCAAGCATAAATGAACAACACTCGTATGTAACACCATGTAACCTAATACACAAGAATGATACACATGACCAAACATACAAGAATGTAGCCAAGAAATCACATGATACATGTAAGCGATATATAACAACACATAACCAGTCATATACTCATAGCGATGCATCCCAAAAAAGCACGCTAAGTTCCTCATGACGACATCACCACAACAATGATCAACATCATGCAATTGCAACAAAATATGGAATACAAGTGTGAGAGACAAACACATGCAATTTACATGCATGCATGACTAACACATAAGCCATCTAGTCTAAGGGGTGAACAATGCTCTAATGCCACTCTGTAACACCCTCCTCCCATATCTACCCAAGAAACCAATCAGCTGGGGTAAACATGCAATGAGAGGCCACTATGATATGATTCGACCTCCTAAGTCATATTAAGGAAGTGGAACCGATGGAAACACACCATACAAACATCCAACATCATCAACAAAACCATCAGAAGACAAGTCAGCTACTCAGATAGCCTATCCCAAGGTCCCACTGTTGTTTTAGGTCTCTCAGGCCATAGTCACTCTCATGCTATGGGAAAGGGAGCGACTAGAAACCTAAAGTCTCTCTCACAAGCCTTCCTGCCAGTGACTGTGGACCAAAATTTCCAATATTGTGCCAACAACCCTGAGATTTAAGCCACTTCTTCAGGCTTAGAGCTCAGTTCACTGCCCATAATTGATCCATCTCTTCAAATCAATAAGATAACATGGAAATGACAGTAATAAATAAAATAATTGTTCAAGACCTTTACTAGACCCAACTAGTCATGTCAGGCATTTCGTCAAACATATTGCAAATGTGTAATCTACAAGTGTAATTCATAGTTCTGAGCATAGGGGTCTCATACTTCTCACTAAGGATGTCCATCCATTAGGTCATATATACATTGGTCATTCAATTATAGTAGAAACATGATATGGATGGTACTCATGAAATTATAGCCATATAGACCACATATAATCCATCAAAATTATCCTAGAAATACAAGGACAAATAGCCTTTCATTAATGATGTAAAATCCAAACCCAGGAGGAGACTTCCATGTTCCACGTGACCGTTAATGGCTGAGTCAAATCTCTCTTCAACCATTCACCCCCGCGCAATATTCCAAGCATGAATGTGGGATCTCATAGAACACATCAATAAAACTCATCGAGGGAATCGAGAGGCCATCCACCTCAACCCATCAAACAATGATTACACCTCATGGTTGGACATCACAAAACCATCATGAAATTGGTCTCCATCCAAGCCTTCTAGGGATTCTGTAGCATTTGTTCCAACCAAGGCTTCCAAGACTTGTAACTCAACCCACAGTTGTCACCGAGCTTCCAGAGCGTTTGTCCAACCAAGGCTTCAAGGCATGGAAAATTTTAGGGGTGAATTTTCGCCCTTGGGCTAAATTAAGGGGTTTTATATTTTTATTGGGTGGATATTTTGTATCATAGTACATTGTTACAAATCGCCTCAAATTTATTTTATAAAAAAGTTAGGTATGCAGGGTTAGCCCACCTTATTTTAAGGGAGAGGGTGAAAAAAGTAAATTTAGCCCTTGAAATTAGGAGTTACAATCTTCCATTTTCCCTCATTTTCTAGAAAATGTATTTATGATAATTATAAATAAAAATATAAATACACTGGAGGTATGGTAAATAAATAAAAGCTCTTTTCATACTTACTCCAAAGGTATGGTAAATAAATAAAAATACAAATAAACTAGAGGTATGGTAAATAAATAAAACCTCGTTTTATATTTAGTCCATAACCCTCTTTCTATTTAAGAAGGCTAAAAAACGAGGTTTCATTTAAGTGAATCCTATGGGCTAAATACCATATTTATAAAAGGGGTATAGTAAATTAATAAAAATACAAATAAACAAGAGGTATGGTAAATAAATAAAACATTTTTTTATATTTACTCCATATGTTACCTTATATTTATGAACATGCAAGCGTGTAAATAAATAAAAATATAAATAAAGTGGAGGTATGGTAAATAAATAAAACCTCTTTTTATACTTCAAAGGTATGGTAAATAAATAAAAATATAAATAAACTATAGGTATGGTAAATAAATAAAACCTTTTTCTATATTTAGTCCATAACCCTCTTTCTATTTAAGAAGGCTCAAAAAAAGGTTTTATTTAATTGAATCCTATGGGCCAAATACCACATTTATAAAAGAGGTATGGTAAATTAATAAAAATATAAATAAACGAGAGGTATGGTAAATAAATAGAACATTTTTTATATTTACTCCATAAGCCACCTTATATTTATGAACACTCAAAAAATGTGTTATATTTAGGTGAAGCCTATGGGCCAAATACCATGTGCCAAATTATTATTAATACCATGCAAAAAAACATTATTAACCCTAATATTAGTATTAATAAAAATAAAGATGGCACATGGTATTGACCCATGGTATTCACATGGAATGCACCCTATTTAAAGGGGGGAATTAAACTAGCATAGATCCATCTTTACTCAAATATCGTGATATGCAAACTAACATAGAGTGAAAAAATATTTGATCCCTCTTGGGGTTTGGTAGATCAAGAGTAAAAATGGATCCTGTAATTTAATGTCACTTAAACATTTTAACTTTGTTAAAAATAAAAAGAATAAAATAAAAATCAATTATTAATTTTATTAATTTTTATAAATTACTAATAGTAGTTTTTAAGCTCCAGGTTTATGATAACACATGGTATTGACCCATGGTAATACCATGGTATTCATGTGAGCATAGACTATTTAAAGGGGAAACTCTATCAGCTTAGATCCATCTTAATTCCAGGTCTACCAACTGTTGGGAGGGATAAATAGATTTCATCCCTCTAAGAGTGGTAGATGTGGAGTTAAGATGGATTTAGGTTGGCTTTTATGATAATGAAGATATTAAATATACTTAGGAAATTATATTGTAAAAAAAATCTTAAGGCGAATGGTTACAGCTACATTTAGTCACTTCACAAAATTTAGTAAAAAATACCGATATCTTCATTAATATTGGTTTTTTTGTTTAACAAAAAAAATTCAAAACAATGAAATCTTAACTCTTTCCACATCACCCTCGCAAAAGAGAGATAGTTGCTGCCCAGATTTCCCACCATTTTTCAGACATTCTCAATATGATATCTTCATGAAAAAGTTAAGGTACCGATCTTAGATTAGTTGTTTGAAAAATATGCTAGTTTGTACAACTTTTCATCTTCTCTGCTATTCTTAGTTTGTCGTAATGATCTGTAGGGGTTGGGTCACTGCACCATATTGTCCTAAAAGGCGGAGATTTTCCACCAAAAAGGAAATTAATCCACATGTTACAACGCTGTTAAAAATGGTATGAAGGTAGTGAATTATGCTAATAAGAAATTTAGATTTGGAGAGACGTAATTAAATTTTATTATTTAATTGAAGATTTCCAATTAAAATAATAATAAATCTACATTTATATATTTATATATTGATTGGAAGGCTTCTAACAATGGTCACTTCTTTCCATTAGATCCCCTTCAGGCCTTTGGGATACCTACTACTGTATTATATTATATAGTTGGGGCTTGATACTTGTTCGCATGTTGGGGTAAACAAACTTGATGTGTTTTTTTTTTTTTTTATCTCGCAGTTAGAGTCTATGGAATAAGAAAGAAATTTGATAGCTTGGCAAAAGTGGTAGCTTGAAAAAAGTGGTAGAGAAAACATTAATCTCTCCTACCATGACAAACATGGCCACTAAAACTTGCAACATTGTTTGTAGGAAGTGAAAATTATGTTTCTTTTTTCCAAACATGTACGTCAGTATATTACAGTTTAATGAATATGTTTTATTATTATCATATATGGTTTCATACTTTAACAAAACATTCGCCAAGACTTCACAATGTTTTATTATTCAGTGAAAGATTTTCCAAGATCTTACAAGATTTTATAATTTAGTGAAAGATTCGCCATGACTTTACAAGATAATATAATCTGGTGAGAGATTCTCCAATATATATATATAGTAGTGATAAAATCGCCTCCCATTTTTCCTATGTATCATGGGGATTCGCCCATTTATTATACATATAAATTTAGGGTGGTTCTTAAAATTTTCCCCACTTCCAGGACTAGTAACTCAACCCACCAAGGGCTTCCAGAGTGTTTTTCCAACCAAGGCTTCCAGGACTAGTAACTCAACCTAAGCTATTACAGGGCTTCTAGAGAATTTTTCCAACTAGGTCTTCCAAGAACTAATAACTCAACCCAAGCTAAGGAAACATGAGAACCAACCAAAACAAAATAAGGAAATAAAGCCACAAACTCCATGGTTATCTAGGAAATGGAAAGGTTAGGCAATAAACTATCAATCTAGGCAATCCTCCATGCCAATAACATATCATGACCATAACTCCACATGCATATGCCATGCATGCCAAAAATAGTGAAGAAATGATACATGCAACTTGGTACATGCAAGAAAATCTTATGTATAGGCTGACCCCGATGCCTCCTTGCACTTTAATTATTTTTGTTTCCTTTCTTCCTCCAAGAATCCAAGTATGCCACACCCTCCAAGAATGCTCCAAGAAAACTCTAAGTGTCCAAAAGTATGAGAGAGAATAACGAGGGAGAGCACGAACACTAAATTGACAAAAGGTTACAAACTAATCCTCATAAGCCTTTTTATCGATGAAGCCTCTATTTTCTTCATTGTCCATTATTTTCCTTTATTTTCCTCCTCACATGAAACATGTGACCTTTCACCTCATTTTTCTCCTAATTTCCATTATTTTCATAAATAAATGTGCCAAAATGCCATTTTTACTTTCCAAAACCTTAGCCATTGCCTTTACAAATTTCCTTAGCCATAAAGAACCAAATTAACACCCCCTAGGATGTCTTGCCCAACATTCAGCTTGGAATAAGTGTCCCATTGTCTGTGGTTATTGTTTTCTTTTATCACATGGAATTTTCACCAGGGTTGTTACACCAATGCATGTACCTTAATAACAAAATAGGCGTGGCTCTTTCACCATGTCCTTGTAATCCAATTGGTTTGTTTGGTTATTATTTTTGGAGAATCTAATTCCAACCACCTATTAGGTGTCATATTGTCCATCCAAGTGTCACACTTTGTTTTAGTTTAGTCTAGTTACCTTGAGTCAAATTAGTCTCACTTCTATCCTTTATTACTGATGTCTCCAATGTAATCTTATTTACCTTATTCTTAATATTGAGAAGAGCAATCTCCACTCCACCTTTTTTCATTCTTTAACATGGTATCACAGTGAGGATGCATAAGGCTCCATGAATTCAACAGAGAGAAGAACTTCCAGGTTGTGTAATATTCCTTAAGAGAAACATTTGAATTCCATTGAAGTGAAGATTAGGAGCTTGACCATGAGAATGAAAGGCCACCTCTCTCAAAAAGCATGTTAGAAACCTATTTTTGTCGTTGAAGGGTGTGCATGAAGAATCAAGAAGAATGGCTCTTTGAATGATTGAGAAAGTCAAGACCTTTTTATAAAAGTTTCGTGAAGGTTCACAGTAATGCATTGCAGCAGCAATGAAGACAACACTAAAACACACCTAAAAAGTTAGAAGAATTGTGTTGTATCACACCACTCAATGTGTTCTTAGACTAATGCAACCACAGACCAAGGAGAAGCGCATTAGCTGACTGTTCCATTACAACCACGAATCGGATTGGAAGGACAAACACAAAAGCCAACATTTTGAAAGAGGTTAAAGGCATATTAAAAAAGGACTTTTGTGATTTATTAAAAGGTGGTGAGAGCATCTTGAAAGGATTTGAGAGAAATATTTTAAGAATGCTCGTGTATTGTTTTAAAAAGGATATTTTTCATATATTTTTTTAAAACAAGAGCCACTATTATGTTGTATTGAAAAGAAGGAGGCTTCGAGAACAAAAGTTTTTTTTTTAAAGAGGGTGTATTAAAAATCAGGGTATTGTTCAAATAAAAAAAGGGTTGTAATATTTTTTTAAAAATAAGGGGTGTGTGAAAGCATTTGCAAAAGCATCGACTTTGTGGAGAATTTGTAGATTTGTTTTTACGTAATTTAAGAAGAATAGAAGCTACCACAAAGAAAATCCACTATGTTTATAGGTCACTTTTCTTGTGGAACCACAGTTAGTCAACACTCAACAAATGGGAAAATCCAAGAGGCTAAGAAAGTCAAAGCAATAGTAGGATATGTTTGAATTTTTTTTTTTTAAATTTGGAAATGAAAAGGAGTTTTGGTGTAAGGGGGAGTAATCAAGTTGAAGATGAGCAATTTTTAAAATCCAACAATTGAGCTTGTTGATGACAATTTGGTAAATCCAACGAGAGAGCTTGCTAATGACAATTTGGTGAGCCTATTAATGACAGTGAAGCTGTCATTGGAGCAGTCAATGTTATGGTCAATCCAACAATTAATATTGCTGATGTAAAATTTGATGAATAATTTTCAGCTAATCATGAATGGTTGTTGATGATGCAACGTAAAGATCATATTGACATGATGTTATTCGGTGAGAGAAACCCAATTGAGTTTGAAAACCAAGTGGAAGAAAACATGTTTGCAGTAGTACAATTTAGTGAAGAACTAGAAGAGACAAAGAAAAAAATATAGAAAGGGGAAAAGAAGGAAGCCCACAAAGAGAAAAAAAGACAAAAGAAGAGGCAAAGAAGGAAGAACAACAGGAGAAAGTTCTCATTGCAAAGAAGAGGGAACATAACCAATGTGGTTCTATAGATGTTTTTACACTTACCATTGATTTCCAACGTGCAGGTAAAAAGGATAATTATGAAGAAGAATTAAGTTTCCTTGAAACATGGCTTGCAACACCATGTCTTGCTGAAGTTTGCATAGAGGTTACAGTAATGAACCTTGAAGACAACTTTGATGATGAAAACAACAATGAAATTTTTCAGGTATTGGAGTCTTGAAGAGATGAAATTATATTATGGACTTATGTTGCAGCAAAAGACTAATGATTAGAACCACACAACAGAAGGTGACATGTCACAACAATCCACATATAAGCCGATTTTTGAAGATGTCTAGGACATGCTTAGAAAAACTAGAACAATGGAAGACCTACACTGGAAAATGATGAAACTGAGGTTTGAGGGATACAATAAAAGGAAAAAACTAAAAAAAAATTGAGGCTATAGGATTTGGAAGAAAAGAAAACAAAAGGAAATCCATATGATATACACATTTTTTAAATTGTAAGCTTAGCTGAGACATAGACCAACAAGCATCTTAATTTATTTTTTTTATGGTTGAAATTAAGGGGGAGTGTTGGATAATCTAATTCCAACAACCTTCTAAGTGTCATGTTGTCCATCCAAGTGTCATAGTCTATTTTATTTTAGTCCAGGTACCTTCAGTTCATTTTAGTCTCAATGCAGTCATTTGATATTGATGTCTCCAATGTAATCCTATTTAATTGATTTGTAATATTGAGAAGAGAAATATCTACATTGTAAAAAGTAACTATGTTTTGTGTTTAATAATGTACTGGAGTCATTATGTAATGTACTTGTCAAAAGAATAAAGAAACAAATTTTTATTTTTGTTGTGACTTATTAAAGCATGGGTTTCATGCTTGGGTCACCATGTTTTAGGTCAAAAAGTCCCGATTGAGGACTTCTAGGATTTATTCTATCTATAGAATTATTGTACATTTAAAGAGACCCTTCTTGGTCTTTTAAATCATGTAAAAAGGTTTAGTATTGAGTCAAATATGAATCATTGAACCTCCACATCATGTCAGCCTAAGGGAAGATTAAGTCGAACTAAGACCCTGTTTGACCCCATAAGAAGCCTATAAAAGTAAGGACATAAAATTAATTTGGAGCATCACTTCTCATCAAGTTAAAATTCTCTCTACTGGGCAGAAGTGTGAAAATCTTGTTGTTGGGAAGAAGTGCAAAGTGGGTAGCTAGAAAGTCTATCGCTGGGAATCAGAAGTGAATGTGAGTTTGGGTGAGTCTAAGGAATCAAGGAAAATATAAATTTTGGTAATATTCTCTCTTTGTTTTGTGCTCTAAATTGGGAGATTGAAGTTTTCCAAGTTGGACTACTACTGGAAGTTGTTAGCTAATGCAAGTTACTTCATAGTCGAAGTTGCTAGGAAGAAGTCAATCTTCTGGAGGATGAATTGGTGTGGAAGGAATGTCTGGTACTGGTCTAGGGTGAAGAGTCTCAAAGAATACTATTGAAGGTAAGAATTACTTTGACTAGGTTTTCCCCTCGAGGGGGATTTTACCTTGGCATGTGCCTACATCTTGTATCCATTGTTTTATTTGCCGCTTCTTTTGGAAATTGCTTGATGAACTAAAGAAAGAAGATATCAAGAATCATAATAATAAGAAACATCACAAGTAATTATCAAGATCAAGAAAATATTTACTGCCTTTCTGATTTTCCAACATGGTATTAAAGCTAAATTGGTGTAAAAGGAAGAAAAATGCAGATCCATTCTTTGGTACTATCTTAGGGAAGGAGTCTATTATATTCAAGGAAGATGTCTAACTCAATCAAGGGTGAGAAAAAACTTTAAGGAGCATCTAACTTCAGATCCTAGAAGAAGAGAATTGACTTAATCCTTGATAAGAACAAGGTGTTGGGTTTTGTAAAAGGAAATGTAAAGAAGCCTACAGAAGAAGTCAGTGATGCCAACAAATTGAAATTCAGGGATCTTTAATTGGTGGCTATAACTCTAATGGTAGAAGGGATAAAAGAAAATCTTTTCCCATTCATAGCTAACATCTATCATGCTCAGGAGATGTATGCAGCCTTATCGAAGCTATTCATTATTAAGAACTTTGGTCAACTAGCAAGTTTGAAGAATGTGATGAGGAATACAAACATGACTAAAGAAGATATTGTGGCAACCTTATTTGTAAATATAGATAGACTCAGGGATGAACTATTATCCTTCAATGAGATTGTTCTGGACAAAGAATTGGTGATCACTACTATATTAGGATTGCCACCCTCTTAGAGTGCATTTTCTTCAAGTCTCAACAGTTGGAAGGTAGCTTCCACCTTTGAAGAATTATGGACTCATGTAGTCAAGAAGAATTATTAAGGATATGAATGGTTTCCAATCTTGAAGGTGTGTCAAATTATTCTGTTGATCAGCATAAAGGAAAGATATCGAAGGGACCAAGGAAGAAAGTTGACATGTCTAAGATAGGGTGCTATCAATGTCATAAGAAAGGTCACTACAAGAGTGACTGTCCCGAGAATCCAAGGAATAAGAAGAGAGGAAGAGATCAAGCCAACTTTGCTGAAGAAGGAGACTCAAAGAAAGTCAAGCCTAAAGAATCTAACATTAGGGACTTACACTATTAATTCATTTTCTTTACATAACTTGTTTTATATGTTTTATGATTTATAGTTTTTTAACATATCTTTGAAAAATACAAATTTTTTTGTATTGCTTTTAGTTTGTAGGTTTCCCTCAAGCTTTGGAGGGAGCTCCCAACAAATCTCAAAGATAATTATCTCATGTATTTTTAGCTTTCAATTCATGTACTCGTTTAGTTTGATTATATTGAATATTAATCACCTTTCTCCCTCTGTTTTGTTGACTAGGAAAAACATCTGTAAGAAGGAGGATCCCTCAAGACAAGGTTAGTCAAGAAACAAAGGTATGATTTGAATACATTATTCACTTGGTGATATATTACTAACTTTGTTATGACTAGCTGTATTGAATCCTAGTGATTTTTGTTTGGGTGATTCATCTCTTGATAAATCTACCCACCTCACTCATATTCTTGATTGATTGTGAAGAACTCTTGACACGTTCTGGAAAACCCTCACGAGAGGGTATGCTAATGTGAATGTTTGAAATACTAAGTTGATTAGGGATATTGTGAAATTCTTTACTGATGATATGATTGGGATTTTGGTATGATATGGAAATCATAACCTGTTAGGGTTGAGTGATAAGGTCTAAATTCCTGGAACGTTTGAAGTTTTGATAATATAGGGTTTTCTATGTTTCTACATTGGAACCCTAGCTCATTGGGGTTTGGTGGAATTTATGTTTCCACATTGGAACCCTAGCTCATTAGGTTTTGGTGGAATGTGTGAGCAAGACCCTTATATTGTCTTAAAATGTTTTCCTTATTATGTGTGTGTTTTTTTTATCAAACCCTAATGTGATCAAAATTATTTTGTGTTTAACTCTTATTTGATATTGTTGTGAAGTTGGGTTTGACAAACACATGATATGAAATGTATTTGCGTCTAGGAATGTCCTTTTGGTTGAAGTCCTAGGATGGTATAGGTCAAATGTATCTATTTTACTAGACATATGATATGCTTATGAATGGTTATGAATTCCTAAATATGTGTGATGACCTAGTCATGAATGGTCATGAATCTTAGAATCTAATGGAAGTCATTATCTCAGATTCTAGGACATTGTTTTTTGGAAAATCTAGGGTGTTGTAGCTAAACCCTAGCGAAGTTAAAATTTCCTAGTATATATAACAATCTGAAATATGTTAGATGATTGTTGAAAATGAAATACTAGGGTTTTGCAGTTAAATCCTAGTAGTGACATTGTCTAGTGTGAAATGTAACAACATGAGATTTGTGTATGTAATTATTGTTGAGATTGTGAAAATGGAATTCTAAGGTTTTGGAATGAAACTTTAGTTAAAGTAAAATCTCTAGAATATGATAATTTGAGATTTGTATAAGTTTTTTGAATTTGTGAAAAATAAGGTTTTTGGAGTTAAACCTTAGTTGAAGTAGAAATCTCTAATGAGTGTTGACTATATGATTTGAGATTTGTGAATAAATTGTTGAAATTTAAATTTTTAGAAAGATGGGTTTGTGAACTAACCCTAATGGAACTTGGTCAAGTTAATGACTAAGTTTTGATTAACTTTTATTGATTTTTGGTTTGAAATCTAGGATTTGTATGAATCCCTAGAGAGAAGTCTAACATATGGAAGATTGTTGGATATTTTGTAGATCTATATTTGTGAAATTATTTCTAGGGTTTATTATATATTGAAGAAAGGTATGTCATACCTTTTGAAGTAACATTGAAACTCTAGATGGAATGAAATTTGAAGTAGTCTAGGGTATATGACAAAGTCCCTAGCAAGATGTTGAAAAGTACATGTCTCTTGTTTATAATTAAGTATGGGTATATGATATATATATGAAATTCTTATGTGATTCTCATATGGCTAACATCATGCTTCTATAGATTGGCTTTTACTTTCTATTTAAACTATGCAGGTACACAATCTTCAACTTAGTGAAGATGTGATGAGCATGATGGGGATGATGATGACTTAGATGAAATGGTTGGAAGCCACGAAAGATTCTCAATTGTCGAAAAGAAGAAGCTAATATCCTAGAGGAAGCATGAATAGAATATATCTCCTTAAGATTAAGAGGGAGATGGGATAATGAGGTGCTTCCTCGTTGAGAGGGAGGGCATAAATTGATATTAATTAAAGAATGAACTTCGAAGGATATGTTGTTGCATGAGAAGTAGGAAGGAAATCATATGATCGGGGAATATTATGTCAAATATTTGGTTGATAGTCCTAATATGGAAAGTTGAAAAGCAACATCTGTTGTCTGTAAGGCCCCAGAGGTTTGTATTTGATTATGTAGACGTGAAAGTATATTATTGATTAGGGTTGTGTTTGTACAGGTGAATCTCTCGAAGGATTTGATAGCATGCTCATTACCAATCAATTTGATTGGGAGAGATTCATTATTCTTGATCTGCTGGATGAAGGGGTGTTGAGGCTTTGTGAGTGAAGAATTGCCTTGAAGGACATCTAGCCGACACATTGTGTTGATGTATAGAAGTTGGAAAGGTGGTGTTGATCAATGAGCTCTGTTTTGGATACACACCTGGATTGTTGGGTTTATGGTTAGCAAGTAAACCTGATGGTACCTAGAGGGGTTGAAAGCTTGAGTCCATCTTAGTCCCACCTAGATAGATTGCCTTTGTCAGGAAGCGGTGCCTAAAGTTCTTCATGGTTCATATAGTTTAAGATCTTCCATTGTATATGTACATTATGAATACCTCCCTAGTTAAGAGGAAGCGTTCAAAAAAGTAACTATGCTTGGTTTTCAATAATGTACTTGAGTCATTATCTAATGTACTTGTCAAAAGAATAAAGAAAATAATTTTTATTATTGTTGTGACTTATTAAAGCATGGGTTTCATGCATGTGTCACCATGATTTAGGTCAAAGTCCCCCTTGAGGACTTCTAGGATTTATTTTGAGTCTATAGAATTATTTTACATTTTAAGATACCCTTCTTGGGATTTTGAATCATGTAAAAATGTTTAGTATTGAGTCAAATATGAATTATGGAACCTCCACACCATGTGAGCCTAAGGGAATATAAAGTCATCATAAGACGCTGTTCGACCCCACAATAATCCTATAAAAGGAAGGATATCAAATTTATTTGGAGTGTCACTTCTCATCAAGTGTTAATTCTCTCTACTCGGTAGAAGTGCGAAAGTTTGTTGTGAGGAAGCCAAAGTGAATGCGAGTTTGGGTGAGTATAAGGAGTCAATGAAAATTGAAATTTTGGTGGTGGTATCTCTCTTTTTCATGCTCTGGATTGGGATATCTAAGTCTTCCAAGTTGGACTGGTCTTGGAAGCTGTTAGCTACTACAAGTTGCTACATGGTGGAAGTTGTTAGGAAGAGGTCAATATTCTGGAGGTTGACTTGGTGTGGAGGGAAGGTCTAGCCTTGGTCCTGGAAAAAACAATTGTAACACTTTGAACTTTCACTAATTATTTTTTTTTAATTCTTGCTTCATCTTTGTGGTGACCTTACTCGTCTGTTGATGTCCAATGCAGATCTATGGAGAACTCGTCTGTTGATGTCCAGTGCAGATCTAGGGAGAATTCCCTTAACCATAATCAAACTAGAGATGTTTTGCTCCAACACTTCGCTAACAGAACCGGGTCTTGTTGGAGAAAAAAATGCAATTGAAACCATTGGAAGATCACCTCCATGGAATGATGATTCATGGTGGTGGTGGAAGCTCATGGATGCAACTGCAATGACTTAAGGCAGCTGTGGCTTTAGCTAGAAACCTTTAATTTTCCCTCTTTACTTTGAATTTTACTACACTGGCAGCAATATATTCTCTTTGCGGACCAAATTCTTATGACCTCCAAATTCGTATTGCTCCTCAAATTTCACCATCTTAATGCGTATTGATACCAATTTAAATAAATAGCCATAACCACAACTCACTCATCCTGAAAATAATGACACATACAAAATATATAACAACCATGACTAGAATTCTACACAATCTACAACATGAATTCTATATAATCTATAACATTTTGTTTCTCTGTTAACTCTAAGTGGATGTTCCAACTACTTGTAGTTTTGGTTTTTCGTTTAAGTTTGGTTTTTCGTTTTAGTTTTTACTTAAGATGTTCAAATAATTAAATGAATTTTGCATCTATAGCCATGGTTAGTTCTTATCTATTTCAACCCCAGTTATTTCTAATTACTTAAAAGGTTTTTATTAATAATTCTTTTTTGTGCAGGATGTGCAAGTGAATTTTTGAGGATGTCCTAGAAATTCCAACAAATGTTGGAGGGAGGATGGTTTGTTAGGATCAAATAATTAAATGAATTTTGTAGTGGTAGCCTCGTTTCTTATCAATTGCAACCCTAATTTTTACTTGTTGCTTAAATAATTTTTATTATTTGCTGAAAGTCAATGTGGCAGCGTTGGAGTTGAATGTGTCAAGCATGACTAACCTCAGATTCAAATGTAGATATAAAATTATGTTCTTTCATTTTATTAAAAAAAACTTTTTCCTTAAGTGAAAGTCCTAGAGCTTATCAAGGGTAGAATAGATGGTGATGTGTGTATTGGAAGGTAGAATAGATGGTAATGGAGTGTATTGTTAATTTATTTGGTGATGTAAATGTTACCCATTCAAAGCTATGATGTTAAGGGTTGGTGTGGACTAGACCAAGTGTCATTCTAGGTGATTTTGACAACTTAAATGCCCCTAAGTTAGTGTTTCTTGAGCCATACATCAAGCCTGGTATAATCCCCTCACATAACTTTGACAAACAAAAAAAGTAAAAATCCTTGCCATCCTTATTTTTATTTTTATTTAATCCAAATTCTATTATTTTGCATTAGTTTTCATCTCCAAAATAGGGCATAAGAAATACGGCTATATTGCGAGTTACCCTAATTTTTAGGTGACTTTCGAGAGTCTAGTTTTTTTTTTTTTTTGTTATTAAGTAGTGCCAAATGAATTTTATGTTTTTTACGATTACGTGTTGTTTAATGAATTTTATGTAATTCTTTGATGGCCACAACTCATTTGGAGGGAGAGTTATTATGACTATATTCACAAATTTCATATGGATTGATATTATAAGCCCAAGGAATTAATATTAAACCTTAGGAATATAAATCCCAATATTAATATTAAATCCTAGGATTAATATTATAAGCCCAAGGGATTAAAAGCTCTAGGATTAATATTAAACCCTATGATTAATACTATAAAACTAATATTAATATATAAAACCCGAGATTAATATTATAAACCATAAGATTATAAACCCTAATATATTATTATACATATTAGGGACTAATATTGTAAACCCAAGGGATTATTAACATTATAAACCCAATCGATTCATATTATAAACCCAAGGTATTATTAATATTATAAACTCGATGGATTAATATTATAAACCCAAAGGATTTATAAACCCAAGGGATTAATAATATTATAAACTCAAAGGATTATAAACCAAAGGGTATAATATAAAACCCTAGGATTAATACTATAAACCCTAATATTATAAATTATAAACCCAATATTAAACCTTGATATTATAAGCCCAATATTAGAAATATTATAAATCTAATATTAAACCCAAGTTTTGTAATCTAAAAATACAACATTGAATAAATTGCAATATAATGTAACAATTTTGACAATGATTGTCAAATTGATTGTTGTATTGAGACAATGTTTGTCACAATGCAATGTTTGACAAGTTTTTGTACCATTCCATTGTCACATTATTAAAGTCTAATATAAAACCCTAACATTTATAATATAAGCCCGTGAGATTAATATTAAACACTAGGATTAATATTATAAGCTTAAGTGATTATAAACCCTAATATGTTATTATACATATTAAGGATTAATATTAATAAATTCAAAGGATTAATAAACGCAAGGAATTATTAATTTTATAAACACTATCATCCATATTATAAATCCAAGGGATTAAAATATTATAAAACCAAAATATTATATACCCAAGGTATTAATATTAAACACTATGATTAATACTATAAACCTAATAGATTATAAACATTGTAACAATGATTGTTAAATTGATTAATGTTATAAACCTTAGGATTAATGCTATAAACACTAGGATTAATATGATAGACCCTAAAACTAATATTATAAACCCTAATATTATAAATTATTAACCCAAAATGAAGAATCTCTAATATTATAAACATAATGTCAAACCTTAGCTTTATAATATAACAATACGACATTGAATAAATTGTAATATAATGCAACATAGCAACAATCATTGTCAAATTGATTGTCGTATTGAGATAATGTGTGACACAATGTAACGTTAGACAAATTTTTGCACAATTCCAATGTCGCAATATTAAATCCTAATATAAAACCCTAACATTATAAAACCTAGATATAATAAAGCCCAAGATTAACATTATAAACCCTAATATTAAACCTCACTATTATAAAGTATAAACCCAATATCAAACCCTAATATTATAAACGCAATATTAAAAAATTGAGTATCATAAACCCTAATATTAAACCCCAATATTAAAAAATTGGATATTCTAAGCCCTAATTTTTTAATGTCGCGATGCGATGTTGAATAAATTGCAATATAATATAACATTGTGAAAATGGTTGTAAAATTAATTGTCGCATTGAGACAATATTTGTTGCAATGCGACGTTGGACATATTTTTGTACCATTCCAATGTCACATTATTAAAACACAATATAAAACCCTAAAATTATAAAATCATAGTATTTGGGTTTGATATTAATCCCTTAAGGATTAATATTATAAACCCTTGGGATTAATATTATAAACCCAAGGGATTAATATTAAACCAAAGGGATTCATATTAAACCTTGGGATTAATACTATAAACCCTAGGATTAATATTATAAACCCAAGGGATTAATATTAAACCAAAGGGATTCATATTAAACCTTGAGATTAATACTATAAACCCTAGGATTAATATTATAAACATAAGGGATTAATAATCCCAATGGATTATTAATATTATAAACCATAGGATTATTATTATAAAACCAAGGGATTAATAATATTATAAATTCAAGGGATTATTGATATTATATACCTAAGGGAATAATATTAAACCTACGAGATTATAAACCAAATGGATTAATAAATCCTATAGATCAATATTATAAAACCAAGGGATTATAAACATTGCAACAATGATTGTGAGGTTGATTAATAATACAAACTCTAGGATTAATATTAAACCCTAGGATTAATATTATAAATTGTAAGATTAATATTATGGACACTAAAATTCAACCATAATAATATAAATTATAAACTCAATATTAAATATTAATATTATAAACCCAATATTAAGAAGCTTTAATATTATAAACCTCATATTAAATACCAGTTTTGTAATATAACAATGTGATGTTGAATAAATTGCAATGTTGTAATAATGATTGTGAGATTGATTGTCATATTGAGAAAATGTTTGTCACATTCCAATGTTGGATATATTTTTGTACCATTCCAACATCATAGTATTAAATCCTAATACAAAACTCTAACATTATAAAACCGAACATAATAAAGCCTAAGATTAGTATTCTAAACCCTAATATTAAACTTGTTTATTATGACGTATAAACCTACTATTATAAACTCAATATTAAAAAACTTAATATTGTAAACTTTAGTATTAAACCTCAATTTTGTAATGTCACAATGCAACATTGAATAAATTGCAATATAATGTGACATTGCAATTATGATTATTAGATTGATTATTGCATTGATACAATATTTGTGATAATGCGCCATTATGTATATCTTTGTACCATTCCAACAAAAAAATATTAAACCCTAACATTATAAAACCCTAAACTTAATCGATTAATATTAAATCCAATGAATTAATATTAAACATTAGGATTAATAATATAAACTGTAGGATTAATATTATAAACCTAATATTAATATTATAAACCCTAAGATTCTAAACCATAATATATTATTATACATATTATAAACCCAAATGATTATTAATATTATAAATGTTGGGAGAATGAGATCCTGAGACATTCTCCTCCTCCAAGAGATAAAGATAAAAGAGGATGATCTTCTATCTACAAGTAGAACTAAATCGAAAAAGAACACATGGAAAGCAGTCAGTGCTCATGGAACTTCAGGGGACCTCGCTACCTTATGGTTAGAGGACAGGTTCCAGCTTAAAAGCTCCTTCGCTACCCAACATTGGATTTACACAAGCCTGCTTCATCTCCCAAGTAATACCTCTCTAGCCCTCTTTAATCTATATGTTCCTGTAAACTTCATGGAAAAGAAGAATTGCTGGAATACACTATCAGATTTCCTAGAAATCTACTCCCCCTCAAATATCATTCTCACAGGGGATCTCAACATTACTATGGCACCAAATGAGCAGAAAGAAGGAGTGTGGTGTAAAGAACCCTATCTAGGCACGGTGGAGTCTATGATCCTTGCCTGGGACCTCCTAGACCATAAACCTAAGAAAGGTCGATATACTTGGACCAATAACAGAGTTGGTGCAGCCAATATGGTAGCCAATCTAGATTGGTTTCTTGTCCAAAGGACTTTCATGGAGGGAAAGCACATAATCTCCTTTAAAATTCTTTCCAAACTAACTTCTAATCATAATCCCATCTTGCTGTTGATAGAGAAAGAGGAGGATCTGGGCCCAATTCCCTTCAGATTCAATCCTCATTGGGTATCGAGAGAGGGCTTCCTAAATACAGTGGTCCATGCTTGGTCACAAACTGTTGAAGGATCCTCCAGCTTTGTGTGGGAATAGAAACTTAAACAAACCAAGTCTGCATTAAAAGCATGGGCAAAAAAAAACCTCCCTTCACCCCTACGAGCAATAGACAAAAGACAGTTCAGGCTCTTGCCAAGATTCAACTATGCATGGAAGGAACCGAAATTACCAAAGATTAGTTGCTCACAGAACAAACTGCCCAGTTCAACTCTTAAGTCTCGTAGCCTCTGGATCAAAGCTGGAGACAGAAATACATCTTTATTTCATAGACAATGCAGAGGTCGCCTTTCGCGGAATCATATTTCAGAAATATCAAATAGTGAGGAGGTTGTCATCAAAGAACAGACCTTAATTCATCAAGCAACCACTTCCCATTTCAAGAATCTTTTTCAGGAGGAGGATTCTTCCAATGATGAGCTGGCTACTGATTTTTTTGTCTAAAATTCCCTCTCTTATCATTGCAGAGGTAAATACTGGTCTTATGAAACCCTTCACCAAAAAAGAGACAGAGGAAATTATATGGTCAATGCAGCCGAATAAAGCTCCAGGGCTGGATGGCTTCACCATCCATTTTTACAGGGTGTGTTGGAATGTTATAAAATCTAACCTCCTCAAAATGATAAAAACCTTTCAAAAGAAAGCCAAAGTGGGAGGGAATACCAACTCCACCTTCCTTGCCTTAGTCCCTAAAGAAATTAACCCAGAGTCCTTCGATAGGTTCCAACCCATCTCCCTCTGCAACGCCTCTTACAAGATTCTTGCCAAACTTCTAGCTAATCGACTCAAACCTTTGTTGGGGAATCTGATCTCCCCCTTGCAGGGTGGATTCGTCAAAGGAAGGCACCTCATAGACAACGTGATCCAAGTGCAAGAAGCCCTTCACTCCAGCCATTCTCTGAAGGAAAAAGGCATGCTCATTAAGCTGGATATGTCCAAGGCTTTCGATTGAGTCAAACTCTCTTTTCTCTATAAAATCCTTCTCTCATTTGGCTTCAGTGCTGATTTCCTCAATTTGATAAAAGCTTGCACTCATAGACCTTGGATTGCACCCCTAGTCAATGGCAGACCTTCTGATTTTTTCCAAGCTTCCAGAGGGCTTCACCATGGTTTCCCTTTGTCTCCCTTTCTATATTTTTTTTGGTATAATCGTTGAGCAGAAAATTGATAGCGAAAATGGATTCAGGTGCTATCCCTGGGATCAAGGCTGCTAGAGGTGTTGATCCCATAAATCATGCCCTCTTTGTAGATGACTCTCTCCTATTGGGAGGGGCCTCGGTTAAGATTGCAAAGACCTTCAAAGAAATTCTCCAACAATTCTGCTTAATCACTGGATCCCTGATCAATAAAAGAAAGAGTGTTGTGTATGGATGGAATGTTGATCACCCAACTATGCTCAGAATTGCCTGCATGTTGGGTTTCCCTGGGTTTGACAAATGAGAAAAGATCAAATACCTCAGTCTCCCATTAACCTTGGGTCCTAGTTCCTCCTCCTTGTGGGCTGAAGTAATCAACAAGATAAAAAATAAAATAGCCTATTGGGGAGGCCAATGGCTTACAAAGGCTAAGAAATTAGTCTTGATCAAGGCAATCCTCTCCGCCCTTCCCATTTTCCAGTATTCCCTTCTACTGGCTCCAAAGTCTATCACAAACCAGATTTCCAAAGTCCTTCAAGATTTTCTTTGGAATGGGGGCAAAGGCAACCATAGCAAGTTTCATCTGGTTAGATGGGAGATTCTCAACAAACTTCTCTAGCAAGGAGGGCTTCATATCTAGGATCCTGGCTTAGCAAACTTAGCTCTTGGAGGAAAAATCATATGGAAACTTTATGCAGATAAAAAGCACCCTGTCAGCAAAATCCTCTAGAAGAAATACTTAAAGGGAGGATCCCTTAGAAATCTTACCACTGCTTCTACTCCTACAGGAACTGCAATTTGGAATCTAGCTAGAAGAAGCATTGATCATATTCAACAACAACTTTATAGAATCCCTGGTAATGGACTAAGAGCTCTTCTGTGCGAGGATTCTATTCAAGGGAAAGCCCCACTATCCACCCTTGACTCTTGCTCTGAGTTAAAGATGTGGTTGGTGAATAAACGCTTCCTTCGTCTCGCTGATATATGTGCTTGGGACAATAAAGGGAATTGGACAGGGTGGATCTTTCCTGGGATCCCTGACCCTCTGTAACCACAAAAAAATCTACTGTGTTCGCCTCTCTCGGGCCTTGCCCCTATCCACCTTTCAACCAAGGATAAATTGGGGGGCAGGGGGGTGGGGGGAAGAACAGGAAACTACATAGCTGTCGAGGGCTTCTCCACTTTACAAGATACTCATGCTCCTCTGCTGAGCTCGAAGCTCTAGAAATATGTCTGGTCCTCCTTAAGCCTCCCAAAAGTGAACTTCTTCACTTGAATTCTCATGCACAATAAGGCTCTAACTGGAGAAAATCTGAATAAAAGAGGTTTTAATGGTCCATTTAGATGCTGCCTATGCAACTCGGCAACTGAAACTACTGATCATTTGATGGTGGACTGTGTTTTCACACAAGCAGTTTGGAATTTGGTTCTCCAAGGCCTTAGCATCCTAATCCCTTCTAGTATAGAAGTTGTCTCTCTCTATATCTCCTGGGCAGATCAAAATCCTGAGCTCAAAATAAAAAATGCACGAGTGGAATAACATTTGGCAAGAAATTCCCAAATGTCTCTAGTGGAAAGTCTGGATTACAAGAAATGAGAGGCTTTTCAATGACAGGTTTCCCAAGGTGGTGGACGTCGTAGCCAAAATCAAAGGCCTCCTTCTGGAAATCGTTGCCAACACAGAGTTTGACTTCAAGTTACCTGCAGAAGCCTCTGTGTGGTTTGGACCCCGTGGGACAAGACAGAAAATGTGCACTCAGAAAACCTATGACAGACCCTCCGTGGTGCTTGTGTATCTCCGAAGAGGACTTCCTTTTGAGGTGGCAGGGGACACTGGATGCCACAATCTTCTTCGACAGCATGTCCAAGGGGAATCCTGGAAACTCAGGCGCAGGCAGTTTGATCATTTCCCCAGATAGAGCGGACAACACGAGCTTAAGCTGGGGCCTGGGCATAAACACAAACAACCAAGCTGAAAGCTACAACCTCCTAAAAGCCTGGAAAATCGCGAAGGAGTTAGGACATAAAAGAATCCAAATCTTCGGAGATTCGAAGATCTTGATTAAGCTCTTAAATTCTGAAAATCATTTTTGCAATGCCGTTTTAAATAATACACTGCAGAGAATCAGAAATACAATGAAATATTTTGATTCTGTGGTAATATATCATATTCTGCAGGATCTCAATAAGCTTGTAGTCCCCCTGGCAAACAAAGGCTGCATGTTATCTCAAGGATCTCTGAGTCTCAATGGTGGACCCTGCTCGAACCACCCTCTGCCATAGACACACTTTAGTCGATCAATCCCAAGGGCCTCTTTTTAGTTCGGGAATGACATCAGGACTCCAGAAATTCACTTATAGGAATGCCAAGTATTATGTTGATAGAACAACCAACAAAAGAAACACCAAGAACAGTGCCAGATGGATCAATATTCAGAAAAAAAGACAGAAATCAAAAGCAGCCAAATTATTCGATGTAATTTTGAAATTAAGCATAGTTTTCATAAGCTATTGCTGATTGCAATTGGAGCTCGCTCCTATTTTGGTAATAAAATCTCTAATTGTTTCTGTTAAAAAAAAAATTATAAATGTTGGAATTATTATTATAAGCCCATAGGATTAATAATATTATAAACTCAAGGGATTAATAAAAACAAGAGATTATTGATATCATAAAAGTTAAAAATAATTAATATTATTTTGTATTAATGGTGAAAATGGTTACATTGTTGTAACGTTCTCCCTAGTTTAGGATTAGTTCCTAAAGTTTAGGGGTTTGGGTGAAACTTCCTAATTCCTAGTATTTTATTTAATGATGTAATCTTTCATTGATGAGTAATACAGTGTACGAGAGTGATCTCTCTGTCTTGTGAGTGTAGTCTCCAGGTGCAGGCCACACCTGAGAGTTACATCTCTTTCTTTTCAATTCTGTTCACATTTTGTCTTGGTATCAGAGCTCAAATTGGGTGAGCCTGATCTTTTATCACCTTTGTGGCTGAAGTGCCTTTGTAGCTAGCTTGCCTGTGTGGTAGAATTGCTTGTGTGGCTTGAAGTGCCTTTGTGGCCGCGTGTACACAAGAGCTCTATGCTCAATTGAGCAGGTGGACTGCAGAACACCTGGCTCGGACTCAAATATTTTTTTTCTAAGTAGAAAGGAGATTGGCGCGCTTTTCGCACTGACAATAGTGCCAGGAGGGGGAATTTGCGCGATTGTTTACGGATTAATCATGCCAGAGCACCAGAACACCCGATTGGCACAGAATTTTACGAATTAATCGTGCCAGCAAAATTACTCAGGATGACGCGCCAATCTTCCTTCAAGGGGATCTGCGGGAAGCCTCATCTTCGTTTGGCGGTTTGTAAGGGGTGCAGATCGGTGAAGTTGCAGATCTATCCGAGAGAGGCAGATCAGATCAATTTTGATCAGATCAATTCTTCGGCTGTATTGAAAACGCCGAATTTTCTCATTGGAGCGGGATTGCCAGACACTGTAGATCGATGGCAGAGGTGACAGATCGATCTGACAGGTATTGTTTTTTTTTTGTTGGGTAGATTCATTTTGTAGATTTGGTGAGAATGAGTAATACGATGGAATCTTACCTTAACGAGTATAGTAAACTTGATTGATCTAACTTCATGAATTGGAAGTTTAAGATCCAAACCTTGCTTGAGGGTGCGAATGCTTGGTCCATAGTTATAGGCGATGAGCAGAAGCCGAACGCAGGGCCACAGGAGCAAGATTGGGAAAAACGAGAGAACAAGGCCAAAGTCTTGTTGAAGATGTTTGTGAAGGACAACGTTATGGCGCACATCAGAGACTGTAAAACGTTCGCGGACATCTGGACGAAAATAAAAAATCTATATCAGACCCATAACCCAAGCTGAGTCTTGGCACTTAAAAGCAAGCTATTTTCAATGAGGATGGATGAAAGGGAGATTGCTACTGCATTTGTTGTGCGAATTAAAGATGTGAAAGACGGATTGGGGGCCATCGGAGTGACGGTGTGTGATGAAGATCTTGTCGCAATCACAATGAACGGGATACGAGATGAATTTCAAACGTTCATCACTGGATTGTCGGCAAGGGAGAAAGCGCCCACATTTGATGATCTCACAGGGATCTTGCAGCAAGAGGAGGAGCGGCGGCAGAACTTGAACCCCCAGAGTGATGATCTTGCGCTGATGGCGAAACAACGATCATTCAAAGGAAAGCAGTCACAGCAGCAATCAAAGCAGAAAGGAGGAACATCACATAAGAATTCACATTCTCATAAAGGTATGCTTGCAAATAATTCTGAAAAGAAATGTTATTATTGTGGAAAGAAGGGTCATATATAGAGTGAATGTTATAAGAAGCAGGCTGATGATGCAAAGAGGAGGCAGGCAAATGCAAATCACAAAGGATACTTTGTTGAAGAAGAAGACTTCAGTCATGAATTTCAGCTGTTCACAGTCGACTATGCCCTTTCAGCATCTAATGAGGACGATATTTGGTATGTCGATTCCGGAGCATCCTCTCACATGACAGGTAAAAAGGAATTTTTTGGTAGTCTTAAAGAAAGTATAAATGGATCAAAAATATATCTAGGAGATGATAGTGGATACGAGATTAAAGGTTATGGGGTGATTTCAGTTAAGTTACCAAATGGAAAAATTAGTCACCTTACAAATGTTTTATATGTACGTGGAATTAAGAAAAATCTGATATCTGTATCCATGATGGCTGATCAAGATATGCAAGTCGAGTTCTTCAAGACTCATTGTGTGATAAAGGATTGCAGGAATGAAATAGTTGCAACAGGCATGCGAGTTGGAAGCCTATACAGACTGGATGCAAAAAGTATACCAAAGAAAGCCATGGTTGCAGGAGGATCGACAGCCGAACAACTCTAGCACCAGAGGTTCAGTCATTTGAATTTGCAGGACCTCATGTTATTGCAAAAGAAAGGTATGGTTGAGGGACTCCCTATCTTTCGTAATATTCAGTTAAATTGTGATGGTTGTGCCTTAGGAAAAATGCATAGAGAACAGTTTCTTGTGCATGACAGGAGGAAGGGAACATATATTTTAGAACTAGTGCACACTGATGTATGCGCACCTATGCAGACAAGGTTGCTAGGAGGAGCATATTATTTTCTGTTATTTACTGATGATTGCACTAGATATTCATGGGTTTATTTTTTGAACAAGAAAAGTCAGACTTTCCAGTCCTTTATAGAATTTAAAACCTTGGTGGAAAAACAATTTGGTAAGAGTATAAAACTTCTCCGATCTGATCAAGGGGGAGAATACAAGCTAAGGGAATTCATGAAATTCTGCAAATCTCACGGGATTGCTCAGCAGTATACAGTGCCACACACACCACAATAGAATGGAGTTGCAGAGCGCAAAAACAGAACCTTGGTGGAGTGCGCAAGGAGCATGCTACAAGGTAAGGGTCTGTCTAATAGTTTTTGGGCAGAGGTTATCAACACTATTGTATATTTGAAGAATAGAAGTCCTACCAGGTATCTTGGCTTCAAAACCCCTTTTGAAGCTCTATATAGATTTAAACCAGCAGTAAATCATCTAAGAGTATTTGGGTCAAAAGCATTTTCCCATATACCCAAAGCTGATAGGAAGAAATTAGACCCTAAAGCAGTTAGATGCATCTTTGTTGGTTATGTCACAGAATTTAAAGCATATAAATTATTCAATCCTGAGTCTCGTAAGACATTTGCAAGCAGGGATGTAGTGTTTCATGAACAAGTACAGGAAGGGAAAGATGACGTTGGTGATGATTGGCACATTCCATTGTTGTTGGAGGAAATCAACGAGGATGAAAGAGAGCAGGAGCAGAAAGAAGAGAAAAAAGAAGAACAGCAAGAAGGTGATAATGCAAGCCCAGTTATAGCAGAAGAAAACAAATTTGAGGTAAGTCCCCTACCAAGGAGATCAGGTAGGAAGACTCAATTACCATTAAAATTGAGAAACTATGCTTTGATGTCAAAGGTTTTGAACATTGTAGAACCCTCTAATTACAAAGAAGCTAGTCAATTTAAGGAATGGAGAGCTGCAATGAATGAAGAGATGGAATCAATTCTTAGAAATGATACTTGGGATTTAGTTGAGCTGCCTAAGAATAAAACACCCATAGGATGTAAATGGTTGTTTAAACCAAAAATGAATGCAACGGAAGTATAAAGAAATTAAAAGCTAGGTTGGTTGCAAAAGGATATTCATAGCAGGAAGGTATAGATTTTGATGATACTTTTGCACCTGTAGCAAAGTTAAATACAATCAAAATGCTTATTGCTTTAGCTACTAAATGTAATTGGGAATTACACCAGCTTGATGTTAAATCTGCATTTTTAAATGGTGATTTAAAAGAGGAAATTTACTTAGTACAACCAGAAGGATTTGTAAAGCAGGGGCTGGAACATCTTGTTTGCAAATTGAAAAAGGCTTTATATGGTTTAAAGCAAGCACCCAAGTCTTGGTGCGAAAAGGTTGATTCTTTCTTTGTAGAGCATGGCTTCCATAGAAGTTTAAATGACCCAAATTTCTATACCAAGTACAATAATCAGGGGCAGATTATTTTGATTTCTTTGTATGTGGATGACATGATTATAACAGGAAATGCAGATGATTTAATCAGAGGAATCAAAAGGCTTATGGCACAAGTTTTCGAGGTGAAAGATCTCAAAAGCCTTCACTACTGTCTGGGATTAGAAGTATGCAGAGATACTGGGCAAACTTTTCTTACCCAAGGGAAGTATGCCAGAAATCTGTTGGAAAAGTGTGGTATGGATCAGTGTAGATCAGCAGCGACACCTTTGCAGCAAAATATGAAATTGAGCAGTGATGATGGCACTAAAGAGGTTGTTGCCACAATGTACAGACAGTTGGTTGGCAGCTTGATATATCTTACAACAACCAGACCTGACTTGGCATACTCTATTAGTGTGTTGAGCCAATTCATGTCGAAACCGCTTGAAAGTCATTGGGTAGCAGCAAAAAGTGTGTTGAGGTATCTTTGTGGTACTGTTAATTATGGTATTTTATACGCTGATGTATCTGATGTTACTCTAGCAGGTTTTTCAGACTCAGACTGGGCAGGTAACTTGGATGATCGGAGGTCCATCACAGGTTACGCATTCAACATAGGATCTGGGGTCATAGCATGGAGCAGCAAGAAGCAGAATACTGTAGCCTTGTCATCATGTGAAGCTGAGTATCAAGCATTGTGTGCAGCAACGTGTGAAACGATCTGGTTGAGAAGGCTTCTCAAAGATGCAGGAAAAGAACAGAAGAATCCCACTTCCATCAAAAGCGACAACCAAAGCACCATTAAATTAGCATACAATCCAGTGTTTCACAAAAACACCAAACATATAGACACTCAGTTCCATTTTTTTAGAGAGAAAATACAATCAAAAGAAATTGCTGTTGAATATTGTAAAACTTGTGACAATGTGGGTGATATTTTTACAAAGCCTCTTGCACGAGTGAAATTTGAATTGTTTAGAAGGATGCTAGGAGTCCAGGAGAACCCTTTCTCCATTAAGGGGGGGAGTTAAAAATAATTAATATTATTTTGTATTAATGGAGAAAATGGTTACATTGTTGTAACGTTCTCTCTGGTTTAGGATTAGTTCCTAAAGTTTAGGGGTTTGGGTGCAACTTCCTAATTCCTAGTATTGTATTTAATGATGTAATCTTTCATTGATGAATAATAGAGTGTAGAGAGTGATCTCTCTATTTGTGAGTGTAGTCTCTAGGTGCAGGTCACACCTGAGAGTTACATCTCTTTCTTTTCAATTCTATTCACATTTTATCTATAAACCCAAGGGAATAATATTAAACTCTATGATTAATATTATAAACCCTACGATTATAAGCCTTAAGATTATAAACCATAATATTAAGATTATAATCCAAAGGTATTAATAAACCCAATGGATTACTATTATAAACCCAAGGAAGTAATATTAAACCCTAGTATTAATATTATAAACCCTAGGGATTATAAAACTTGCAACTATGATTGTCATATTGATTAATATTATAAATCTCAAGATTAATATTAAACCATAGAATTAATATTGTCAATTATGGCCATCCACACTTAAGCCTCCATGGCCAACCATGGACATCTACTATGGTTCACTATAATTCACTTATAGATAGACCATGATTCCCAAGCTAAGTATGGTTCACTGTGATAGTCATGTTGACTATTGTTTACTATGATGCCCATGCTGACTATAGTTAGCCATGTCAACCATAGTCAACGATAGTCAACATGTGTTAATATATAAATATTATAAACCCTAACATAGCAACTGCATCTATCCCTTGTGTTTATAGTATTAATCCCTTGGGTTTATAGTATAAATAATCCCTTGAGTTTATAACATTAATAATCCTTTACGTAATCCCAAAGGTTTATAACATTGATCCCTTGGGTTTATAATATTAACCCATTTGGTTTATAAATCTTAATAATCCATTGAATTTATATTATTAATAATTTCTTGGGTTTATAATATTAATCTCTAGGGTTTATAAAATTGATAATGCATTGGGTTTATTAAAATCTCTTAGATTTATAATATTAATACTATGAGTTTATAATATAAATCCATTGGGTTTAATAATACTCTAGATTTATAATATTAATAATCTCTGAATTTATAATATTAATATTAGCTTGGTTTTATAATATTAAATCCAAAAAAAATTAATATTGATCCCTTCAATTTAAAATAACAAATCTTCAAATAAATTATCATAAAATTTAAAATTTATTAATTTACAAATTATTTATTTACTAATCTAAATGTAAAAATGTTATTATTCTATATATAAAACATGTATTTAAAATATTAATACTATAATTAATTTAAAATTACGATATTTTGTTTTAATCAATATTAGTTATTTTAAAAATAAATAATAAAATTACTTTATTGAAATTGAAATAAACTAAACAATAAAATATTTCCATTTAGAAAATGCAATTTTACAATATTTATATTGCAGTTTGGTAATTCAAAAGGTTTGAAAAAAATTTAGAACTTAAAATTTTATCATTACAACATCATAAAATTAGAAAAAAAATTATATAAATATTATAAAAATATAATAAAATTGAAATATATTAATATAATTTTAAATTTAAAAAATTTAAATTACAGTTTGAGTTTGATTCATTGATATGTGCAATTGAAAATATATGTAAGTTTAGTAGCATAATCCAAGTCTTTTCACCCATTTTTTTTGCCATAACCTTAAAAAAAATTTCACAGTTTCTCAATTATACCCGATGTATTTATCTGCACAAAACAAATAATCAGTTTTGTTAATTATAAGGTAGGTAAAGAGCCATAATTAAAGTTTTTTCACCCTTTCTCAATTATACCCAATGTATTTATATGCACAAAACTATTAAGTTGCTATGTAAACATCCTAAAACTTGTTTGTGGAAAAATTCAAAATACACATGAAACCACAATTACAACAATGCATTTTTGCGAGAAGATACAATGAAGTTCCTTTTGCATGCAAATGAAATGAGCATTAATATGATATTATTAAAATATTTATTTTTAATAATAATAATAATAATAATATCTTATTATAATATTAATAACATTGTTAATCTATTAATAATTTTATTAAGGTTTTAATATTATAATAATAATAATAATAATAATAAATGGTATTGCTAGTAAGGCTAGTTGCAGGTTTGATTCAGGATTGTAAGAAATATATTATCAACTATGGTTTTTAGTTTTCATTGTAATCTTTTTATAATACAATTTCTCAAAAAAACATAATCTTTATCAAAATTAAAGCAGAATATAAGTTAACAGTTTGCTGGCCAAATTGTAAGAATAACTAAAAAAGGAATTGATCATAGACGCATACATGCCAGTGCAACACTATTTACTTAATGTTGACTTTGTTTTAAGAATAATTAGAAAATCGAATTGATCTAGTGAAACACTATTTACTTAATCTTCACTTTGTTTTTCCAATATGCCTAGTTGGGATTAAATTTAGAGTAAAGTTATATTTTTAGTTTGTTGTTTCCACTTGCCTGCTAACTATAGATTTGGACATTATTATTATATTATTTTTAAATGCTAATTTATTTAATAATTATATTTATTTTGATGGAAATCAAATTATATATAATTGAAATAGTTGCACCTATTTGAACTCAGAATGAATGACTTGCAATTTTTTTTTTTAAATCAATGGAGATATTAGATTGCAACGAAATATTATAGCAAGAGGAACTGATAAAGGCCTTACTGTCGTTTGATAATTTTTTATTTAATAAACTTGATGCAAGTGTCTTTATTCTTCCAATTCCGCTGAAGAATGTTCTCTATTGTAGTGTCCATTTATTTGATTCTCTTTCGCTTCCGTTATTCGAATAGGTTTCATCGGTTTCAATTTAACAAACCATGTCGTGTCAAATTATATTAAGAACACGTTCGATTCGATTTCCCGTTAATTATTCAATTAGGTTTTAGGTTATTGGGTACAGTTATTATTAGGTTTCAATTTAATGTCCAAGTGCACATATTACCACGTTTCAATTGGTTGGAAGAATCACCACATTTTTATGGAATCTTATATCTTAGTTATTGGTTTGAACACTTGAGGTGTAACTGAAAACCTTTTCACGGTATGAAAGCATTTTCATGGTATCAGAGCATTGAAGAATCACCACACTTTTATGGAATCTGTAATTTTTTCCCTGGTGTAACTGAAAACCTCTTCATGGTATCAAAGGATGATTCTCCCGAACCTGTGTGTTGGAAGAATCACTGCACCTCTATGGAATCCTTAATTTCCATGCTGGGGATCCTAGTTACTGGTTTGGAACCTGGTTTGGAATGTTTACCAACACCTCTATGGAATCCTTAATTTCCACCTGAAGATCTAGTTACTGGTTTGGAAAGTTTACCAACAACTACACCAAAACCTCTTCATGGTATCAGAGCCTTGACTCATTCCCCCTACTTGAGTTTAAGAGGAGATGTTGGAAAAATCAAGGCACCTCTATAAAATCAGTAATTTCCACCTTGGGATCCTAATTACTGGTTTGGAAAGTTTACCAACAATTTTGGTGTAACCTAAAACCTGTTCAGACTTTAATGTTCATGTGGATAGCTTACCATGATTCAATTTAGTATCTTGTTGGGCTGATTATGAGGTTAGGATTTTAGGTTTTGATTATCAAATTTACTGATTTCAGATTTAATTATGAGCTAATCAATTTTATCGAAGGATTTTAGGTTTTACGAAGTACCCAGATCCGAGTTTCAATTTTGGTTACTAGGAGAATTGCAAGGATTTAATTTAATGCCCACGTGTATAAATAACCAGGCTTGGAGTTCGAATTTTAGGTTTTAAATATCAAGTAATTGATTAATTCGCATTTTAATTACAAGCGAATCAATTTTAAGTTAGATTTCAGGTTTTACGAAGTGCTAGAATTGCCAAATATTGATTTAGATTCCAGAAAGTTTGTTTAAGCATATGCCTCAAACCGATGGCCAAAGTGTAAACCAGTAGAAAAATCATGGAAAGTGGAGGATACAAGGGAGTTTAGTTTCCATGTGCTTTCAATATCAATTATACAAGATTGCATGGATATCATACTATCCCTTCAAACCAAAGCATGTACCTTATTAAAAAAAATAGGCGTGGCCCTTTCACCATGTCCATGTAATTCAGTTGGTAATAGACGGTGCGCTTCACCATCTCCCTTTAATCCAATTGGTTTGTTGGGTTACCATTTCAGTGATGGGTATGCAATAATTCCTATTGTCATTTGGTGTTACCATTGGTATTGTCATTTGATGTAATTATTGAAGACAATATCAATAATAGTTAAGAAGTGTTGTTTTCAAAGCATTTGAGCATTTGAGGTGAATGTAGTAAAAGTTATTATATTGCTATTATCCATTTCGATTAATGAGATAGGTAGTGTTATTTAGGTCTCCACTTCCATAGTCTGAGGGGTCTCATGAGGCTGCAAGCATTGCACCTTGCAGTGCCATAGTATGTGACATAGTGTGAGACATGAAGCAACAAATAACATGAGCTACATGCAAGGGCTTGTTAGAGTGAATTCACAAATCTGCTCTTAGAGAATTCACAAGTTTGAGGAAAATGACGCTCTTCAATTCTAAGCTTTTACGTAGATTGTAAGGAGTGGGTCTAATTGAAGAAGCTCAAATAAACTGAAAATATAATAATTGAGATTTTTAGTCCACTCAATATTTTTAAAATCTATTTTTAATATTTTTTAACAACCATATTTTATTAACAGAGTTTTGTTAGTAAATATCCCTTTAATTTTAATCCACTTATTCCAAATAAAATATTGAATTTATAATGCTCCAAACTAATGGCCAAAATAATTCTCAACCCTTTGAACTTTCATGATGTTTTTTTTAATTATTGCTTCATCTTTGTGTGACGTCAAATGCAGATTTGTGGAGAACACCCTTAACCAGAATCAAACCAGAGATATATCAAGCACATTTTATTAACATGGTTGTGCTAGTAAATATCCTTTTCATTTTAATAAATGTATTCCAAATAAAATATTGAATCTATAATGCTCCAAACTATTGGTGAAAAATATTGTCAACACTTTGAACTTTCACCAATTTTTTTTTAATTCTTACTTCATCTTTGTGGTGACCTGAATCATTCCATGATGTAGAAAAGCCCTTCACCTGAATCAAACAAGAAGTCTCATCTCAAAGAACCTTTTGCAGCGTATGTCATCTCAGAGCTAAAGAGCTAAAGTATGTCTTGCAATGTTTGTCATGTAGCCTATGCACATGTGGCTAAAGAGCTAAGAGGAAAGTTGGAAGATAAAAGAGAAAAATGCATATTTATTAGTTATAATGAGCAGTCAAAAGCTTACAAATTGTATAACCATGTCACCAAGAAGACCATAATTAAGAAAGATGTTGTGTTCAAAGAACAAGAGTCATCGAATGGGAGTATAGACAAAAAAATTGATGCACATGTACCATTGATGGAAGAGGATGATGTAGTAGAAAATGAGCTACAAGGATCATAAGAGCATATACCAAACAAAGTCGTTCCAGAAAGGACTTCAAGATATTCTGAACAACATGGATCTTTAAGGAGATCGACAGACTAGAATTCTCCCAACAATCAACTAGGTGATGAATCAAGAAATGCTAAGAGAAAAATGAGAAGCCTCAAAGATATTTATGATGATTTGGATGCTACTTCAAACTTTTCATTGTTGTCATTCCAACCTTCTTCGTTTAAAGAAGCAATCCAAGATGAAAATTGGGTGTAAGCTATGGATGAAGAAATTGAAGCAATTGAAAAGAATGATACGTGGGATTTGGTTGGTTTTCCAAAGGAAAAAAACCTCATTGGTCTAAAATGGGTGTTCAAGACAAAGATGAACAAGAAAGGAGAAATTGACATATTTAAAGGAAGGCTTGTAGCAAAAGGATTCTCACAACAACCATGAATAGGTTTTGGAGAAACATTTGCTCCAATAGCCATATTGGATACTGTAAGAGAAGTTTTAGACATAAAAGCTCTAAACAAATTGAAAGTATATCAGATGGATGTGAAATGATTCTTCTTGAATGGAACCCTGAATGGAACCCTAGAAGAAGAAATTTATGTGCAACAACCTCTAGGATATGAAATTGAAGTACAAGAAGATAAAGTTTACCGGTTGAAGAAAGCACTTTATGGACTCAAGCAAGTGCCTAGAGCTTAGTATAGCAGAATTGACAATTACATGATTAAGAATGGATTTTCCACAAGCAACATTGAACCTACCTTGTACACAAAATTAAATGAGCATGGACATATTTTGATTGTTTGCTTATATGTTGATGACATGATTTATACTAGTGATCTTGAGTTAGATGAATTTAAAGGAGCAATGGAGAAATAGTTTGAGATGACATATCTTGGTCTCATGAAATATTTTCTTGGCAAAGAAGTTGAGCAATCTGTAAACGGAATTTTTATTTGCTAAAATAAATATGCCAAAGTTTTGCTGAAAAGATTTGAAAATTGCAAACCTGCCCCTACACGAGTTGCAACATGTCCGAAGTTAAGTAGGGATGATGAAGGATCAGATGTCAATCCAACTCTATTTAAAAGATTGGTTGGAAGCGTCGTGTATCTCACGGCTAAAAGACCAAATATTATGCAAGGAGTGCGTTTGATTTCTAGATTTATGGAGACTCCAAAAGAATCACATTAGATAGTAGGAAAAATAATTCTAAGACACATAACAAGAACTAGAGATTGTGGCATAATATATGAAATAACAGAGAAGAAGGATTTGATTGGATATACAGATAGTGATTTTGTAGGTAGTTTGGATGATAGGAAGAGAAATTTTGGTTATGTGTTCCATCTTATTTCAGGTGTGATTTCATGGGCATCTAAGAAACATCCTATTATGACACTTTCGTCACCATAAGAAGAATATGTAGTAGCGACATCAACATCATGCCAAGGAGTATGGTTAAGAAGAGTATTTGATGGACTCAAGCAAAAACAACAAGGATCAAAAAAAATTTATTGTGACAACACCTCAGCCATTGCATTATGCAAGAATAGTGTGTTTCATCAAAAGAGAAAGCATATTGATACTAGACATCATTTTATAAGAGAACTTGTGAGCAATGGAGAAGTCCACTTGAAGCCTTGTAAATCAAGTGATCAATTGGTTGATATTTACTAAGCCATTAGTAAAAGATGCGTTTTAGTTTCATAGAGGAAACTTGGGCATTGTAAACCTAGTTGAGACATAGACTAGCAGACATCTTTGAGTTGTCATGAGTCATGTCCTAGTTTAGTGGTTATAATGAAGGGGGAGTGTTAAAGATAGATAATTACTCCTACATGAAGAGTTGGCTAAAATTATAATCACTCCCGCATGCAGGAGTTGGCTAAATTTGGAGAGTCAGTTAACTGAGTCAAGTTGAGTGAGTTTAGGTTAAGTCATGTTTTGGGAAAATTCTAATTTAGAGTGTGTGTGCATGTGAAGTTATTTTGGGCGAGTCACTAGACGAAAAATTTTAAATTCCCCTCACCGGGTTCATTGTAATCATCAAGTTTTGTGTGATCAACAGAAGAGCCACAACTCGTGTTATTGTGTGTCTTTCCTCCTCTACCTTTCCAACGTACATGTTTTTCTCCAAAACTTAGCTAACAGACCTCGGTCTTGTTGGAGAAAAAAAAATGCACTTGAAACCATTGGAAAATCCCCTTCGTGAAATGATGGTTCACAGTGGTGGTGGAAGCTCAAGGCCGCAATGGAAATGACTTAAGGAAGTGGTGGCTCTCGCTAGAAACTTTTAGTTTTCCATCTTTGCTTCGAATTTGACTACACTTGCACCTATTTATTATGTCTGTGGACTAAGTTCTTGTGAATCCAAAATTTGTATTGTTCCTCAGTTTTCACCACCTTAACCAGTAATGATACCAATTTAAATAAATAACCATTACTACAACTCACTCATACTAAAAGAAAAAAAAAAGGAAGAAGAAGAAAAGAAGAAGAAGAAGAAGAAGAGGAAGAAGAAGAAGAAAGAAGACTTCTACAAAATCTAGAACAATCGTCACTAGAATTCTACACAATCTAGAACATGAGTTCTATATAATCTAGAACATTTTGTTCTCCATTAACTCTAATTGGATGTTCTAGCTAGAATTCTACACAATCCAGAACATGAGTTCTATATAATCTAGAACATTTTGTTTCTCCTTTAACTCTAATTGGATGTTCTAGCTACTTGCGTTTCTGTTTTTATTTTTATTTTTTAAATAAGATGTTCAAATAAGTAAATGAATTTTGTAGTTGTAGCCACAGTTAGTTCTTATTAATTTCAACCCGAGTTCTTGCTAATTACTTAAAAGGTTTCTATTAATCTTTTTTTGCAGTGGATGTTCGAGCGACTTCTTTTTCTTTAGGATGTGCAAGTGAATTTTGGAGGATGTGTATGTTAAGAAAATGTCTTGGACATTCTGCTTCTGTTTTGGCAGGATGTGCAAGTGAATTTTAGAGGATGTGGATGTTAAACAAATGTCTTGAACATTCAAAAAAATATTGGAGGGAGGATGGTTGTTTAGGATGTTCAAATAATTAAATGAATTTTGTAGTTGTAGCCGTGTTTCTTATCAATTGCTGCCCCCTATTTTTACTAATTTCTTAAACAATTTGATTATTTTCCAAAGTTAAATGTGGGAGAATTGGAGTTGAATGTGTCAAGCACTACCAACCTAAGATTCAAATGTAAATATAAAATTGTATCTTTCTTTCATTTTATTAAAAAAATTACTTTACAGCTTATGGAGGGTAAAATAGATGGTGATGGGTGTATTGGAGGGTAGAATAGATGGTAATGGAGTGTATTATTAAGTCATTTCTTGATGTGAAAGTTAGCTATTCAAAACTCTGATGTTAAGGGTTGGTGTGGCCGAGACTAACTACCATCCTAGATGATTTTGACAACTTGAATGCCCTTGAGTTAGTGTTTCTCCACCATACTTCTAATTTAATCCCCTTTCACAACTTTGACAAACAAAATTCTAGATGATTTTGACAACTTAAATGCCCTTGAGTTGGTGTTTCTTCGCCATACTTGAAGCCTAATGTAATCCCCTCTCACAACTTTGACAAACAAAAACAATGAAAATCCTTAGAATCATCAATTTTATTTTTAATTAATCCAAATCCTATTACTTTGCATTACCAAAATAGGGCATAAAAAATATGGCTATAATTGCTAATTACTCTTATTTATAGTTGACTACCGGAGTCTAGTTGTTTTTTGTTGGTTTGTTATTAAGTAGTGTCAAATGAATTTTATATTTAATTTTTATTATTAAGTAGTGTCAAATAAATTTTATGTATTTAACTATTAAGTGTCGTTCAACTAATTTTGTGTAATGTTGTGATTGCCACAACTCATTTGGAGGAGAGTTATTTTGACTATATTCACAAATTTCATGTTTTTGACTACTAAATAATGGGAGAGTTATTTTTTTGCTATATTCATAATTTCATGTTTTTGATTAATAAACCTTATAAAATTATATTTATGTAATATTGTGGTTGCCACTCATAAAAAATATGTGGAAAGAGTTATAAAATTATATTTATGTAATATTGTGGTTGCCACTCAAAAAATATGGGGAAAGAATTATAATAAACATGTGAGAATGCACATAAATATTGAAGATAATTATACTAAATCTAAAAACATACATCAATTTGTATTCTAGGAAAGGTATCCCAGAAAATTATATGAAATTTAAATGCATTATTTTATAAATTAAATCATAAGGGTTAATGGAGAACAAAATGTTCTAAATGCATTATTTTATAAATTAAATTATAAGGGTTTATGGAGAACAAAATGTTCTAGATTATGGAGGGTTTGTTAAATTAATAATTTTTTAAAAGAATTTTAAATTTTTTATTAGATTACACTCAAATAAATAAAATTTGAAATTCTTTTAAAAAATAATTAATAATTACAACATAAATTTGTAATTCCAATTAAAAGTTGTGAAATTCTATAATTGTAGGTGGTTTAGAAGTTTTTGATGGTGCTCAATTTATTTCCACCATCAAAAACATGATTTAAACACTACATTTACAAAATTTTTTAAAATTTGTTTGCCCATATTTCAGGAGCATTTCTCCGTAGAAGACTCGTGTGATTTAATAAGCCCGCACCACTTTGTTGGCCCAATTATCAATAAATTATGCAACCAAACCAATCCCAGTAATACTAGTAAATGATTTTATATATTTATGCCACTGAGCCAATCGTACAGGTAGTAATTGATGCTATCTGTGAGTAGTTGATTTAAAACCAAGGAAATGGAAAACGCACTAAGTGAAACTGATGACGTGTCAGGAGAATCCATTGACAGTGATGTGTTTCTCAAGATGCTGGGAATTAGAAACTGTTTGGGATGGTGTGGATATACGCCACTTAGCAGACTGTGAATGGTATCATACAGATTATAATGGTGAGAGGAATGTCATGTCTGCAATGACGGAAAATGTTAATCACATTTACAACTTTATTTACACCTTCAACAAACCCTTTACAACCCTCTCCTCGTATCATTGCGTCGTCCTTGCCAATGTGATGGAAACATCATGTGCTATAGTGTAGGTTCTAGGACCCATACACTTCAAACCCGGCAGCGCCTAACTAGCTTGCCATAGGGCATTGAATGCCCGGGGATATGCACCCACGTTATAACACGCGAAAGCCTAAATATTATTTAATTTCGAAACTCCCCCCTCTCGTGTTATCGCGTTAACCAGCGTGCATATCCCCGAGCATTTAATGCCATATAGCGTGCATATCCCCTAGCATTTAATGCCCTATAGCAGGCTGGTTAGGTGCTGCCCTTCAAACCCTCCGTGAAATTATGATGGGTAGTTTTGGTGGGTGAATGGAATAAATGGCTATTAAATTTGAATGATCATCAATATTGACATCGAATTCTAACCTTGATGTCACTTATAGTATAGTATTATATATATATATATATATATATATATATATATATATATATATATATATATAAAGAATTTGATCACAAGAGTTTTTGTTTTTGTTTTTAATGTGGTTCACCGTACCAATTTCCTACTACCAATGTCAACAAACATTTCCATGCTATTCGGATGAATTAATGTAGATAATAACGATAAAAAAAAATTAACGTTAAAAGTGGCCTTCTTATTTTAGGTATGGTGCCTCTTAATCATACCTCAAGGCTAAATATTAGTACATAACTAGTATTAGTTGACATTGATGTAGACCACTCATTTTTATAACACATCCTTCTTCTCAAGATTTCTTCAGTATAATTATATATAGTTTATTTTAGTTTAATAAATCCAATAATAATATTAAAAACAATTCCTTTTATGCTATCTTTGTTTTTTGCAATTTGTAAATTAGCATAATCTTTTTCTCTAAGAAGTTTTTAGTTACAACTTCAATTTTGACTTATTATCTTCTGATTGTTGTTTAACATAACCAAGACTAACCTTAAATGGGTTTTGATTACTTTAAATGGGTGTTGATTTGTGAGTTGCTATAGATACAAATCTACAAAATTGATAACACATCTTTGGTTTAGATACAAATCTACAAGATTGATAACACATCTTTGGTTTACATTGATGTAGATGTACACACTCTATTATCTACATTCTCTTGTGGAGTGAAATTTGTAGCTTTGTTATTCTCACACATTCATATACACCCATGTAAGTCTGTGTGCTTAATCATATTATCATTTTCTTACATGCTTTTGAAAACACATATATTCTCATTTTTATGTATTCCTTTTTCTTTTTTCTTTTTTTTTCGTAGAAAAAGTCGCACTTTCTTTATTAATAAAGAAATTGCATTTTGTAGATGCATAGCATATACAATATTCAGGCATAGCCTGTCTTTCTTGTCCAGTCAAAACTGTGTTTGCCAGTTTTGGCTTTTGGAGAAGATAGCATAGAGAATCTTAAAAATATAAGTACTGCTCTACGCAGAGAGCTCTGAAACAGTCAAAACACAAAAAGAGAAAAATAAACAGAAGGAACTGAGTAAAAGTGGTCCACGCCAGAAGCACAGTGAAAGCACTATGGGGGGAATCAAGTTTTCCTCCCCTTTTTCTTCTCTACCTTACGCCACTCTCCTTGGGTAGGAACCGTGGGAACAAGTTGAAGTGGGTTTTCATCGCTGGGTCGAGGGTTTTCCTTGTCAGAGTCAGAGGTGTCTGATGTATGCTGCCTTTTGGTTCCACTGATTTCCATTATATTTGAAGTCTTTTCTGGATGCGGTTCCATAGACACGTGTGAGGATTGCTTCTGAGTTTCTGCTTGGCTGTTCTCATTCGGTGTGGGCATTTCCTCCTCATCATCTTCCTCCTCCTCAGGATCTGGTGGGGGGAATGTCTAGCCCTTTTGTTGTTTACCAAGTTTCTTCCTTCTTTGACTGTGTTTTTTGTATTCAGGGCAGGCATTTTGTAAGTGCCCAGTTTGCCGACATATTCTGCACCTAAATGCTGTGTTTTCATAATCTAATGTTTGCATCCAGCTGCGATCTTTATGCTTTAGCTGTATGCAGTCCGGTAATCCTTTACTAAGATCCACTTCCACACAGATGTGTGCGAAAGTAAAAATTCTATCCTCCACACGTTGTGTGTCCATTTTAATATATCTGCCAATGGTATTGCCTATGCATGCAAGAATCTTTTGGTCCCAAAAATGGATAGGGAGGTTATGTAGACGCACCCATACTGGCATCCTGGAAACAATGAAGGAGTTGGCATCAAACTCCGGGAACCAAGGAGTGATAAAGAGTCCTGAAGATCCCCAGAACCATGGTCCCTCCTGAATCACTAGGTCCCTGACCTCAACTGATGGTAATTTGACTATAAAAAACCCTTTGGAGCAGAGGAAAATCTCACTGTTTAGGGACCATCTTGTAAGAATCCAATGGAATAGGTCCATGGGTTTTGGCCAGAAACCATTGAAACGACAGATGATGGCTTGCTTTTCATAACTGTTACGTACCTCCTCTGTCTCTGTTGTTTCTATTGTTAGTTCTGGTGTATAGTGCAGCTGCTCCACTATATATGGGTTGGGTTCTGTTCCAGCCTGCTTTGGAGCTGCTGTAGAAGATTTTCCCCCTTGTAAAACATTCTTGTAAGATATTCCTTGGCCTTTGTGCTGCTGATGTGAATCAGGGTTATGTTTTGTTTGGGAACCACTGCCTCCTTCTGATTGTTTAGGTGGGCTACTGGTTGCTGCACCTCCTCGTAGCCTCATGTTGAAAATTATGGTAGATCCTGACTTGATGTTGTAATCCTTGATAGCTCTGTGATCCTGTAGCGATCTTCCCTCATAAAGCAAATGTTGTTGATTATCTGGGTAGCCAATATGGTTGGCAATGTTAATCTTCAGATATATCACACTGTCTGAAGGATGAACCCAGATCAGGGTTGATTTCCCAGAAGGGGGCTTTATAAAGATTTGGAAGCAGTTAGGGTTTGGCCCTTCAGCGTCCGAATTGGCGTTCGGGGGCCGGGAATACATCCAAGGGTTTCCCATTTCTAGAGGGACTTCTTCTGCATCAGGTTCTGCGATCGCCGCCGAGGCAGTGGGAACTATGCTCTCCAGTTGCAGGCTATCCTCATGCTTGTTTTGACGGCTATACCCTCGCGTATTCCTGTTTCGGAAGCATACCTCTGTCCCAAGTTTCTGAGCGGATTGGTTTTGGCTCGTCTGTCAAAGTTGAGCCGGATCGGCGAGATTAAAGCCTGATCTGAGAGGTTTGTGTCACTCCACAGTGAAGGCGAATGATCCAGCTACATGCAACATCCTTCTTTGGCCTATAGCAGCAGATCCAGTGTATAGGCTTGCAGATCTGAAACTGACAGCATGTAAAACTCCATTCCTTGTCGCCCATCTGTTTTTGCTCAGGTCGGCCGGCATTTCTGCGCAAAACTGGAGATGGTTTACCCTTTCCCCTTCTGCAGTGGGCATGGGAATTGAGCCATCCTTGATTGATCCCCGATTAGAAACCCCCTAGCCACTGTAGTCGAGCTGCAACGTGGGAGTGGGCGCAGAAAGGGTCAGGGTGCAGATCAGAGCGCCATGGTTTGTTTTTGCCCGTCTTGGGTAGCCTTTCTCGGCACCTTGCGTATTGAATTGGTGGGTTGCAGAAGCATCCATGGGAGCAGTGTTGGAAATAATACTGAGAGGGGGGGGGGGGGTGAATCAGTATTATCAAGCCAAATATTTCCTTTTTAAATTCCAGATGATATACGCTACTTCATTTAATAAAAACCGCATATATACGCAACTACGGATAAAGAAACCCGCGTATATAAATCAGACTTATAATTTGAATTATCTTTCAGATGTCAGTTATTAATCTGTGATTCAGATGCACATAAACAGTACCAGAAACAGTGAAACAGAGCAGAAGACAGTCATACACAAGAACACAAGATATAAGGAGGAAACCCAATTTGGGTGAAAACCCCCTGCTGCAATTCGTCTCTATCTTCTTTTTAATTAGAAACTTCTCTTTACAATGTCTTGTACTGGAGCAGACTTTACCAGTACACAGACTGCAACCTGCTGAGAGCTACAACTCTCTCTCGTTTTCCAGCTTCCCTAGAAGGGAGCTCCAACCCCCTTAGTTCTTGTACTAGCTTGAGATACTAGTACGCAGGCTCCTACCTGCAGAAGGCTGCAACCTTCTCTTTGCTTTCAGGGACCTCGTTTCATAAATTTTCAGACTGGATCCATAAGTAACATCAATCAAACATCAAGAATTTCTGCATAACCCAAACTCCTTTTCACCAATCAAAACTGAAACAAATAAGCACTTCTCTGACCACTGAACCCAGAAAACAGTAACTGTAATCAAACACCAATTCTGAACCTAGAGCACTGCAGCAATAAAACAGAAGCAGCTAGAACATAAATCAAGATATATACGCTACTTCACTGTTCATCAACCTGCGAGTATACGCTTCTGTATCACAACAAACCTGCGTATACACGTATTTCATTCACAGAAAACACGTGTATACGCACCTTCAATTCACTGAACCTGCGTACAGATCTATAAAGGATAATTTATTCTTTTAAGCATTCAGACATTAGTTAGCCCAGATTTATAGATCAAGAGTGCGCCACATATAACAGATCAAAATCATACAGAGATACCAATGTTCAAGCCTTGAGATTTAGATCCATCAATAGTCCTTATCCTTCTTGTGCTCAGATTCCTCCTTCATTTAGATCTAGATCTGCACCATAACCCAATCACCAGTATTCCAGATCTATCACAATATCAGATATTCAATAATTCAGATGATGCCTTGCCACATGATCTCCTTCCTCTTTTATAGTTTTAGGTCTTCCTCAATACCATGATCCAGAACCATAATAAACCAATACCAAGGGCCAAAAACCTGGGGTCAACTCTTCTCACAAGATACCATGGTCCACAACCATAGGTTCAAATCCCAAGGACTAACAACCATGGACCAAAAATAAGTTTCCCATCATGTATGCGCTTTTATGTGCATAAAAGTGCGTTATACGCATAGGCGACTTCGGAACATATAAACCACGTGTATACGCGTCTTCGACAAGGTGTACCTGCGTATACACGATTTCCTTCATTCTGAGCACCTGATCTGAGATCTGTCACCAAAGTGAGTTGCCATCAAGGACAACACCTGTGCCATAGCGCCACACCTGTGCCAAAATGCCAACAATCTCCCCCTTTGGACTTGATGGCAACCCCAAGATCCTCAAAGTCATTCTCCCCCTTTGTCATCAAGGGCAAAGGGCTGTGCTCCCCCTGAGTACATGCTGATATCTCTGCTCTACTGTGCTGAACATGCTCCCCCTGACTGTAGGCAAGATCTGCAAAAAGATGTTCTTCAAGAAGAACCATGACTTATACATCATAAAAGACCTTCCTACCGAAAGACTCAATACATACAACCATCACCCAACCAAGTGGGGATCATCCACCCAACCAAGTGGGGATACATCAGAAATTTACATATGACAACCTATCACATCAATCATCCCAGGCATAGTGGGGAAACCAAAATAGGCCGTTACATGACCTTGATAAGAAAAAGATATACATGACATAGAGATGAAATATCAGGACTATGCAAATCACCATTAACAATAATCAGCAGCGCTGACAATCACGGTAGATATCAGCAATCATGTTCTCCTTCTGATCTCCTTTCTGCAGCTGATCCACCTGAACCAAAACAGCTTGAGTACTAGAACCAAGAACTTCTAAGGTAATGCCAACAATGCATTATTAGAAGATTAACTGCTCCCCCTGAACCTGTGCCTGATGGTATCTGACAGACTCATCTCAGACTCTCTCCAAACAGAGTCTGCCCTTGCTGATTTTCTCCAGAACTCCATATACGCGACTGCACCTGCATAAATCGGCGTATGTACGCGGATTCCCCTCAACCAACACGCGTACACAAACTTTTCTTTGAAACAGATAAGCTTCAACAGCATGATGAAGCATCAACTACTCCCAGCTTCTGTCTGAGATATTCAAAAGTTTCCCTGGGCAGTGGTTTGGTGAGAATATCAGCGACTTGTTCCTTAGAAGGAACATACTCCAATTTGACCTTTTGTTCCAACACTTGTTCCCGGAGAAAGTGATACTTGATCGGTATGTGTTTGGTCTTTGAATGCATGACTGGGTTCCTTGAAATGCTTATTGCACTTGTATTATCACATAAGATAGAGACAGGTGGAGTACAAGTGATTTGAAAATCCTGCAAGGTTTGCATCATCCAAAGGAGTTGTGTGCAACAAGATGCAGCAGCCACATATTCCGCTTCAGCTGTAGATAAAGCAATCGAACTCTGTTTCTTGCTGAACCAAGATACTAATCTGGAACCCATAAAGAATGCACCGCCACTTGTGCTCTTCCTGTCATCCACGCTTCTGGCCCAATCTGCATCTGTGTAAGCATGAAGTGTGAGATCTGTATCTCTAGGATACCATAAGCCATAGTTTTGAGTTCCTTGAAGGTACTTGAAGATTCTCTTCACTGCCTGAAGATGAGTTTCTTTTGGATTTGCTTGAAACCTTCCAACTATTCCCACTGCATGCATAATATCTGGTCGGGTACCTGTCAAATAAAGCAAACTCCCAATCATGGATCTATAGGTTGGTTGATGCACTGCTGCTGATTCATCATGTGCGCTAAGGCTGCATCCTGTAACCATGGGGGTACATACAGGTTTCGAATCTTCCATGCCATACTTCTTCAAGATCTGCTTGAGGTACTTGGTTTGAGACAAGAAAATACCGCCTTCATTTTGTTGGATTTGCAATCCAAGAAAATATGTCAATTCTCCAAGTAATGACATTTCGAATTCTTTCTGCATCACCAAGGCAAAGCTTTGACTCATAGCTTCTTCATTTCTCCCAAAGATAATATCATCTACATATACAACAAGTATTAGTAATTTGTTATTTTCAATTTTTATATATAGATTGCTTCCGCTGATCCTTTTGAAAATCCTTGTTGATGAAGGTATTTGTCCAACCGATAGTACCAAGCCCTTGGAGCTTGTTTAAGCCCATAGAGAGCTTTTTTATGTCTGCATACAAGATTTGGATCATTTCCAAGGATAAAGCCATCTGGTTGCTCAATGTACACTTCTTCTTCTAAGTCTCCATTCAAAAAGGCTGACTTCACATCCATTTGAAATACTTTGAAATTTTGAAAGCTAGAGAGGGCAAGGAACATTCTGATGGCCTCAAGTCTAGCAACAGGAGCAAAAGTTTCTTCAAAGTCTATTCCTTCCTGTTGAGCATACCCTTTGCAAACAAACCTGGCCTTGTTTCTAATAACTTCCCCATTTTCATTCAACTTGTTCTTGAAGATCCATTTTGTTCCTATGACATTCTTGTCTTTTGGTCTAGGAACCAACTCCCAAGTGTTGTTCTTTTCGATCTGCTCAAGCTCTTCATCCATTGCGTTAACCCAACACTCATATTTGCATGCTTCTTTTACATTTTGCGGTTCAGTGGAAGAGAGCAATGCCAAATAGCTTGAAGCTTCTGCTATTGTTCTTCTTGTTTGTATACCTGCCTCTTTCTGCCCCAAAATTTGAGATTTTGGATGATTCTTCTGAACATATCTGGATGGAGTCTTCTCTTCTATCCTTATCTGTTCCTCTAGTGCCTCTTGGGGTTCTTCTTCATCATCTGCCTCATTTGGAGAGTAGTCTTCATCCTCATTGATATTTTCATGATATACTTGCCTGGGGATGTATCCTTTTTCATCAACCACTACATCAATACTGTCAACAATTCTTCCAAGTCTTTTATTGTAACACTTATATGCTTTGTTGTAGGGAGAATAACCAAGAAGACTGCCTTCATCTGCTCTAGGTTCAAGTTTTCCAAGCTGCTCATCAGTATTCTTAATATAACATTTGCTCCCAAAAATTTTGAAATGCTTTACCGAAGGAGTCTCACCATACCAGAGCTCATGAGGAGTTTGAGTGTTGTTCACTCGGACATTTGTTTTGTTGAGAATAACAACCGTAGCATATGCAGCTTCACCCCAGAAAGTTGCGGGAGTTCCAGATTCATCAAGCATAGCACGAGCCATTTGTTGGACTGTTCTGTTCATCCTTTCTACCACTCCATTTTGCTGAGGAGTTCTAGCTGTGGAGAATTCCCTTCTTATCCCATGTTCTTCACAAAAATAAAAAAATTCATTTGAGGTAAACTCCCCACCTCTGTCAGACCTGAGGCACTTAATTTTGTAACCTGATTCATTTTCAACCCAGGCTTTGAAGGATTTGAATTTTTCGAATGCTTCATCTTTGTGCTTCATAAGTCCTAACCAAACAAACCTGGAGAAATCGTCAATGAATAATATCAAGTATTCTTCTCCTCGAGCTGTCCTTTTCCTAAAGGGACCACATACATCTGTATGGACTAGCTCAAGAGGCATGCTAGCTGATCCTTCCTTCTCCGGAAAATTAGTTCTGGTTTGTTTTCCAAACTGACATGATTTGCATATGGTGTTGTCTGGAATTTTGATATCTGGAAGACCACGAACTACCTGATATTTGCATGCCTTCCTTATTTGTGAAAAGCTTAGATGCCCCAGCCTTCGGTGCCATAACCAATGTTCATCATCCTTGCTCAAATAGCATTGTTGTTGTCCTTCTTCAAATATGTATAGATTATTTGGAGTTCTTCTGCCTTTGATCACCGTTTTCCCTGTATCAAGATCACGAACACTACACCCATTTGATCGAAATATTACTTCGGTTCCTTGGTCGCACATCTGACTGACACTTAGAAGATTATGCTTCAAGCCATCAACATACAAAACATTTCCAGCTTTGACCTTTTCTTTCAACTGAGCAGTGCCTTTTCCTTTTATAGCTGCAAGAGTATCATTTCCAAAAGAAACTTTCTTTCCCTTTTCTAAAGCAGAATATGATTCAAGTTTTTCTTTATCACCTGTCATATGCTTCGAACATCCACTGTCAATGTACCATAGATTTTCCTGTCCCTCTGCATAAAAGGCTATCCCACATCTTTCTGTTTGTGGTTCCTTTATTCTCCATGTTCTTGTGCTTGAGGCTTGTTCCTTTGTCTGCTGAAACCTGCTCCTGCATTCAGAATCTTCATGACCGAAGTTATTGCAAATAGAACATTCAATTTCATTTTCAAGAGCCGAAAAGTTGTTATAGGTCCTTTTTGTAATCCCAGTCATACTTCTTCGTTTTTGAGCTTCTCTAGTCATGATTGTTTTATATGCAACACATTGAGCTGCTTTGTGACCAAAGTTATGGCAAGAGAAACATTGTCCATTGAAGAAACTTCTGCGGTTATCAAATCTACCAGCCGAATGATTGTAATTTCTATTGTCATCCATTCTTGAAGAAAATTGAGAAGATTTTACCTGCGGTTGGTTGTAGCTTTTGTTTAAGACGGATTGCCCCTGATTTACTTGATAGTCTTTGTTTGTTCTTGATGTAATTCGTCCCTGCTTCACCTGGTGATCTCCATTGTGCTTTTGCTCATTCCTTCTTGCTGCATCAAGATAACTCTTTGAGGTGGATTCTTGAGATGTTTCTCCCTTATACCCCAGACCTGTCTTGTTTAGCAGAGAACGTTGTACATTGATGATCTCATCCAGAGTTTCAGATCCTTTGACAAACTTAAGATTAATAGCCTTTGTTTTCTCAATTTCTTTTCTAAGGCCAACAATTTCACATTCTAATTTTTCAAGAAATTTTTCTTTTTCATCAATTTGAAATTATAGAGTATCAATGATCACATTCTTTTCTTCTATACATGTCTTGAGTCTAGAAATCTCTTCATAAAAACTATCCACATCTATAGCATCCATGTAATCATCATCTTCAAAGGCCATTAAAAGTTTATAGTCATTACCTCGTTCATCTTCATCACTATTTGATAGACCATCATTGTCTTCATGAGTGTAGTAGCTTTTCTTATTTGCATTCTGTTTCTTGTTCCATCTAATAGGTTCCTTTCCCTTGTCGATCTTATCCTTGTGAGGACATTTGGCAGCATAGTGACCTACTCTTCCACAAGCAAAGCATTTGAAGGGCAACTTACCTCTGAACCGTCCACCACCCCGTTGAAGATTTCTGACAAAATTTGATTCTTCTTCTTCTTCTGACCCATGTCTTGATTCATAGTACTCTCCTTTGCCTGAAGCCTTGAAGGCAGCTTCTCTCCTGTCAGATGGACCTCCTTTCCTCATTTCATAAGCAATTAGAATTCCGTGTAGCTGAGACATAGTAAGAGTTCGTAGATTTTCTTTTTCTTCTATTGCAGACACTTTAGATTCAAACTGGGGGGACAATGATCTTAGAACTTTTTCAACCACAATAGCCTCTTTTATTTCTTCACCCAAGTTTTTCATGCAATTAAAAATCTCGTCTACCCGAAGGAAATAGTTAGCCACACTTTCATCATTATACATTCTGAGATTCTCATACTGAATCCTGAGGGTTTGAAGTTTAGCACGCTTTACCTGTTCATCTCCTTCGTAGCTCAAGACAATCTTGTCCCATATTTCTTTTGCAGATTTATATTGCATAACCTTCACGAATTCTGTTTGAGATAAGCATCCCAGCAGAGTATTGACTGCTTTAGCATTTGTTTCATATTTCTTCTTCTCGACCGGATCTGTAGGAGTAGCTGAAGGAAAAGTGTAGCCTGTATCTATGATATCCCAAACTTCTGTACCAAGAGATTGAAGATAGCCAGTAACTCTTACCTTCCAATAATTGAAGTTTGTCCCATCGAAAATAGGTGGCCTGATTGATGCTTCCCTCTCGTAGTTGCTCATGATGAATGATCTTCCTTCAAGCGATCAAGCTTCTCTGAAGGACCTGCTCTGATACCAATTGTTGGAAATAATACTGAGAGGGGGGGTGAATCAGTATTATCAAGCCAAATATTTCCTTTTTAAATTCCAGATGATATACGCTACTTCAGTTAATAAAAACCACGTATATACGCAACTACAGATAAAGAAACCCGCGTATATAAATCAGACTTATAATTTGAATTATATTTCAGATGTCAGTTATTAATCTGTGATTCAGATGCACATAAACAGTACCAAAAACAGAGCAGAAGACAGTCATACACAAGAACACAAGATATAAGGAGGAAACCCAATGTGGGTGAAAACCCCCTGCTGCAATTCGTCTCTATCTTCTTTTTAATTAGAAACTTCTCTTTACAATGTCTTGTACTGGAGCACACTTTACCAGTACGCAGACTGCAACCTGCTGAGAGCTACAACTCTCTCTCGTTTCCAAGCTTCCCTAGAAGGGAGCTCCAACCCCCTTAGTTCTTGTACTAGCTTGAGATACTAGTACGCAGGCTCCTACCTGCAGAAGGCTGCAACCTTCTCCTTGCTTTCAGGGACCTCGTTTCATAAATTTTCAGACTGGATCCATAAGTAACATCAATCAAACATCAAGAATTTCTGCATAACCCAAACTCCTTTTCACCAATCAAAACTGAAACGAATAAGCACTTCTCTGACCACTGAACCCAGAACACAGTAACTGTAATCAAACACCAATTCTGAACCCAGAGCACTGTAGCAATAAAACAAAAGCAGCTAGAACATAAATCAAGATATATACGCTACTTCACTATTCATCAACCTGCGAGTATACGCTTCTATATCACAACAAACCTGCGTATACACGTATTTCATTCACAGAAAACGCGTGTATACGCACCTTCAATTCACTGAATCTGCGTACAGATCTATAAAGGATAATTTATTCTTTTAAGCATTCAGACATTAGTTAGCCCAGATTTATAGATCAAGAGTGCGCCACATATAACAGATCAAAATCATACATAGATACAAATGTTCAAGCCTTGAGATTTAGATCCATCAGTAGTCCTTATCCTTCTTGCGCTCAGATTCCTCCTTCATTTAGATCTAGATCTGCACCATAACCCAATCACCCGTATTCCAGATCTATCACAATATCAGATATTCAATAATTCAGATGATGCCTTGCCACATGATCTCCTTCCTCTTTTATAGTTTTAGGGCTTCCTCAATACCACGGTCCAGAACCATAATAAACCAATACCAAGGGCCAAAAACCTGGGGTCAACTCTTCTGACGAGATACCATGGTCCACAACCATAGGTTCAAATTCCAAGGACTAACAACCATGGACCAAAAATAAGTTTCCCATCATGTACGCGCTTTTATGTGCATAAAAGTGTGTGTATACGCATACGCGACTTCGGAACGTATAAACCGCATGTATACGTGTCTTCGACAAGGTGTACCTGCGTATACACGATTTCCTTCATTCTGAGCACCTGATCTGAGATCTGTCACCAAAGTGAGTTGCCATCAAGGACAACACTTGTGCCATAGCGCCACACCTGTGCCAAAATGCCAACAAGCAGCGCGCAGATCCGAATTCTACACCTATGATATTTTCAATTTCATGCAATTGTTGTATAGTTAAAACCCTCATTTTTATGTATTCTTGTTCAAACCTTTTCCTTTTTTTTTCGGAACAATAGCATTCCCATGGATAAGACCCTCTTTGAAATCTCTTTATTTTCAATTTTTAAATTATTTTCTTTCTCCAACACCCTTATTCTCCTTCTTTCTTTGTTGTATTTTTTCACATTGTTTGATTAGTTTCCTAGTCATTTATATCTCTTTCGTCAATTACTCTTTCTCTTCTTATGTAATTCATTTCACCTTTATCATTGCTTTGTTAGGATTTTTAGTGCTTAGTATGAAACAAATGTTGTAGTGGTTATAAATGAGCGTAAATATTAAATGTCAACTCAATATGGGAGAGCTGTTGTAGTTTTTGTAAAATGAAGCATCAAATCAAATAATAACAACAACAACAACAACAATAATAATAATAAAACATAATGCGTAATTCAATCAAAAAAGAAAAAAACATTAAAAAGAAATAAATATTACAAATGAATTGATTCAATTCAATTTGTTTTAATTAACAAGAATACAAAAAAAAATATTATTATTCTTGGCAATTTTAGAACATATATATATATATATATATATATATATATATATATATATATATATATAACTATTATTATATTTGAAAATTTTATATTTAAATTTAAACATAAACACATAAAAATTCAATATTTCGATAGAATGTTTATAATATGTTGTATCCCATCTCTCCTTAGATGTTTCACTCCTAACAAAATAAACTCTTGCTTGGTCTCTCATGAAGATACTATTCTCCCATAGTCTTTTAGAAAGTAATCCTAGTGGGTGAATAACCTTAGATAAGGACCTTATTAGGATACTTTTACAGGTTAGTTCAAAAGCTCGGATTAGGAACTATGAAGAAAGAAAGAATCTTCCTTTTATTCCCGGTTGCACATACATATACATAATGGACCCAATGTTATTTCCCGAAGTCTATGGGGGGAGGTCAATTCTGTTAAAGATAATTAATTTCTCTTGCATCCAGAAGTTGTCTAAATTTAGAGAGTGAGAGTCAAGTTGAGTGAGTTTGAGTTCACTCTTATTTTGGGTAAAGTCAAATTTAGTGTGTTTTTATGCTCTTGACCTACGAGAAGATACCAGAATACCAAGTATGTGAAGAAATATACCCAAAACATAGAACAATAAGAAATAACAACATGTATTTTATTATTCAGAAAGGAAAGCAATGTTCACTTGCCTCTTCGAGGGGGCAACCTCCAATAGAGCTGGGCTCAATTACAAAATAAGACACGACGCTCCTCAAGAGGAGTCTCTATCCTTTATATAGGATTCACACATGCAATACCATGGGTCAGTACCATGGTTCTTATTAATACCATCTATCTAATACCATGGCCCATTTACAACTAACTGTGGTCCCTTTTTAAAATGCGGGTCAACCACTTACAATTATTAATATGGGCTTTATTGACTCTATAACTAACTATAACTATGACTCAACCCTATTACATAAATAAGGGGGTTAGGGTTGGACCCTAACATGCCCTCCCCCATAAAAATAGCCTTGTCCTCAAGGGTGAAGCTGCGGAAACTACTGAAGAAAAGTGGCTGGTTCCCAGGTCGCATCTTTTGAAGAGGTGTCTTTCCACTTGAGCTCATCGTCCGATTGGTTGTCCTCATCTTCCTCCATCGGTCCCTCAAATGGTGGGGCTTCCTCAGATGAACTGTGCTCAGTAGCATCAATTTGAAAGAATTTGGGTTCCTTGCATTTATGCCCCAGGGAGTATTTCTCATCACAGTAGTAACACAATCCTTGCTTTCTTCTTTCTGCCATTTCCGCTGGTGACACCTTTTGAACCTTAAGTTTTTAGGTAGTGCTTGGAGCCTGGGTGGGGCGTCCCTTGGCTATGAAAATTGGACAAGTCGACTGGGTTGCTAACATGCGTTATACTTGATGAGCTACCTTGCAAGCTGTCAGCCATGAGACTAGGTGTTGTATTTGGACATGGGCTTGTATGGCATATTTGACACCACTGATAAAACATTCCAAGTAGAATTCATCTGCTAGACCTCCCGTGTGGAAGGATAATGCTTCAAAGGCTTTAATATATTCTTGCACTGTGCCAGTCTGTCGGAGCTTAGTAAGACGACCCAAAAAGTTAGATTCATGTTCAAAGCGATCAAAAAGGGATTTTGAGAATATCTACCAAGTCAGTGACATTGCATAGCAGCATTGATGCCCCTGCCACCATTGCCATCTTTCTTGGTCCAAGTACAGGCTTCCCACACTTAGCTTAGTTGCATCATCTCTGATGTGATTCAGTGTGAAATATTGCTCCATTTGTGCTAGCCATATGGTCGGATGAGAGCCATCAAATTTATACATGTCCAGCTTCGGTGGTCGAAGCTATGAATGTTGGTGGTTTCCATAGAAGTGAAGAGAATAGCTAGAATTTCCCTCAAGGTTTTCAGTAAAATCATATGCCTCTGATTGTGCCCCTGACTTGCCCTTTGTGATTGTGTCAGTTAAGGTCTGGATTTCCTTCGTTAATGCCTCCAACTTTTGTTCAAGGGTGTCTATCTTCTCATTGGCCATAGCTTGAGCTCTGGTTTGTACCATGCACCACTCCGGTGCACTTGTTGTTACTGTGAAAAAAAATTGGGACCACTCGAAATTTTAACGTTGAGAAGTGAATGGTACCACCTTGCTCAGCCCATTGACCTGATTCTTATGGTCTAAGTCTCCTATAAGCATCCCAGGAGGGTCTCAGACTTTTTTTTTTTTTTTTTTTTTTTTTTTTTTAACTTCGAAAGGATTTTTAATCCTTGCGTAGGAATACTGTAATAGCCGATCCCCAGAAAAGTTAATTCTACTCAATGCCCTACGAGAATCACACCTAGGTATAGAAGCCACACAAATAGTCAGATCTGTCATCGAAACCCTCAACTGCAGAGTATGAGTAGCAATGTGGTAGTGATCGAACCCCTACTACTAGATCTGAATGGCTGATCTGATTGTTGTGACTGCTACAAAACCAAAACTGCTAGATCTGAATGACGGATCTGATTGGCAGATCTGATAGATCTGAATGGTGGATCTGAGAGATTTGAATGGCAGAACTGATTGTTGTGACTGCGACAAAACCCAACCTCCTAGAGCTGATCTAGAAAATATGATGCGTGATCTAGAGAGAGACAAGGGAACTATGGTCTCATCGAGTGTGAGGTGCTACAGATCGCAATATACATAGGGGTCCGATAGTAGTACTCGGCCCAATATTTGAGGGCACTAACCAAGGAGGATCAACCATACCCTTAATCGTACAACCCGACTACCCTATTGTACGCACGAGTAATCTCCCCGAATGCTGTTCTCGGTGTACTGTAGCAGCAAGATGACTGACGATTTATCTATGGTGAGGTTTCAAGAGAGCCTAGGGGGCTTCCAATATACCCAAAGGGTACTTGGAAGACAGTCTGTGCGTGGTTCTTTCTAATGCGCTACTACTCAAATGGGTACCCATAAGGGTTACAAGGGAGTCCAACAAGCATGACCACCTCTTGTATTTCTTGTGTGCATGCCTCCCCAAATCCACAGGTTTATGTGCTCAATGATAGATCTCGTGGTTTAAAGATGCCGGAACATGTCTCTAGCCAAAAAAAAATCTGCTAAAAATGGAGATCCATCCGGCCCTGGAAAGTGCTCTCATACCACTTGTTAAGCTTTTGACCCGCGAGAAGATACCAGAATACCAAGTATGTGAATAAATATACCTAGAACACAGAACAATAAGAAATAATAGCATGTATTTAATTATTCAGAAAGGAAAGCAATGTTCACTTGCCTCTTTGAGGGGGCAACCTCCAATAGAGCTGGGCTCAATTACAAAATAAGACACGACGCTCCTCAAGGGGAGTCTCTATCCTTTATATAGGATTCATACATGCAATACCATGGGTCAGTACCATGGTTCTTATTAATATCGTCTATCTAATACCACGACCCATTTGCAACTAACTGTGGTCCCTTCTTTAAATGTGGGTCAACCACTTACAATTATTAATATGGGCTTTATTGACTCTTTAACTAACTATAACTATGACTCGACCCTATTACATAAATAAGGGGGTTAGGGTTGGACCCTAACATGTGTGGTTGCATGTCAAATTTATTTTATGTAAGGATAGAGAAGAAGGATTTGGTTAGATACACTGATAATGATTTTGCAAGCAGTTTGGATGATAGGAAGAGAAGTTCTCATTATGTGTTTCATCATGGTTCATGTGTGATATCATGGAGATATAACAAGCATCCTATTGTGACACTTTCATCATTAGAAGCAGAATATATAGCAACTACATCAGCAACATGCCAAACAATATGGTTATGAAGAGTTTTGGATGGACTCAAGAAAAAATAACAAGGTTAAACAATAATCAATTCTGACAACACTGTAACGATTGCACTATCCAAGCATAATGTGTCTCATCAAAAGAACAAGCATATTGATACAAGATATCATTTCATTAGAGAACTTGTAAGCCATGGAGAATTTTATTTGAAGCCTTGTAAATTGAGTGATCAATTCACTGATATATTCACTAATCCACTAGAAAAATATGTATTTGAATGTCATAAAGGAATCTTGGGTGGTGTAAGCCTAGCTGAGACTTAGAATAACAAACATGTTTGAGTTGTTAAAGATAAAAAATAACTCTTGGATGCAAAAGTTGTCTAAAGTTGTCATGAGGCATGAACCAAGGAAAATCAGTAAAGAACCACAAGCATTCTCCCTCAACTCCCCATTTGCAGCTAAGTGCATGAAAACCAAAAAACCTCCAAAACCATCCATGTCAGAGAGCAACACCTGTGACAAAGTTGACCGATGACCCACCGATGTAGTGACAAGTAAATGAAAATGGCAACATTGAGGAACACTATCAAACTAGATTTTGGAGTAGAGAGAAATTGGGACCACGATGGCTAGGGTTCCAGCTGCTGAACCCCTTTGAAGATGATACCATACCCTAGGGTTAATATTATAATCCCAAGGAATTATAAACCCTACAGATATATATTAAAAACCCAAAGGATTAATAAATGTAATAGATTATTAATATTAATAAATCCAAGGGACTAATATTATAAACCCAAGGGATTAATATTAAAACTTAGGAATATAAGACCTAAGATTAATATTATAATCCCAAGGATTATGAAACCTATAAACCCTATGGATTTATGTTAAAAACCAAAGGAATTAATAAATGTAGTGAATTATAATATTAACAAAACCAAAATAAAGCCCGAGATTAATATTGTAAAGCCAAGAGATAAATAAATCGAAGCGATTATTAATATTGTAAATCGAAGGAGTAAAAATCCCAACGGATTAGTATTATAAATCCAAGGAATTAATAAACCGAATGAATTATTAATACTATAAAATCAATGGATTAACCTCATAAACATGAGGGATTAATAAATCCAAGAGACTATTAATATTATAAATCTAAGGGATTAATATTACAAACCATAATATTATAAACCCTAATATATTATTATACATATTAAGGATTTATATTATAGACCCAAGGGATCAATAAACCAAAAGGACTATTACTAATATTAATATATAAAACCTATGATTAATATTATAAAAGATAAGATTATAAACCCTAATATATTATTATACATATTAGGGATTAATATTATAGACCCAAGGGATCAATAAACCCAAGGGATTATTAATATTATAAACCCAATGGATTAATATTATAAACCAAAAGGATTAATAAACCCAAGGGATTAATAATAGTATAAACTCAAGGGATTATAAACGAAAAGGTGTAATATAAAACCCTAGCCGGATAAACTATAAACCATAATATTATAAATCATAAACCCATGTTTTGTAGTGTAACAATGCAAGAGTGAATAAATTGTAATATAATGTAACATTTTGATAATGATTGTCAAATTAATTGTCGTATTGAGACAATGTTTGTCACAATGTGATGTTGGATAGGTTTTTGTACCATTCCAATCTCACATTATTAAAGTGTAAATAAAACCTTAACATTTATATTTTATATTATTTGCTTAGGAATTAATATTATAAACCCTTGGGATTAATATTATAAACCCATGGGATTAATATTAAATCTTAGGATTAATATTATAAGCCAATGTGATTATAAATCTTAATATACTATTATACATATTAAGGATTAATATTGATAAACCCAAGGGATTAATATTATAAAACCAAAAGACTATAAACCCATTGGATTAATGCTAAACCCTATGATTAATATTATAAACAAAGTAGATTATAAAGATTGTAACAATCATTGTTAGATTGCTTAATACCACAAACCCTAGCATTAATGTTATATACACTAGGATTAATATTATAAACATAATGTTAAACCCTAGCTTTATAATATAACAATACAATGTTGAATTAAATTGTAATCTAATGCAACATAACAACAATTATTGTCAAATTGATGTTCATATTGAGATAATGTTTGACACAATGTGCCATTGGATAGATTTTTGTACCATTCCAATGTCACAATATTAAATCCTGATATAAAAGTCTAACATTGTAAAACCCAAATATAATAAAGTCTAAGATTAACATTATAAACCCTAATCTTAAACCTCACTATTATAAATTATAAACCCAACATCAAACCATAATGTTATAAACTCAATATTAAAAAATTGAATATTATAAACCCTAATATTAAACTCCAATATCAAAAAATTAAATGTTATAAATCCTAGTTTTAAACCGCAATTTTTAATGTCGCAATGCAATGTTGAATAAATTGTAATATAATGTAACATTGCGAGAATGATTCTCAAATTGATTGTCACATTGAGACAATATTTGTTGCAATGAAACGTTGGACATATTTTTTACCATTCAAACGTCACAGTATTAAACCCTAATATAAAACCCTAACATTATAAAACCATAATATTCGGGTTTTATATTAATATCTTAGGGATTAATATTATAAACTCAAGGGATTAATATTAAACCAAAGGAATTCATATTAAACCTTAGGATAATACCATAAACCCTAGGATCAATATTATAAAACCAAGAGATTAATAATATTATAAATTCAAGGGATTATTGATATTATAAACCCAAAGTAATAATATTAAACCTAAGGGATTATAAACCCAATAGATTAATAAATCCAATAGATTAATATTATAAACTATAAGATTAATATTATGGACCCTACAAATCAACCCTAATAATATAAATTACAAACACTATGTTAAATACTGATATTATAAAGCTAATATTAAGAAGCTCTAATATTATAAACCTAATATTAAATAGCAATATTATAATATAGCAATGTCACGTTCAGTAAATTGCAATGTTGTGAGAGTTATTGTGAGACTGTTGTGAGAGTGTTTGTGAGATTGATTGTAAGATTGATTGTTGTATTGAGACAATGTTTTTAACATTGTGATGTTTGATATATTTTTGTACCATTCAAACATCGCAGTATGGAATCCTAATATAAAACTCTAACACTATAAAACCGAATATAATAAAGCCTAAGATTAATATTCTAAACCCTAATATTAAACTTCATTGTTATAAATTATAAATCTAATATTATAAACTCAATATTAAAAACCTTAATATTGTAAATCTTAATATTAAACCCCAATTTTGTAATGTCACAATATGACATTGAATAAATTGCAATATAATGTGACATTGCAACAATGATCGTGAGATTGATTATTGCATTGATACAATATTTGTCACAATGTGAGATTGTATATATCATTGTACAATTCCAACACAACAATATTAAGCCCTAATATAAAACCCTAACATTATAAAACCAAAACATTTAAGATTTATATTACTCCCTTAGGGAACGATATTATAAACCCAAGGGATTATAAACCTAATTGATTAATATTAAACCTAATGGATTATAAATCGAATCGATTAATATTAAACCCAAGGAATTAATATTAAATGTTAGGATTAATACTATAAACCCTAAGATTAATATTATAAACCTAAGATTAATATTATAAACCCTAAGATTCTAAACCATAATATATTACTATACATATTATGGGATTAATATTATAAACCTAAAGGATTATTAATATTATAAATGTTGGAATTATTATTATAAACCCATGGGATTAATAATATTATAAATTGAATGGATTAATAAAAACAAGGTATTATTGATATTATAAGCCAAATGGATTGATAATATTATAAAATAAAAAGATTAATATACCCAATGGATTATTGATATTTAAACCCAAGGGATTAATATCATAAACCAAAGGGATTATAAACCCAAGGGAATAATATTAAACTCTATGATTAATATTATAAACCCTATGATTATAAGCCTTCAGATTATAAACCCTAATATTAATATTATAATCACAAGGAATTAATAAACCCAATGGATTACTATTATAAACCCAAGGGATTAATATTAAATCGTAATATTAATATTATAAACCCTAGGGATTATAAAAATTACAGCAATGATTGTCATATTGATTAATATTATAAAGACCGAGATTAATATTAAACGACGAGATTAATATTTTCAACCTTGGTCATCCACACTTAAGTCTCGATGGCCAATGATGTACATTCACTATGGTTCACTATAGGTCACTTAAGATAGAGCATGATTCCTAGGCTAAGTATGGTTCACTGTGGTAGTCATGTTGACTATTGTTTACTATGATGCACATGTTGAATATAGTTAACCATGTCAACAATAGTCAATGATAGTCAACATGTGTTAATGTATAAATATTATAAACCCTAACATAGTCAGCCACATTTATCCCTTTTGTTGATATTATTAATCCCTTGGGTTTATAGTATCTGTTATCACCTCAAGGAACTCTTCTGGGTTGTATATCAGAGATGCTCGGGAACATTACAAACTCAACAAAGATGTTGGTAAAATGGTCGATGAATGAAAGAAATGTTGTATATTCAAGCCAGATAACCACTTCTACTATGTTTAACCCCAAACATGGGTGAACACCCCCAAACTACAAGGCTTTAGACCACCGATTACTCACAGTTTTAAATAAAATGTGATGATGGAGAAGACTGACCACACTAGCAGATGCACAAGACCCTGTGATGGCCGGCTACAACCAGTTAAAAGGTCTGTAAATCTATTTCCTAATGCACAGATAAGATGACAACTCTCTGACATTAAAACAATAGAAACCTACATACACATTCAAAGATACATGCTAAATTCTAACACAGAGGTGAGATGATAGCCCCTCTAATGCTAAATATCCACAACACATGAATAAATGCATAACAGGTACAACCTGCATCAAAGAAGAAGAAGTGGACAGTGAGCAATTAACAACAAAAGAAGCTTGCATTAGCTGAAAATGAAGACCAGACGCTGCAGGTATCATAGTAGTTACAGTCTCCAGAAGTTGAAACTTACAACAAAATAACATTCATCAATCTCTTACATTTTGTTTCTGGGTATATATGGAGGTTGAATACAAAAAATCTCTGCTATGCTATGCGTGGAGGTGTCTTAATGGACCACCAACCACATTAATAATTATATATGGGTCTCTGCTACAGTTTGACTTCTTTAATGCATGAATTTGATCTTTCTGGTGCTCTGCAGTCCTTCCTAAACAGGTAGAGTGAACAATGGATGAAATTCCATGCTTGATAAATGATCTTCACTGCTCGAGGTCGTCCTTTTTATTCTTGGGCCATTCTGTCATTTAAATGCGGTAGTTGTAGAATAATTGGCACAGGTACATAATTTGCAAACCACCTCCATCCTTCCGGAGTTTGGAAAGGCTATGGGAGAAGACCATGTGAGAAACTGCGGGAGAAACAGGTCGTTAGATTGCACAAATAAATGGCGGGAAACATTTTGCAGAGGCTATCAGGAAATGCGGGATCAGGAGAACATGGGTCTTCGGATTGCTGTCGGGTAGATCCGACGGTGATCGCATGCGAAAGTTACACGAATTTTAAATGACGGGGAAAGGCGGTTTTGCATGGCGGGCGGTTTCCCCGCACCGCCTACTGGGGCTCGGCGGTTTTCATACTGCAGGGCGTGACCCTGTAATAAGGTGCCACGTGGCAGCCAAAAACCACTGCCTCGCGGGTTAACGAGCGGGCAGGTCGCAGTGGGGGAAGGTGCGACTGTCGCCGGATCTAACGACGGATGGCTGGATGATAAGGAAAGTGCATGAGGTTTTATCGTGTCGTAGACATAACAGAGACCATCGGATCATGGGCGATCGATGGTGGAGATGAAAGCGGAGGGTTAAAAATTGCACGCAAAGGTATTAGCGGGGTCACGTGGTTAAGCGCCCGGGGCCTAGGAATATGGTTTATAGAGAAATTTGGCCGAAAACAGAGGTAGAGGGAGTTAAACAAAAATGAGTTTACACAAAAATTTTGGAGTAAAGCAGGGATAATGAGGGTTATGATAATTTAAGAAAAATGAAGGAGGAGGAGGAAACGAATTGCAGCAAGCTCCTTTTAAGCATAATGCAACATGGAAAAGCTGTCTTTGACCCTCAACTGTTCAAATTTTATTAGAGCTAACACTGGCTCCTTCCGGGGATGAGATCCTCCCTGTGAGGTCTCAAGAACCTGCAGACCAATGCCTTCGTACAAAACTAGCTTTAAAAATTATGCCTAGTATCCATTGGGCATGGAGTCAAACCAAGTCTATGCTAAAAGAACACAATTACAACGTTAAGGCTGAAAACTTAAAATTTCAAAAATTGCCCATCTGCTAGGCCAGCAAAATTGTTTCTCCTACTCTCGGCCCCTTCATCATAGAGCTGCAAAACAGGATTTATTTGATCCTCTACCTCAAACAATTTAGGACATTTGAGCTTAATAGGTAGAAATGGATCAAATTTCATCTCCCTTCTATGTATTTTCCTCCTTGGATGTTCTTTATGGGAGCCTTTGTACACCTACTGAATAATCATGGCTGTTGTGTACTTTTCTGTGCCATCTATGGTTTGCACAACTAATATGAAAGATGCACCATTGTATTCTTGTGCAGGGGAAACAAAGACATTTTCTGCTCCTGTATCTTGCTCAAAACAGTCCACATCCAAGTAGGAATTCCAAGATTGTGCATCCTCTTCTTCTGTTATCTGATAAGCTGCCTTTTCAATCTGTGTGGAGGCCATCTGAGCAGGTTTCAGACTATCAAGACTAAGATGATTGGTTTCAGCCTTGAGCTTTAAATTTTGTTCTGCCTCAGTGTTCAAGGGGCAACTATGAGGGAATTTCATTTGAGCAGATAGAGAAAAAATGGATGATGGAGAGCTTTCCTCTCCCTTTTTAATCACTGGACTAGGGACAAAAGAAGGCTGGAAAATTGGCAGATCTACATAGCGATGTGAGGATGATCTAGTATCGAGCACAGATTCTTGGAGGTTGATAGGACCAGCTGCTGATTGTTGCTGCTGATCAGCTTGTTGTTCTGTAGCTACAACAAGCTCACAAGCAGTGCCTTTGAATATTTCTTTCTCATAAGTAGCCCTGGTTAGGAAAGGAGCACCTTCCAAACCATGGACCTCCTCCTCTTCATATTGCTCTTCTTCCATGACTGAATTCTGCAAAAGGGTCTTGACCCCCTTCTCTTCATTTGTAACTTTATTTCTTTGCAAAATCTACAAATGTTCATTTGCTCCTCTATATAGATTTGGAGTTGGAAGAGAAAAGGAACAATGAGCTCCTGCTTCTTTAGAATTCTGCTCAGCTTTTAATTTGGAAACTTCAGAGGTCAATAGCTCTATCATCCTAGCCAATTCATCTATTTCAGAATCGTAGGATGAAGAGGAATCACCTCCCTACCTTCTCCTTTCATCATCACCTTCGAGTCTTTCTGCAGCAATAATGTTTGCCTCTACTTCAAAGACTGTAGTCTGCATATCAGCCAAAGAAGTGCATCTTCTTTCTCTTAATAGCAGGTAGAACTGAGAATTGAAGGCATTAGCATAAGTAAGCATGGCAGAAGTAGGGGCAGGCCTTACTTCAGCTGGCATTCTGTTGTACATATAATTGAATCTGATATTGAAATCAGACAATAGCTCACCATCATCTCTCTGCAAGTTCCCAAATTCATCATGATAAAAGAGCAGATCTTTATTATTCCCCCAGTGCTTTAAGAACACATAATCTATCGCCTCAATGTCTGTAATAGACCTAGGGGGTAAATTTCTGAACCATTTTTTATCTTCCCCATCTAGGCTTTGAACAAAAACCCTCATCCAGACATCCTCTTCATTGATATCCAGGTTATCAGCATAGCTATAAAAGGACTCTAAATGCTCTTCATCTGTTACTCCTTCTGCACCAATAAACTTTGGCATAAATTCTTGATAATCTCTTGCAGGCATGGCATTCAAACGGACAGGCAAGACCAGGGGTCCATACCTAGCAGAAACTATTCTTTCTATCTTTGTGAGGGCTTGCTGGCCTGCCATGACTGAGGAAAGTGGAAGGATACTGGTAGACTGAGTGGAATGAATCAGAAACAGAGGAATATGATGGACAACATGGATGCTTCTTTGAACTGGAATCCGAAAGGGAAATGAATGACAAGGAGTTGTATGAATCTCTGAAGGTATTTCTACACTAGCAAAGATACATAAAAATTTCAAGGCTTACCTGATCCTGATGCTCCTTATTGCGATATTTTCTTCTGCTCAACGATCTTCTCAGGATCAGGCACTGGTTCAGCTGATGATTTCTGAATATATCTCTGAACATGCCTCACCAACTGCGCCAGAACTGCAAAATGAAGTCGCGAGATAGATGATTACAACCAAAAACTGTGTTCAAACCTTGTCTATCATCAAAGCTTGAAACTGTGTCATTTTCCCAGGGAAGCTAAACTTCGATTCTCCTCTCCTTGGAAACGGCGCCAATTAATGTTATCACCCCAAGAAACTCTCCTAGGTTGTATATCAGAGATGCTCGGAAACATTACAAACTCAACAAAGATGTTTGTAAAATGGTGGATGAATGAAAGAAATGTTGCATATTCAAGCTAGATAACCACATCTACTATGCTTAACCCCAGACATGGGTGAACACCCCCAGACTACAATGCTTTAGACCACCGATTACTCATAGTTTTAAATAAAATGTGATGATGGAGAAGATTGACCACACAACAGATGCACAGGACCCTGTGATAGCCGACTGCAACCAGTTAAAGGGTTTGTAAATCTATTTCCTAATGCACATATAGGATGACAACACTCTAGCATTAAAACAATAGAAACCTGCATACACATTCAAAGATACATGCTAAATTCTAACACAGAGGTGGGATGACAGCCCCTCTAATGCTAAATATCTATGGCACATGAATAAATGCATAACAGGCATAACCTAGAACAAAGAAGAAGAAGTGGACAGTGAGCAATTAACAGTAAAAGAAGCTTGCATTAGCTGAAAATGAAGACTAGACGCTGCAGGTATCACAGTAGTTACAGTCTCCAGAAGTTGAAGCTTACAACAAAATAACATTCGTCAATCTCTTACATTCTATTTCTAGGTATATATGGAGGTTGAATACAAAAAATATCTGCTATGCTATGCGTGGAGGTGTCTTAATGGACCACCAACCACATTAATAATCAGATATGGGTCTCTGCTGCAGTTTCACTGCTTTAATGGATGAATTTGATCTTTCTGGCGCTCTGCAGTCCTTCTTGAACAGTTAGAGTGAACATTGGATGAAATTCCATGCCTGATAAATTCTCTTCACTGCTCATGGTCATCCTTTTTCTTCTTGGGCCATTCTGTCATTTAAATGTGGTAGTTGTAGAATAATTTGCACAAGTACATAATCTGCAGACCACCTTGTTACAAAGTAATTTGTCACTGTCTTCCTACCGGTCTTCCTACTGTGTCATGAGTCCAAATCATCCAGGCTCATGCTCTCTAATGTTGCCAAATGACCCACTTTGCCAAAGTTTTGCTATCATCGCGACTATTGTAAAAGTAACCGCGCTGATGAGCGCTCCAAAACAGACCGAATGTGCTGCCAGCGCAGAAGTACACGTGATTCCCGCGCTGGTCGAATTTCATGAGACAACGTGTCTGTTATTTATATCTGATCGCGCTGATATAACTTTATTTGTTATTCAATAGCGATGTCAGCGCTCCAGTGCAGTTATGAACCCGCGCTGATTCAGTCTGGGTGAGTTTGTTCTAACAGCCGGCCTTCCAGATGACTCTAGACCTGGTTGTTGGCCTTGTAAATGTCGCCCTCCCTTCTCTGGCATGTCTGTTTCGTCATTTGAGCCACCTTCCTTGGAGATAAGCTCATCCTCCCACCATTCATGGAGACTCCTTCTCCTATTTAAGCCTCCACCATTGCCATGAGCTGCTAGTTTGGAATTCATAGTGCTTGGAGTGTTGCTGCTAGTGTGTGAGCTTGATAGGTAGCTGTTGTGACAAGTGTGGGATTGCTAGAGAGCTTAAGGAAGGTTGTGAAGTGTTTCTTTCTTGTGTAAACTTGTGTGAGAGAGAGTTTTTGTCTTGGGAGATCTACCTTCAAGGGTGAATGCTTGAGAGACTTGCTGGCTGGACCCTCTTGAGAAGGATTTGATGTCAGAACTATGGTTGTATTCTTATTTATTTATTAATAATAGACGACTATCATTATGGTTCCACTCTTATTGTATTTATGATTGTATTTGAGTTATATCATTTCTGACTGATATATAGTTACATCTACTAGATTTTATGCTTGTGTTTGTATCGTTCTTTGCATGTGCAGGTGTCCGTGCACGAGGATCGTGAGGATTGTGACCAGCCGGGGCAAAGGAACGGGAGCGTCAACTCTTCTACAAGTACTAGCGTTGGAATCCAGGTAGGCCTTCATCATTGGCCTTTTATTTGTAATTAGGAACCTACGTGTTAGCGTTGTTTGATTGTTGCTAGACCTTGTTTGGACTAGTAGGGATCGCCTCTGTCCGCAGAGGGGATTTACCTCTACAACAATTTGGCGACTCCGCTGGGGACGTTTTTTTTACCTTGTTGTTTGATTTGTAAACTTTGGACGGAGCCTGAAGCATGGCCAGATAGCCTTCGAAACGCTATTGCTCTGCATTAGTGAAGTAGATCAAAGCCACTTCAGTTCATCTCCGGTTTGGTTTACGAACTGAACAGCTTGGAGCTGGCTTTTGTCCTTTTGTGTTCATTTTATTTTTTTTCCTTGGGTTTGATTTTTTGCTCTTTTCTCAAAGTTTGGGGATTAGTTCTCTGTTTTTGGGTTTCTTGGTTCGGTCTAGGAGGTGCCTTGATTGTTTAAAGACTGATTGTCTTGGTTTGGGAGTTTTTGGCTTTATTGTGGCCGTTTTTTGGCTTCATCGCGGTTTATAATAAAACAGTCGCGCTGCCATCGCATAGCCCTTTCTGTGACCTCTTGATCATCGCGTTAATACACCGAACAATCGTGATAGTTCTGAAAATCAGACCATCGCGGTTAAGTCGTGTACTTCCATGCTGAAATCACTTTGTTGCTACGCGTGGTTTCTGATCAGCACATTGTTGCTGTGTATTACCCGCGTTGATTCCTGTAGAATTGAATTTCTTCAATTCTGCCTCCTGAGCCTGTTGGTCTTGCTATCCCCTACTGTTTTCACTTGCTTTATGACTTGATTTTCATTGTCTGAAGATTGAAACACTTTCTTGTGAGTCTTGTTGAGCGAATCTTGCTTTTTGTGTCTTGTGACCTAGTTTTATCATTCCAATTTCGTTGGATCAGCTTTGCTTGGTTACTCACTTACAAAGGTTCGTTTACTGCTTGGTTTTAGTTTTGTGAAACCTTCCTCTTTGCTTGCTTCTGTTTGGTTGTTTAGGTGATTGTTATTGAACCAGTCTTCACATTGTTTCGATTACTTCTCACTACCCAGACACGGATCACAGTTGTTTGAGGTCAACCGGTTCTTTTCACATTTGTTTGTTATTATTTCTCAAAATTTTGTTTAATGCACTTTGCCATCAACAAAAAAAAATCTCTTTTGCTTTGTATTGGTTAATGAGGACTAGAAGCTTTTCGTTTTGATTAATGATTAGTGATCTTAAAGAAAAGTTTGTGAATTTCCATTAGCTGCATTAGAGAAGCTGTTTGTTGTTTTGTGATCATTTCGTTTGTGTGAAAGCCTTCTAACTCTCTTGTAATTAGCATTCATCGAATGGAATGACATATTTTGGCCTATAGTTTGCATTTAGGCAATTTTGAGAGATTTCATACTGTAGGGCCTAAAAACCGAAACCTAATTCAAGATCAACCTTAAAATGAACTGAACGAACTTAAAAATGCATTGGAACATAACGCTCACTGTTTAGAGGTCTAGGCTAGAGACGTGCTCCGGCGTCGTTAAACCTAGTCATTTTTGTTTCACTTAAGGTTGGGTGATTCCTCCTTCTGTGACGCAACAAGTGGTCCAGCATGGACTTGAGCTCCCACGTACCGTCGAGTATATGGGGAGACCCCACTAGGTTATCATCCTTTATCCACAGGAAGCTGTGTCTGCCGCCTTACAAGCCGTAACGCACCGAACACAACATTCGGGAAGATCGACTGCCGTACGGAAAGTCCTTGGTTTTCATATGACTGCCAAGGTGTATATGCAGTTTTATGGATTGTCTGGTAAACCTTTTGCCTAGCTCTCCAGAGTAGTCACTTTTGATCCTTTTCAGACTCCCTAAAAGAAAAGGCTCATCTGAGCACTTGTCACTTCAGGCTCATTAAACATTCGAAGGTGACTAGAGTCATCTTTTTGTCCTTTTCTCGACTCTTAAAAAATGAAAAGGTCAAGTTATTTCCTTGCGTCTTAAAATTTATTCGACCACGTTCACATTTACCCGGATAGATCTTTTTTGCATTAGTTTGAGTAGGGTTCTTTCTCGTTTGTGATGGCAACTTTTCCGGAGTTTACCAACCCAGGCATCCCCTCTGATGGGAATCCTGGTCATTTCCCTCCTTTAGGAAATGTTGGTGCTCCTTACATGGAAACGTTGTCCCTTCCTGGGTTAACTGTTGGGTTGCCTGTTTGGTTGTTCTCAACCTCTCTGGTCCCTACCGTCTCAACTGCTGGTCAATCAGTTCCTCCACCCAAACAACATCATGTTGATTCTAAGGTGGACCTCTCCCCTTCTTCGCCTGTTTCTACGTCCTCATCTTCTACTTCGCCTGGTGAAAGCCTGGATTCAAGTAACCAGGTGGCTAAGAAGAAGAAGAAGAAGACGAAGAAGAAGAAGTCTCATCAGCGAGAGGCTAAAAGTGCAGTGACTGCTCCAAATCCAACTCAAGTCGAGCCACCTTCTGCTCCTCGGCGGAAGGTCAAATTTCCTTGTAGATTGTGCAAGGATGACCACCTTCTTCGTGATTGTCCTGGCATTCCCAGGATCCTTGAAGTATGGTCTCGCGATCCGGCTCGTCCCTCATCATCCTCTGAAGTTCATGGCGATGCCACCCTATCAAGTGACAACATTCAGAAGAAAGGGAAGATTCGAATCCCCTGTAGACTATGTGCGGGCAATCATCCACTTCACCTTTATCCGCTCATGGATAAAGCTTCCGCTGTTTTGGAAAGTCTTACAGCTTCTTCACCCCAACTTCCTGTTGGTTATCAGAGGCTCTCTTCAAACCATCTCCCTGTTGATAAAGAGATTGACTTAGATTCTTCTCTTGTCCAGGTTCCTCTTCCCGAACCAGGCTGTGCCAAGCCTGCTCCAGACCAACCATTGGTCAGAGAGAGTGTTGACTTGGGTTCACCACCTGTTGATCACTCTATTTCAGAAGAGCATCATGCTCATGTTCTTCTCATCTCCTTACATTCCCATGAATCCGAAAATGACTCTCCTATCCCAGCTACTCCCGAAGGTCCTCCTTCGGTTCCTTTAGAGCATGGGGGCAATCATACGATTCCCCCACCAAGTAGTCTGGTCGCTTCCTTCGATTGGAATTACCTGACCGCCTTCCGCCTTCCATCCAATGTGCCTTTCCAGATTACAGTACATGCCTGTGCTAAGGAAATACCTGGCACTGTTTTGGATGAAGGTGCTTCTGTCAGTCTTATGCCGTTCACAACTTGGCAAGCTTTAGGTTCCCCGCAGCTTGGGCTAGTCGCACAGAATCTGTTAGCATTTGACGGGTGAACCAGTCAACCTCTAGCGGTCCTCCCGAAGTTTCCTATTACTTTGGGAGGCAAAATCGTCTATATGGACGTGCTGGTTGTCTAAGGTGCTTTAGATTTCAGTCTTCTCCTTGGCCGTGACTATGTTTATGCCATGGGGGCCCTTGTCTCTTCGCTTTTCCATGTGGTTTGCTTTCCACACAACGGAAGAATCGTGACTATAGATCAATTATCATTCTTTAGTCCCCCGGTGCCTCCTGCGCAGCTGCCACCCCCTCCTGGTTTTTACCGACCGATTGTGTCTGCCCCACCGCAGGTCAACTACGTGGCTACCTACCCCGTGCCTATATCCCATGATGATGCCGTCGTGCATAATGTCTTGGGGGCATTGGGTCCTGACTTCCAAGATGTTGTCCTTCCACCTGGATTGCCATTCTTGGAAGTGACGACTTCCTGTTCATTATGATGAAGTTCGTTCGGAGCATAGTTCGCTTTCCTATGTCAAGCTCCTTAAAAAATGAAACTGGGTTTGGTTGAGCATAGTTCTTGATCTTGTGTCAAGCTCGTTAAAAAAAATGAAACAAGGGTTATGAGGATAGTTCTGTTACTGTGTCAACCTCATTAAAAAATGAAACAACTCCCTTTCCCGATCGAGTCTTTTGATTAAGATCTCGTAAAATACAAGTCGAGTCTTTCATAGATCTCGAGAGTGAACCTTCATTCCATCCATTTTGTTGAATGCAATGAAGCTTGGGGGGCATGTACCTCGTTTTGCGTCATTATGCTGGGGGCATGCGAACTCATAACAAGCATAGTTTTTCGTTTCAAGCTTGTGTAAACATGAAACCAAATCCAAGCAAAGTTCTCCATGGTTCAAGCTTGTGTAAAAATGAACCCATACCTGATTTACATCTCGTGATTGCCTTTTATCTGCTAAATTCTGCTAGATGAGCCTTGGTTGTTTTCATTCCATCGCCACCATCTCTTTGGCCGATCATATGCTTTCACTTGGTTGTTTTACCTTTCCTGAGGAACCACAGCGATGAGTGGTTTTATTAGCCAGCCTCTTGACCATTACATGTTTTGAGTAGTTCCACCATTGTCGGAACCAGTTGCTACCCTTTATACCACTCATTCCTCCAGGACGAGTCACCTTTAAGCTCTTTTTTGACTCGTAAAATATGAAAAGATTGCCAAGTATTTTTCCCTTTTTGACTTGTTAAAGAGAATAAAAATGGAGGTCTGCTTTTAGCTCTTTTCCGACCGTCTAAATATGAAAAGATTTCCGAGTTATTCCTCTCGACTCGTTAAATGTAAATGAGAGGCAGTCGTCTTTAAACCCTTTTCCGACCGTGTAAAAATGAAAAGATCGTCGGACCCTTGTCGTTTCAGGTTCATTAACGGTTACGAAGCGACGTGGTTTCAATCACTTTTTTACTTTTTCAGATCAAAATCACTACTTATGAAAAGTACTCCTCGATCACAATGATCGGGCGGTTCTTTTGAGCATTGTTTTATACTTTTTTGGGCTCGAGAGACACAACTTTACGAAAAAGGACACCCCTGGAGTTTCCTTTTCTGCTGTATTTTCAAACTCTCTAAACATGAAAAGGCGTAGAGTTCTTCCTTTGTCAGACTCGTTAAAACTTAATGACATCGGATTCCGTCGAAATGACGCCTTTCAAGCATATGCTATCCCCGTCAAGCTTGTCCTTGAAAAATAACCGGGGTACTCGCCAGCAATGGTGGGGAAAATGGAACCACAATCATTGTCGTGTCGGCAGTATGTCACTCTTGAACATGGCACTTGTCTGCATTCGTGTCTTAGTGGGAACCTCTCATCTCGTTTTTACACTGACCTCTGTGGGTTTGGGTTATCCTGTTTGACCTCTCATCTGCTCATTGCCTTGTCGCCATGACCCCTGATCATTTAATGTCAAATACTGACAAGTCCACTGTTGTGCCATGGATATGTTCAAGAGAAGTTGACCTCTGCAAGAATACTCAACCTCCCTATGATACCTCACGCAAAATATCTTATCCTTCTCTGTCTCGTGTCGATGATGTGGGAAACATTATGGCCCACCTTCGATCAAGGTCACTTCCTGTCGACTTCAACTCATTATCTAGGAAGTTGACCTAGAGACTCCCTCGAGGTGCCTTGGAGCCTGCATGCCTTAATGGCAGGTTCTTTGTGTTCGACGCGAGGTTTTCATCATTGGCCTCCGATCGAATGATTCTCGGGTGTTCGACGCCAGCTAATTGATTCACACGCCGTAGATTGTACCTATAGTACCTTGAGGACCATTGTCATTATTGGTGGTACCTCTCGCGTCTGTTAACAGTTTTCATCATTGACTGGTAATCAGAAGATGTTCTTGCATGTTTGAATTCAACTCCCATATTCACATGCTTGAACTTGTACTTTGCTTGGGTCAGGATGGAGCGCAAGACCCTGGATTTTGTTTATTGAAGATCCAGGTTGCGATTTTGTGGATTATTATGATCATTACATGACTCATTGATGGATGGCTGCGCCCATACTGGAGTCTTCATGGATGGCTGCAACCATACCTTTACTATCATCACGGTCTCATTAGCTGGGTGGCTGCGTCCATACCACAGACCTCTTTCGTATGTCTTTTGGATGGCTGCGCCCATGCCTAGACTACATGTAATTGATTATCAGAGATATCAGTTGTACATACGTGCAGGTTCTTCCTGGTGGTATTCCAGTTCAGCCAATTTCGTAAAGCATTTCACCCCTCCCACTCTCTCGGGCTTCATGCTTTAGGGGGCATATGTTACACAGTAATTTGTCACTGTCTTCCTACCGGTCTTCCTACTGTGTGATGAGTCCAAATCATCTAGGCTCATGCTCTCTAATGTTGCCAAATGACCCACTTTGCCAATGTTTTGCTATCATCGCGACTGTTGTAAAAATAACCGTGCTGATGAGCGCTCCAAAACAGACCGAATGCGCTGCCAGCGCGGAAGTACACGTGATTCCCGCGCTGGTCGAATTTCATGAGACAGCGCATCTGTTATTTATATCTGATCGCGCTGATATGAATTTCTTTGTTATTCAGCAGCGATGTCAGCGCTCCAGTGCAGTTATGAACCCGTGCTGATCCAGTCTGGGTGAGTTTGTTCTAACAGCCGGCCTTCCAGATGACTCTAGACCTGGTTGTTGGCCTTGTAAATGTCGCCCTCCCTTCTCTGGCATGCCTGTTTCGTCATTTGAGCCACCTTCCTTGGAGATAAGCTCATCCTCCCACCATTCATGGAGACTCCTTCTCCTATTTAAGCCTCCACCATTGCCATGAGCTGCTAGTTTGGAATTCATAGTGCTTGGAGTGTTGCTGCTAGTGTGTGAGCTTGATAGGTAGCTGGTGTGACAAGTGTGGGATTGCTAGAGAGCTTAAGGAAGGTTGTGAAGTGTTTCTTTCTTGTGTAAACTTGTGTGAGAGAGAGTTTTTGTCTTGGGAGATCTACCTTCAAGGGTGAATGCTTGAGAGACTTGCTGGCTGGACCCTCTTGAGAAGGATTTGACGTCAGAACTATTGTTGTATTCTTCTTTATTTATTAATAATAGACGACTATCATTATGGTTCCACTCTTATTGTCTTTATGATTGTATTTGAGTTATATCCTTTCTGACTGATATATAGTTACATCTACTGGATTTTATGCTTGTGTTTGTATCGTTCTTTGCATGTGCAGGTGTCCATGCACAAGGATCGTGAGGATTGTGACCAGCCGGGGCAAAGGAACGGGAGCGTCAACTCTTCTACAAGTACTAGCGTTGGAATCCAGGTAGGCCTTCATCATTGGCCTTTTATTTGTAATTAGGAACCTGCGTGTTAGCGTTGTTTGATTGTTGCTAGACCTTGTTTGGACTAGTAGGGATCGCCTCTGTCCGCAGAGGGGATTTACCTCTACAACACACCTCCATCCTTCAGGAGTTTTGAAAGGCTGTGGGAGAAGACCATGTGAGAAACTACGGGAGAAACAGGCCGTTAGATTGCACAAATCAGCGATGGGAAACATTTTGCAGAGGCTATCAGGAAATGCGAGATCGGGAGAATGTGGGCCGTTGGATCACTGCTGGGCACATCCGACGGTGATCGCATGCGAAATTTGCACGAATTTTAAACGACGGGGAAAGGCGGTTTTGCGTGGCAGGCAGTTTCCCCGCAGCGCCTACCGGGGCTCGGTGATTTTCATACCACGGGGCACAATCCTGTAATAAAGTGCCGCGTGGCAACCAAAAACCACCGCCCCCGCCGGTTAATGGGTGGGCAGGTCGTGGCGGGGGAAGGTGCGACTGCCGTCGGATCTAACGACGGACGACCGGATGATAAGGAAAGTGCACGAGGTTTAATCGTGCAGTAGACATAACAGAGACCGTCAGATCATGAGCGATCAACAGTGGAGATGAAAGTGGAGGGTTAACAAAGGCACGCAAAGGTATGAGCGGGGTCACGTGGTTAAGCGCCCGGGGCCTGGGAATATGGTTTATAGAGAAATTCGGCAGAAAATAGAGGTAGAGGGAGTTAAACAAAAATGAGTTTACACAGAAATTTTGGAGTAAAACGGGGATAACGAGGGTTATGGGAATTTAAGAAAAATGAAGGAGGAGGAGGAAACGAACTACAACAAGCTCCTTTTAAGCATAATGCAACATGGAAAAGCTGTCTTTGACCCTCAACTATTCAAATTGTAGCAGAGCTAACAGTATCAATAATCCCTTGGGTTTATAATATTAATAATTCTTTAGGTTTATTAATTGCTTGATTTTATAATATTAATCCCAAGGGTTTATAACATTGATCCCTTGGGTTTACAATATCAATAATCGCTTGGTCTTATTAATCCTTCGAGTTTACAATATTAATAATCCCTTAGGTTTATAATATTAATCCCATGGGTTTATTAATATTAATAATCCCTTGAATTTATATTATCAATAAACAGTTGGGTTTATAATATTAATCTGGAGGGTGTATAAAATTAATAATCCATTCGATTTATTAAAATTTCTTTGGTTTATAATATTAATACCATAGGTTTATAATATTAATATGATAGGTTTATAATATAAATCCATTGGATTTAATAATCCTTTAGATTTATAATATTAATAATTCCGTAGGTTTATAATATAAATAATCCCTTAGTTTTATAATAATCATCCCAAGATTTTTTATATTAATCCCTTAGGTTTAAAACAACAAATTATCACAAACCTTAAAATTTATTAATGAAACTATAAAATGTTATTATTTCCTACGTTAAAAAATGTCTTTAAAACATTAATATTATAATTAATTTAAATTTAGAGTATTTTCTTTTAATCATAATAATTATTTTAAAAATAAATAATAAAATTATTCTATTGAGATTAAAATAAACTAAAAAAACACAATATTTCCATTTAAAAAATGCAATTTTACAATATAAACAATTTGATAGTTCAAAATGTTTGAAAATATTTAGAACTTAAATTTTTCTCATTACAATATTATGAAATTGTAAAATGTTTTAAATAAATGTTATAAAAATATAATAAAATTTTAATATATTAAAATAATTTTAAATTCAAAAAATTTAAATTATGGTTTGAGTTTGATTCATTTATAGGTGCAATTGAAAATATTTTGAAGTTTAGTAATATAGTTTAAGTCTTTTCATCTGTTTTTCGCAATAGCTTTAAAAGTTTTTTCACAGTTTCTCAATTATACCCGATGTATATATACAAAACAAATAATCAATTGCCTACATTAAAACGTATGTAAAAAGGCATACTTAAAGTTTTTCACCAGTTTTTCTCATAACCTTAAAGTATTTTCACAATTTTTCAATTATACCCAATGTATTTATCTACACAAAACAGATAATCAGTTGCCCTATATTGTAGGGCATGTAAACATCCTAAAATTTGTTTGGGACAAACTTCAAAATACACGTAAAAACACAATTATAAGAATGCATGCCTTTTTACCAACGAATACAATGAAGCTTCTTTTGCATGTAAATGAAATCAACGTTAATATGATATTATTAAAATATTAAAATATCTATTTTTTTAATAATAATAATAACATTATTATTAATAATATTTTATCATCTAAATATTATAATATCTATTTTTTTAATAATAATAATAACATTATTATTAATAATACTTTATCATCTATGTTGCACAAGTTTCTGGTACCAGTTATTTTGTCCAAATTTACGGAAACTAAATATAATATATTAAAAATAAAAATAAAAATTTATTTATTTCCATTCAAAATTTGCCAATCAAATTCGATCTTGCAAAGAAACATGTAAAAGATTGAACTTTGAAACATTGCCAAAAAAATCAAAATATTAATCCATCAACAACTTCTCAATCAAATTCCTTCCAAGCAAAGAAACATGTAGAACTCTCAAATCCGAAAAAAGATTGGTATTACTTGCTTATTAGGTGATTTCATGCAATGCTATATGTTAAGTTATTGGTTCAATTCTTAGCCCTTGATGTAAGCTCACCAATATTATATATATTACATCTAATTATAATGAAGATAAGAAAAAATAATATATATATATATTAATATTAATTAAAAAAAATTAAAACAAAATAAATCCAATGTTATTTTAAAAAGAGCTTGTATAATAAAATTATAAATTTCCAAGTTAATATATATTTTATACTTCAATAAACATGAAAATTAAATAAAAATTTGTTTTTTAATAATATTTATATTTCATAATTTCAACTATTTTTTTCTTTAGTATTCCATCTTTTGTCCATTTAGCTTAGGCGATAATGATGGTTTTGCTAGTGGCGCTACTACATGTGGGGGGTTTTAAGACAATATTTAAGACAATATTTGAGTAAAAAGAATCTTGTGTATTGTCTTTAAGTGGGTGTCTCAAAATATAATGTCTCAAAAATTTGTCTCTATAAAGACAATTTCATTTGTCTCTCTAGAGACAATTTCATTTTTGTCTCTTTGGAGACAATTTCATTTTTGTCTCTTTGGAGACAATTACATTTTTGTCTCTTTAGAGACAATTACATTTTTGTATTTTTAGAGACAATAGTTGAGATTTAAAACATAGTCTCTATAGAGACTATATGTCCATAATTCAAACTATTGTCTCTCTAGAGACAATATAAAAAAATATTAAAAAAAAAATCATTTTGAATGTGAGTAGTTTCACATTCAAAGTTCCCAAATAGTGATTTTAATTACCTTAAATCTTTGTTGTTTATGGATACCAAAAACATAAAAAATAAATAAATCCATTATTTTTAATGCTAACAGCAAAGTAATTTTAAATCTAAATGAAAAAAAAAATTCTTGAAAGCAACATTCAAAATAATAGGGCAACACACTTATATTTTCTGAAAATGCATTAACGTCATTTGAACATGTAGGATCCTCTTGGAGCTTCATTTTAGGACATTATGAGTCAAAAAAGAAATGTTCTAGATTTCTCCATCCTACAAGAGGGTTTACTCTCTAACATAGAAATTCAAAGCTTCAATCACATTAAATGGTGGAAATTAAATTCATATCCAGTTGTTAAACCACAATTTCAATACCCTTGTATAATTGGAATTAGCTTCCTTGATAAAAAAGAATTGTAATAATGTATACGAATTTGAATTTACAATTGATTGGAAATTCTGTCTTCATGAAGGTTTTATAAAAGATGAAAAATTGACACAGTTCCTGGAAACATGATATAGGCCAATTCTCAATCTATTGGTGGCCTACATAATTATCTTCTCCACTATTGGCTTTCACAATTCGAGTTGGCTCCATCTCTTGTTGGAGCCCAAGAATTGCTACAATTGGTATCCAAATTGGTGGTGATATAGTTCCCAAGGAAGCTTCATATCCAATGAATCTAATTCGGGTAATGAACTATTATGATCAACTTCATAACAAGCTAAAGTTGTAGAAAAGTCTCTATCACTAGATTTTTTCTGAGCAGTTAATCATTTCTTGCAGGCACACCAAACCACACATCCTTCTTCCTGTTAAGAATAAAATAATAAATTCCTGTAAGGCAAGTTTTATACCATTGCTCAACCATTTCCAAGAGAGCTACTTACTGAAATAAAATAAAATAAATGTAGTGTGTACCTGAAATAGAAATGTGTGCACTCTTAGTATTTCTTCATTATCACTTTCCTTGTCATGCCTTCCCTGATTCCCCGGAGCACCTACAAATGCAATAGTAGAGTCATTTTATTTTTTTATAATAAAAACCCCTACCATCTTTATAATAATTAATAATTGAAATAAAAATAAAATTCTGCAAACTTATTAAACTCTCAATATAAAAATGGCTCAAAAACAAAATCAATATACTCTTTAATATAAACATAAATTTTAATGATGATACCATCTCTATTTTGGTTGGTAGCACTGTTTGTTCCCAATAAAAGCCCAAAATGTTTTGAATACTAGTGAAAATACTAGGTAAATTTCAAACCCTTTTAAAATGAAAGTACATCACCTATTTTTCTTTGTAGTGGGATGGGAAGTATTTGACAACTCTTATTAGAAGAGTGAAGAAAATCTCTGACTAAAACTTTCAGAATCTCAATCAACATTAATACTCAACAATCATATGGGATTTTCCCTAAATGAGGAGATAGGGGAGAGCGAAGTGAAGTATTCCACCTAGCGAGATGACGTGATATCGAGTGGTGATTGAATTGGAAAAAATCCAATATAGAAGAGGCAAGTTGGTTCAAAACATAATAAATGTCCTTCTTCCCAGCGAACTACTCAACTCGATGGTACTTTGGCTATTGTAGTAAATCACAGAGAGAACTCTCCCACAAATGCCATTACCTATTACAATAATGAGTTGGGAAGCATGAGAAAATGAGTTCAATGAAGAGAGGTTGAGCAGAATGAATCTTCATTCAAAAGGGTTGGTGGTTTGCATTCCCCTAGAGTGTTGGTAGTATGGAGTATCACCAATCTGGTCTACTAGCAATTGTCGCAAAAGGTGCAAAGATAGGCCGATATTTTTTAAATTGTTAAAATAATATGAGGAATGTATTTGTAAATATGTATGCCATATATATTGACAAATTTAAATTTTAGTGGTGTATAACTGTTCATTCTTATGTAGTGTGGTCATATGCATACAAGTGATGGCTTCAAGGTGGTTGCCATGGGGTAACTAGTTTAGCATTCTACATCCCTCTTTTGAGTGCAAATGTAATATAATATAAATATACACATAAATATAAAATAGATGCTCCTGTGACACTCTACTTATGAGGTTTTTTGGTAAATGACTCTGCCACTTCGTTCCATGTTCTCGCAACTTATGTTGAAAGAAATTTAATAGAGGAGTGAATTAGAGATATATCATAAGATTTATACCTTCAAGTGACATAAACGATATGGGTATGCTGAAGGATAAATCCTTTAAACACAATGAAGGAAAAGCATGATGAGAAATTGCCCAATCAAGAATTTTAAGGAGCAGTTTGCAACAATTAATAAATCTATCATATAGGAAGATGCATCTTTGAAGCTACAAATATCCAAAAATAGCATATGGTAGGAACAAAAGTAGTAGTTGCAAACCCAAACAAAATAGAAATAGTTTTAGGAAATTAAGGAGACATTAATACACAAGGGTGTATATGCAAGGACTCATATTTTAGGCCTCCTAAATGAATGCTATGGAGAAAAATGAGTCTTTGTTTGGAAGCAGCTATCCTTATCGGCCAACAGTTAAAATTTGAAATGGTTATTGAGGAATAATAGAGGCAACTGTTAAGATTTGAAATGGCTATTGAAGAATAATAGACGAAGAGTTTCTCACACTCTATGCCTACCTCTGAACAGAAAAATTATGTGGAAAGGCATTGTGAAAGCAACCAAGGTGAGGAAATCTTGATGGTAGTGATTCATGCAACAACGAATAGATTGTTTATAAAGATGGGCAGTGAGCACCATGAATGTCTGTGTCGGTAACAGTTGGATAAAGAGAATGGAAAAGCGAATTAAAGCCATATATCATATGAATATCTAGCTTTGAGTGGCATGAAGAGTTGGTTATGCTGCCAAAAAATATTGACAAATTTCCAACCCAAAATTCAAGGAGAAGTTTGTGGCAATTAATCAGTCTATCACAAATGACCGATAAAGTGAAAAAAATAAACAAATTGCAGACTCAGAGTTCAAGGAGCAGTTGGGAGCAATTAATTAGTCTATCACAGATGATGATACATCTTCTAACCTGCAAGTATCCCAAAGGAGCAGCCATTGAGGACAACAGTAGCAAGTGCAAAAACATACGGAGCGGATGCATTTTCAGCAAACTTGGGAGAAGTTAATACACAAGAGTTATATGAAAGGACTTAGTTGTTGGCCCTTCCCAGTAAATGTTGTGTAGGAAAATCATTAGAGCATACTTGCTTTATTTCTTGGTTTTTATATTGATCACGTTGCAGTGATCTTACCCACAATAATACTCTATCTGCAGCTATGGAATCTGGAATCGTATTTTGATGTAAGGATGTAGATTTTTGGGTTGTTTAATGGAGCAACAAATAGTACATAGATTTTTTGGGTTGTTTTCTGATTGGTTTGTGACATCATTTTCACTTCTTAAGCAATAGATCCATAATTCCAACATTAACTTATAGATTATGGAAAAATGTAACATTGAAAAGAGTTGAGAATACATACACAGTTTCCTTCTCAGGTGGGGTTGCCAAAGGTGGTTCCGGGTACTTTTCCTCCAATATCTGGGTTATAACATCGGAGTCTGGAATCCAATTATAATCAATCTTGATGACAAAAACGTTTCCTTGAGGGTTCATATGCAAAAACCTTTGCACCAACATCTTCAACTTAGCTCCCCCTAATTTCCCACATAAACATAGGCACAGTCTCACACTCGTAATCGGTTTTAACCATAGCCATAAAGAAATGGCCTACAATGAAAACGAAAAATAATATATGGGCCTCGGAACCAAAAAGTTACCAGTCAGGTTTGTTACTGGTATCAATGAACTTCATGTTGCATGGGACCTGTTTTTCCTCGAGAGTAAGCAAAACCCTCTGGCTGAAGGGACCTGCTCAAAGATGTGTTCAATACATTAAGCTTTACTTCATACATTAAAATGCCTAAAATGCACTGATAGACGACAAATTGTTTAACAAATAAAGATGAAATAAAAGCCAGGAAATGCAACATTGAATCGTTCTACTAAAAAAGGGGAAAATGACAGGAAAATTACTTACCAACCTACTGAAGCCTTGGCATTCTGCAATTTTAACTTGACACACTCTCTTCCCATGACTTTTAGTTTACTGCTTGTACATTAGTTTTTCTGAAGATGTTAACATGATGTAACCTCTCAAAACTATAACACTATGCTTCTTTCCAGAGCTTGGATTCCAGTGGACAAGGATCTCTAGTGAGAAATGGCATGCAGTGATGGAAGAAGCAACTTAAGGTCACCGCTGCACAACCTTTCAAGCTCCAAACAGAGGTAAAATGGAAACACAAAACTTAGCCAATTTGTTTAGTTTTTGTGGGTAATTCATTTCTCACACATGTAGTTTTATGTAGCGTTCCTTGATCACTTCTTGTTTAGGAACATTTACATTTATTTATAATCTAGGCATGTATTGTATCAGAGGAGATCATTAAGAATAGAATGTTCATTTCCTTCTCTTTCATTTCAACCCTGTCTAGGGTTAGAACTTGCTTGACTTCCTTATAATTGTTTATATGATTTCCTTGTAAATGGTTCCCTAGAACTAACTTTTCACTTTTCATCTGTTTCTTTTTGTAAATAGTTGGACATATCCTAATTCCTGTCTATGAATAACAACTATTTTCTTCCTTTTGTTAATTTTTTGACACAAGTTCTATAATTGATCTTGACCATAATCTTAAAAATATGCTTCTCACAGTGTGAATCATATTATGTAAGGTAATATGAAGGGAACTACAGTAATCTGAGTCCCCCAGTCAAATAAACAGTCCCCTGGAATTGGGTTCATTGTTGCATGCTGGAGTGTCCTAGTTTAATAGGGGCGTGACAAAATATATTAAACAAACATACTAATAACCAGATTAACATTCTAGCAATGTTTTAATTTAGTGGTATTTTTAGTAGTGTGCATGTTTCATACTCTTGCTCTTAGCTCGTAATGCATGCTCTGCAGCCTTCCTCATAATCTTGTTATTGATTTCTCTTCGCCTGGAAATAAATGCATTTTCCTATCCATCTTTGGATTTATCCAAAATGGAAATAAATTTCCATGATGTAACGAGTTCTAACAACTTGCAGCAAAGAGGCCTCATGAAAGAGAGAGAGTTCATGAAGAAGCTCCAGGAGATGCTCGATGAGGAGGAAAAACTTCGAATTCCAGTTGCACAAGGGTTGCCATGGACAACAGATGAGCTAGAGGTTATTGTTGAATTAAAGTCATATGTTTACTAGAGTCCAATTTTTGTATATTTGTATCGATAAAATATCTCTGGGCATCATCTGAAAGCCCCCTGTGAAAGAAAGCACTAAACCATTGGATGTGAAGCTTCACATTGAAATAAGGGCAGTTGACCGTGTTGAATTTGACCACATTGTAAGGCATAATTTTTTTCTCTCTATGATTTTTAATGCCCTTTAAATGTACACAACCTTTAATCATCTTCTTCTGTGGTGAATCAAGTAGATTTCAGAAAGACTCAAAGCCATAGAGAAAGAAAGGCTAGAACAAGAGAGATTGTAGAAGTTATGTATTCTTGGGTCATTTTGTTATCTTGTTTTTAAAACCTATAAATTAGCATAGTGAGGCATTCCCTTGACAACTGAATTCAACAATTAGCCGAAGAAGAGGAGATCAAGAGGTTGAGAAAAGAGTTGGTTCCATGTGCTCAACCAATGCCCTTCTTTGATTGACCTTTCATTCCCAAAAGGTATGGTTTCTTATTGTACTAAGCAAGATGTTTATGTTTCTGTTAACAAGATGTCTAAACAAACTAAGACCTTCTTGTGATTACAAATTGAATAGATCATCAAAGCTTCCAACCATCCCCAAGGAGCCCAGGTTCCATATTCCTAATCACAAAAGAGCAAAGTCCATATCGTGGAATGATTTCAATGCTTATCAATAAGAAATTCGAGAATGATGGAAGATATCTGTGTACAACTACATTATTTCGTCTAGAGAAAAATAAGTTTTCTTTGAGATTCAAGTTGATGGCCCATCAAAGATTGAGATTTTTTGAATCTCTGGTCACTCTATGTTTTGGTTCGTCAAGCCCAAGCAATATAGTGTTAGTTTTGCAACTACAGGTGAAGAGAAGATACATAGCGTTGTATTTAGTATATCAAGGAATGCTGCCTGTTCTGTCTGCTCATACAGAAAAAATTGACAATGAAGTTTTTAGTTTATTTGTATTTTTAGGCATTTGTTTCTTAACAAATGTCAAGTTAATATATGTTAACTTTCTTCAAGCAGTACTTTCTTATAATTCTAGCCTGATAAAATGATCAAGCTTGTGGGTCAATTAAAAATGATTACATGGATCAAGCTAACCTTTCAAGGGACTATTGTTATAAGAGTGTGAATGTTTAAGTATAAACAATCTATCATTTATAATTATGTTGCAAACTTATATCCAACCAAACTAACTTAATTTTTTCCCTGAAAACTGACATCTTTGGAATATTATATATCTCTTACACCATAATCTTTTCGAGCATTGGGAAATATACAAAATTTCCATGGTTCTATATCCATATTCATGTTATATATGTAGCAGGACATGGATTTTAATCTGGGAGCATGTATTATATTTGAACCAACTATTTAGTTTGATTCTATTATACAGATATAACTGGTCCACTTGAGTACTCTACACACTATCAAGAGATTGAGACTTCATTGGAACATGACCGTTGAAAACCGAGGCTTCCTCTAGACAAGTGTAATGACCCCAGAAGAAATGTAAATATTTTATTTACCACTGTAAGAAAATGAAACTGAACAATATTGTTATTTTCTATTTATTAAAGTAATATTATTAATTTTCTGGAAATTAGAAAGTGTTTGGGAAATAACAGATTTTTTAACTTCTCATGGGAGAAGTGGAAAGAAGGCAGTTGCTTGTAGAACCCTAGCTACCTCCCCTAACTGGGGAATGCTCCCAAGAAAAAGAGGGGAGGGGAGGAAAAACTGTGCTGAAAGGTTAGATAGTAAAGGGAAGGAAATTCTAAGTCTGGTGATGACCAAATAGCATGCGCACAGTGTGCGACTGACTTGCAGAAGATAGTGGTCTTGCGAGCAAGCTCGGGGGGAGATGGGGTCCTGATGGACGAATCTCATGGTTGGGTGGAAAAAGGAAGCAGACAACGAAGGTGAAACTTAACCCAGGAGCCTATTTAACTTTCTTGGAAAGTACATGTATGTAGAAATTCTCCTGGAACTAATCTGCTGGCCTGAAATTTAGTCATGTGTTATGAATCAAGCATGCGTTATGCAATACAATAATGTACTATAATAGAACAGGGAAAAGAGGAAATATTGACCCTGTTCTGAAAGATTAGTTGCAAATAATATAGAAGGCTAGAATAAGAATTAGAGGTGTTTCCTATTGTTAGAAACAGAATTATTGTTTGATCTACAATAACTAAAATTATACTGGAACTTATGTACTGTGGTGTTTTCTGTTGTTAGAAACAGAATTATTGTTTGATCTGTAATAACTAAAAATTATACTGGAACTTATGTACTGTTGAAGTGACAACTGGGAAGAAACAGAGAGAGCATTATTATTTCAAATAATCGACCCAAAATACGGTCCAGTAGGGAGCTGAGTAGACTGACCTGGAAATTCAAAATTAACCAGACAGTGCTTACCCTAGCCCAAAGATGGGATTCCTGTGAGAATCTGTGCGAATCAAAATGTCATAGCATGAAGAATCAAGCCATAGAGCTGGTGAACCGGAAAGTAGATCAATACTCAGGCAAACTGGTAGTACTCCTAGTAGGATTAACCAGCGGCCTTGTCTCCAAAGGAGGAAACCTTGAGGTAAACTACCAGGTTTAAGCAGAACCGGGGTTAGGATGGAAAACCCTAACAAACATTTACCCAAGGAAATCATATACTATAGCTGTGTGCTAAAAGTGGAAAGTAGAAGGATAGAATATCTACTCATAAATAATAAACCCTAACCTCATCTTTAACGTGAAAATGCACAGAGCAGTGAAGCGAACAATCTTCGAAAACAGTAAAATCATTGTGATAAGCAAAAAACGATATAGTGACTTATCTGTACACAAAATCTTCAGTCCGAAGGCTTTCATTAAATATTTCTAAGACAGTACATACCCACAGAGTCAAAGAAAAGACTGAACATGCCAAATTCATGGTAGTCAAGCAGACCTGTGCGCATTTTCCGAAAATGAACTTTCATAGTATATATATCATGATAACAGGACGACATCAAGAAACCCAAATTTATAATAACAGTAAATCTGTGAATAGAACCTTATATGACCAGCTTCCAAATTACATTAAATAGGGAAACAAGATAGCATACACAGGAGGGTATCAAGGCCTCGACCCAAGGAAGGTATTCCAAGAAACAGTACAACATAATCTTACAAGAAAACTCGTCATGGCCGTGGCCGCATATCATGTTCTTTGATAAGAAAATATAAATACATAGTATTACTTCTGTAAAATTACAAGGCCCCTGGCCAGAATAGCAATAGAACAACAAAACAGTCCGGAGATCTGGTAGCCCCTGCTGAAAACAAAGAGTGGCGTAACCTGGAAGGTAGGTCTGCTCGAGGAGATATCAAGAGGCATAAGGGGATGCTTTCCCTCTGAATAGCAACATACAACTGGGCAGATAACACCCACAACTATAATCGAAGTGGAGTTCAAGATCTCATTGGATGCCAAACCCTTCGTATAACCCAAAACAAAAATACTTCAAGATGAAGCTTACCCGGAAATCTTAACTGCACTGGTATTTGCTGGAATGAACCAAATCCGCAAGGGTGGATAGTTGCGGAAGCTCGAGCCCATACCCGCCATTTCCTTATTTAGAAGGTAGTAACAATTACTAAGAAGAATTTTGTAGATGACATAAAGCAACAAATCAAAGGAATTTATGAGCTTAGTGTTGTTAATCAGAAGGATTTTAGCAGCTTACCTTTCCAAAAGACAACCCAGAAATTCTTGTCTGGTCCTCAGTGACAGAGTATCCACCATATTCGAAGAACTGGATGGAGGAAGGAAGAGCAGAGCACGAGCAAGCGCCAAAAACTTAGGAACCAAATGAACCACAATCCAACAACCAAGAATGTGTATCATTGCCGAATAGGTTGTAGCCATCGGATCCGAGATCTGAACTCTCCACCATTGATGGGGGTAGGAATCCCGAGACATCCAGCTATGGAGGGATGGCCTGCTCGTGCCATGGAGCCATGGCAGAGCCGTAGAGATCATCAAGCCCCGATCGAATGATCCACAGATAAACATGCAAGGGATGAGTTAAATTCACCGTATTTGACAGGTCTCGGCATGAAGTGCTGAATACTGTGCATAAGACTATGCGTACCATAATGCACGGGCTATTTAAGGTATTTTCAAGTAAATTCATAGATTCAATTACATACTATAATTTTTATTATTTTCAAGTAATTAAGGTATCAAAACCAATGAGTTATGTTCTTATCTATATGTATTGCAAAACTAAGTCAACACTACCTAATTTAACTAGCATTTATTTTCAAATAGTCAAGGTATCAAAACCAATGAGTTATGATGATATCTATGTGAATTGTAAAAGTAAGTCAATACTACCCAAGTTAGCTAGCACTATAAATATTATTCAAAGGCACAATGATAAGAATTAAAATTTGGTTGAATACATCTAGTTACTTGTCATGTCTTCACTGCTAAGTTTTGGTACAATTATAGAGCATCACATTGTGATGTAAATATAGTCTAAATTAAAAATTTTAAATTACACCATCTATTACTATATCCACTAAACATAATACAATGACCACAAGGTACCACTACTCATACTAACATGAAAAATAATTGAGCTACCACTATAACAAAGAGATTTTCACTACCATGGACATAGGTAAATTAGGGATTACCTTTTCACATGTTTAAGAAAATATATAGATATAGTTTCCCATTGTTACTTCTATCACAATACTTATGACAACACTTACTTTAAGACAATCTCCCCTTAACAAGAAGGACATGGTTATTGAAGCAACCTAATTTAATAATATAAAAGAGAAACACATTTATTATATTGGGACAAATATACTAACCTTGGATCTATCAAGGGAGGAATGGGGTCATATTACTATAAGTCAAAATCTCTTTTACAATGTGAACTTTTGAATACATTTTTGCATCAAATTTATCATCTCAGCACTTATAGATCTATGTGAGTTCTCTTAAACATTTTTATCTTAATTGTTTTAAAACTAACATCAGACATTAAGTCAAGCTGACTATTCACTTTCCAAGGCAGAGAATATGTCAACTTGGCAGTTACCGGCATTATAACTTAATATTAAATATTATTCTTATTTTTTCTATCAATATGAATGCTTATAATATTTAATATATTGTTAAGTAGATTCCCATCGACTAATTAGTGAAGTATCTAATATTGGATGAGAGAGTTGTAAGGATGAAATTTTGGCTACCACGGGTTAAATTTGGTATTTGTATCATGTCAATGCAAAATTAGATTTCACACCTCTCCAGGAATCAATCAAAATAATTTACAAATACCAATCAAAGGAATTCAATAGATGGTTAAAGTAGTGGTTGGGAGGAGTTCATTGTCAGAAACATCCAATGGTTTCCAAACTAGAGAAACAAGGGCATGGGTTTGATTTATGAGCTAACGTTTGAAAAATTTCTACGAGAAGAGGAGTTGGTGGGAGTCCTTATGGCAAGGGCTTGCACCTCTTCCTTTATTTCTTAAAGTAGGCTTGAAATACATGATTATAGATATATGATACATATAGTATGCAAACCACTCACAACACAACAATATTGAACATTTGCATGAGACATAACTTGATTTATTTTCAATATATTTTTGCTTTAAAAAAGGCAATATATGCTACCATTATCCAATACAATGATTCACCAACATTGGGTGTTAGTGCCTAAATCTACCTCAGGCTGAAGGAAGGCAGGTCTAGGGTAACTTCAAACCATGCTTAACCTTGTAGCTAGCCCTACTAGGTTGGGAGAGGGCTCTCTCCTTGTCAATCTCAATTAGAATATGGCAACTAGGGCTTGAGATGACTGAAAGTTAATGCTGATTTTAGGCTAGGTATATTTGTTCAGAGGATTTTGATTGATTTTAATGGTTGGTTACTGGATCAAATGAGGAAGGTAGCTTTGGGTCTAGGAAATAAACTTAGATTTGTAGAGGTTCCTGTGGGGCGAGGTAGGCAAGTGTTTTAATAGTTTGAATTGGATGTGATGGTGAGTCTAAAGACTGGTGAGGAGTTGGAGAGGGCATGCAAGGTTCATGAGTCCTCTTCAAATAGTAGAAAACATTAAAAACTAAATGTATCCTCTAGGCAGAGCACTGAATATCAATGGATTCTACCTAATTCTCTTGATTCATTTAGTTATGAAGAAAGAAATAGATGCTGGAACATATACACATAAGAGAAACTAAATCACAAAGGAAAAAACAATGCCAAGTCACATTACCATAAGAATCCCACAAAACACTGCAAAACCCTGGTTCATTTCCTTGGCAAATTGCAGAAGTGATTTACAATAGTGCTTAATGCACCTAGAAGAGTCCAACCTTGACAAATGACTATGAAAGCACAAGATATAGGCATCAAACCACCTATGCTAGCCATCAGGGGTTGAATCCATGAGTCAAGGAGCTATTTCAACAAGATCTAAACTAGAAACTAAAAAATAGGTAGTGGAACAGCTTGCCCCTAAATTCTTGAAACTGATTCATTCAGCTCAAAACCACCTATAACTAATGTATCTACCTCCTTAAGTCTCTTTTCATCATTTTTACATAATAGTACATCAAGTTACATCATATTACATCATGAATTTTACCATGAGAGAAGAAAAAGTCAAACTAGTAGAAAACTAGGCGAAATTCTGAGTTTTTAAACAAAATTGGCAAAATTTTGCCTGATGCGCAGTGCCCTGAGCCTGATGCGTAGCGCCATTTCAAGGCTAAGTTTTAAGACCTTCCCCTTCACCAAATTAGGTCCAAGATGGCTTGTTGGAAATATCTGTCTGTATAATTTCTAGGACAACTAGAAGTTTTGGATTTAGAGTCCATTTTCCCCTTCAAAAATCACTTCTCCCAAGACTGCTTCCTATGGGTCCAAAAAGTGGCAGAGAGGGAATTTTTTAGGTGTTTTTTGCCCTTTAGGTGACCCATATTTCCTCCAAATTTCATGAAACTTTTTAGGTTTTAGTATTTTTCCATGAGGAATCCAAAAATGCAAGCCATTTTCCAAAATTAAAAGCTAGATCAATGCATAGCGACGGTGGCGTTGTGCATCAGATGAAAATTCCTGTGTTTTGCAATTAAAATTTGTGAAATGAAAAAAATTTCTCAAAATTGTTTCAAATTTGGCAAGAGGCAAGCTGACTAATTGCTTTGCTATGCCAAGGAAGCTTTAGCCAAAATTTTAAGTTTATCTTGCTCCTTTTTGGCTTTTAAGGCTCTCTTTAACTTAGTTTTTAGGCTTCTTATCCTTATCTTGAAAATTTTGTTCCGGGCCAAATAGTGATAAGCCATGTGGCACAACATGTTCTTCTACTTGTTAGCCTTATCAAGCATCTTCTCAAGGTGGACATTTACTCTTTCCAACCATGATTCTCGGTCAGCCTCTATTTCTTATTCTAGTGATGTCATCTTGGTTTTCCTTCTTTTTGCCACTTGTTGGTTTTCCCTAATGGTTTGCAGCTCCATGATTGTTTGTTTGTCCTCCAATTGCTTGTTCTCTTGCTCAAGGAAGTTAATGATGCACTTATCCCTCTCAAGGTCAAGCGATAAGGATTGGATCTCAACCTCTTTCTCTTTGATGACCACATCCTTGAGTCTTGAGCTTTGGGAGCCCAAATCAATGTCATCTTCCTCGACCAAAACAAAATCTTTGTCTTTCCCTTCTGAAGGTCCTTCATCATGCAATTTTTCTTTCCTTTGTCCTGTACCTGTCCTGCTGAAGAAGAAGGCAAAGCCCCTTTCACACTAGGTGAAGATAGCATTTGCCTGTGATCTGGTGAAGGAAACGAGACCCCTTCCACCCCTAGTGGAGATAATACTCATTTGGAAGTTGCAAAAAGTCTTCTTGTGCCTTTTTCATAAGTTATAAACACAGGAATGTGAGCCTCTTCAGTTTTTCTTTCAAGCTATTTTTGTTTCCTGGAAGGTTCACCTTCCTCTTGAGGATCTGTAAAAATTTGAGGCCCCTTGAAGATTTCATGGGCTATGAAGGTTTCTCATGGTAATCCCAACTGAGTGAGCTGATGCACAAAAATAATCTTGATGAAAGCAAAGTGATAAATGCTATCGAGCTGCTATGGGTATGGTTTTCTCTTTGCAATCACAGTCATCCTCTCTATGTTTTTGCAAATAAAATATGGAATACTCATCATTCTAACCCTGGTGAAATGCATAAGTAATCTGATATGATAGGCATAGAGTCTGGAGAACCTACCCTCACATGTGAAGTATTTGATAATGAGTTTCAAAAGTGGAACATACCGGTCCTCCAAGAACTTGAAAGGAAACACCATGCTCAATTTACCATGATATTTGGCCTTAATATATGGTTCATAATGCTACTTGCTGATATTCTATCTTTTGTTCCACCTTTCCCCTACATCTGGCATCCTAGTTGCTTCTGCAATAATGGCTGGCAAAAGAGAGAAATTGATGCCAGCAAGATGTACCATGTTATTCTCCATGTTTATGACAAATTGCCTTGCCAATTCATGATGATACTTAACCCTCTCAACCATCTCACAAAACTCAAAGCAAGATTGGTATCTGAAACAAGTGGTAGCAAGAGGGCAAGCAAGGAGTTCAACAATGCTAATAGGTTCCTCTTTGATAATTTTCCCAGCCTTGTAAGGTCTCCTAGGCTGTACATTTCTATCTTTTGAACTGTCACTTAGTGTTTCTTCTTCATAGCTTGACTCACTATTTCTTGCCATGGTGCTTGGTGCTTGTCTTAGGGAAGGGAAGGGATGTGATGATGATATGGTAGAAAATGGTAATGAGGGAGGACAAGGGAGATGAGTCTGAAGAGATTTTACTAATAGGAAATGGAGTTTGGGAATGAAGGAATAAGTTTTGGGAAACTAGGGTTTAGTGAGGGATTTCGGGTTCGGTTAAGGGAATTAGTTGTTTTAGGGGAGTGGGATATGGAAAATGGGATAAATGGAGTGTTTCAGGAAAATGGAAGAGGGAAAAGGGTTTAATGATGCCTTTTGGGATTATGGAGTGAAAATTTCACAATGGAAAGGAGTTTAATGAAGACAAGCTAGGGTTTAACTTTCAGCATGCAAAACTCATGAAGAACATAAGTATGAGATCAAGTTTAGCTCTAGGGCAATGATAACTTACTTGTAGAATAGCAATGTAGTGTTTTTGAGGGTTATTGAATGATTTGGAACGATTTAGCAAGCTCTAGACTGATGCACAGCACACTGGGCCCAATGCGTAATGCCCATGGAAATTAACACTGGCAGAAAGTCACTGATGCACAGCGCGAGCCTGATGCGCAACACATTGCCTCTGATGTGCAGTGCCAGACAAGTTTTCTTCGAAAACATGGTTTTTAACCTCCTTAGCTCAATTTTCCTCCAAATCGCGATTTTGTGCTCTCCAATGGTATTTTGCACAATAAAATGATAAATGGCACTCCTTTCACATTATATATGGATGACTTTTAATTTTTACTTATTCCAAACCCACTTTTCTAATGTCAAAGTCACTTTTGGACATAAGCTTTATTTTTTCATTTGAATTGACTTTTTTTTATCATTTGGTAAATTGATGCATTGATGCTTTTGCTTTTGTCCGTAGTGGCTGGAGTTTTGAAGGTGAACAAGGGCAGCAACTGGAACTTATTACATATAGAAAATATTTCAAATTACATAAATTTTGTACATAGAAAATAAAAACTCCGATTTGACCTCAAAATAGAGTTTTGAGATAAAAATCACTTATTGAGCATATAATTAGTGTAATTTTGATCTAATGAACTTATTAGACCACCTCATGTGCCCGCTGACCCTTTATTGGGTTTTTGATGACCATGGTGGCAAACCATAGACCTAGTGAGACCTAAAACCCTAGAACTGATTTTGGTAAATGGAATGAAATGAAATGACAATAAATGACCTGAACATGTGAAAACAGGCCAGCAGGTAAATTCCATGAGGGAGATTTGACAATGAACCACTACCATCAGTTGATCCATGACCTAATGGAATGTAGCTGATCAGATGGGACACCTAATATGCATGCAAAAATAGAAATTTGATCACTCATGGAGGGATGAAGATACCGACACTAACATTGGGCACCAAACAAATGAATTGGACCACGGATGTTATGTACAATGACAATCATCCATGATAAACTATGATTATTAGCCACTCTGACAATCGTCATTTATGGTCACTCATTGAACATGCTCATGAAATCTGAGATCACTAGACATGGTTAACATGCTTTGGTTAACACAATCTAGTATGGTGTGAGGGTCTTTCCTACAATGCGAGCTTTCTAACACCCTTTAAAACACCATTGCTTCACGAAAGGCATTTGACAATGCTTCATAATTTTGCCTTTGTATATGAGAAAGAAAATAAATGTTACTTCTCCCTTATCCAATATAATTCTCTTAATTACAAATTGAACAATGTATCATGACATTGCCTTTCTCTCTTTGTGTGAACTTGCTCAATTAGCATCTAGATACCTTGTGAGATAAAACTCAATGTATGTATTGTATTTGGTATTGTGTCAATTATTCATTTTTTATGTCTTAATATTGTGTTAATGGCCTTCCAATGCATGGTCAATCTTGAATTAAAATTTTGACATGGAAAATCCCAATTTTGCAATTTTGGCAATCAAAGGCACAGTGCAGGGACAACATGTATCCATCTTGGAGGACAGTGGGGCAACCCAAAATTTTATTAATGCACAGTTGGTGGAGTGTAGAGGCATTCATAGATTGATATATATCCTGAACAATGTGGGCGAGAGAGGATGCCCATGCTTCACCTCAGTTGTCTTCTTGATTGTTGGTTCGATATGTTGAGGATATGGTTTATGGGACAAATGTTGAGGATATGGTTGATGGTTCGATGTTGAAGTCAAAATCATCCCTTAACCCTTTAGCCAAAAAGATGTCTCCTCAAGTTTCTCCAATAATATCCTATGAAGAGTCATAATATTTAACTTGGAACTATGGCCCACCATGATCATCTAATAATTAATTGAAATAGCAATAGACCCCAATTTAGGGATTGGGTGGATCATATGGTGGGACTATGCTAGTGGGAACCCTAAATAAATGACTTGAAACCCCCTTGATTTTCTACCTTGATGGCATTCATCTCCCAAATTTCTTGTTGGATACACAAGTCTTGAAAACATGACAAGGAAGATGAGAGGAAGTTGACAAGGACATTAGGTTGTCATAGAACATCATAAAGTGCGTCCACATGGATGAACATGGAATGGGAATTAAGGTCATAAAGTCATAAAGGTCACAAAGGTGCATCCAAATATTTTGGAGTGTCCCAAATGGAAATATACAATTCTTGTCTCCTCTAAAATAAAATATACATTTATTGTGGTGATAGTATCCACAAGATTCTTAGAACTAGTGGTATAGTGTTTGGCAATGAATGAATAAGCAAGAAACCATAAGCAAGAAAAGGGGGAAAGTATCAAACAAATATGGTTATAATATGCATCAAAATCCCCATCCTTGAATGAAATGGTGGTTGACACAAGGCTCATGAGAGAATATGGGATGAAGATTGGCATGGTCAGAAAATGAGAGAAGGGTTTTATCTACTAAAGGAATATGGGATGGAGGTTATGTCTAAGTTCAGGGAGGCTTTTAACTTTTTTTACAAGGATGGAGGTGGATGTATCACAATAAAGGAGATCAGGACAATAATACATTCTTTGGGTTGAAACCCCAATGTATATTGGAAGTGGTCCAAATGTTTTATATTCAATAATCCAGTCTCGAATACAATCAACCACAGAAGAGTAGTTATAATCTTCCTGTAAATGAAACATATTAAATACACCATTCCAAAATTATTTTTCTAAGGAGAATCAAAGAAATAGATGAGTCTGGATATCCATCGCCTCCATACATAGTAAAGAACAACCAGGCCCACTCTGTCCTTTACGACACATTGTCCCATGCCAAGATGAAGCCAGAAAGATACATTTACTGATATTCTTAAGCAAAGCGAAAATATGAAGCCAATATACAGAGATTCTCTGAAGGACTGCTCGAACTAGAGTCAAATTGCCTCCTAGGGAGAGCGACCTCTGTGCCCATGATAAAAGTTTACAGTGGATTTTCTCTATAAGTCAACTCCAATACTTAATTCCATAACAATTAGGTTGGAGCATAAATCTAAGATTTTCAAAATCTGCATCCAATGCAGTGGAGATAACACCAAAAATATGATAAATCTCCAGTACCAATGCATCATCTGGGTAAGAAGAAAATATATGAGATTTATTATTATTCATAAGGAGTGCAGAGACCGATCAAAAGAGGTCAATCTACCAAATAGTAACACATCATCGACAAATATCAAAGGAGTAATTGTGACTTGTCTACCTACACAATTACATTTAATCCATCTACCTCCACACGCGACCAAAATTATTGCCCTTGTGAATTTTGTGACTAATTCTTCCACAATCCAATATTTTATCCTCAACGTCTTCTTCTCGCAAAAGTTGTCATAGATACTTTGAAGTAGGGATATTGTCTACTAATAAATATTTTGTAATTTGCATCCACCATCCTTGTAGAAATTATGGTGTAGAGTTGCAACTACTTATGAAGTTTTAATCAAAATCACAAGACACAAATCTACTCTATTGCTCTCTCAAACTTAATTCATAATTTAGAACAAAAAATTCATACATGCAATAAAAAATAACACACATGCACACATAATTTTTCCCGAGGAAAGAAATATGGTAAAAAACCCAATCTCTGTTTGCATTAATATGATGAATAGAAATGTATTGCAATTTATTTGCTCAACTAAGCACAACCTGCAAGTGAATAACTAGTCTCTCATCTCACTGAGAAGCTATAACCTAGAATTAGTAAATTTCTACCTCTGTTTGAGCCCATATTTCCTTGTGCAATTCCTTGAGAAATTAGGCCCCTATTATTTAGGATTTTTTACAAAATAGATTGTGAAATTCCCAAGGTTGATCATGTGACTACATGCAACACCTGTACACTCAAGGCTAGTCTACAATTGATGTTACATTGCCTTGGAATCTCCACCATAGTTGGGTAACTCGAATTCTCCATGCACTAGCTATTTTGGGTTGATTGATCAATTAACTGGATGATCACTGAGTTTGACTCTACTCCCACTGCACAATTGGCCTTCCACTAGTATGGGCTCTGAAATGTTCCATGATAATTGCTTATTCTTGGGGCTTGGTTTTCAAGGCAAAGTCCAACATTCACTCTAGACTAACAATGATCATCAATAACCACTTGGTGAATGCTAGTAGTCAACCAGTAAACCAACCACACAAGAAATTGAAACCAAATAGGTAAAAATGAAGGTTAAGTATGTTAACGCAAGAGTTCAATAAGAACTTGAATTTGGTTACTTGTGGCTACTAGGGAGATATTTCCATTAAAGGAAATCATAACACAAGAAACAACACAACAAAGTATAAGTGATCTGAATGACGATGTTTCCAAATATGTAAGTGAAGGACTTGGAAATTTATAGTGATCATTGGAATGATAGATATCAAACACAACATGATGATGTTGTTTGGGAGGGACATATCGTTGTGGAGGGATGAATTTAGTTTCTAAGAGGGTCTCAACTCAATCTACCCAGTTGGATGGATTGTTTATCTCAGATACATTGAGATTGGTTAAATTCATCTTATCAAGTTCATGAGGGTAGGAGAGGGAGCCGAAATAGATGGGAAGCTTAATAATGATCCACAAGGAAAATATATGCCTGCATGTAAAGGTAAAGGGAATGCTAGGGGGGTAATTTGATTCAAAGAAAGGTGAATTATGCTTCCCTGAATGGACATCATGAGACTGTGTTTAAGATTCACCATTCTGAAGCTGCGAGAAGACTAGAGTGTAAGCACATGAGAGAAGCTAAACATATTGTGGGTTGTGAAGAGGGCCAAGAAGTCCCTTTCTGGTTCTTCCTCTTTTATATTGGAGACACAAGATTTAAGAGTGTTTATAAGGTAGCAGTAAAGTTGAGATGGATTGTCAAGCATATGTTGGGAGGGGTGTTGTTGGACTGTCACAGTGGAAAAAATGATCTAATGGATAAAATGAATATCAACTGAAATTTTTTTTTTAATGTTGAGGAGCAACTTGGGAGGTGTAGTTGATGGTTCCCTAAGCTAGGTCAAGTGCTTGCAATGGATTAAAGATCAACTTCTGCTGCAAAGTCTCACGAGGAATATGATTATGCAATAACTGCACCTGAAAAATTGGAAGTCAAAGTCTAGGACTCATTACAAAGAAGCGGTTCAAACAATCACCACTAAGTTTTGAATGGGATCTAAAATTTAACTTTCTCAAAATTGAATAAAGTTGGAACCACTCCGAAACAACCTGAAACAATTAATGTTGATATTAAAAATTTAGGTAAAAGTTGACATTATCCTTATCTTTCCTTTTCAAAAAGGAAAGATAAGGAGAATGTCAACTTTTACTTTAAATTTAAAAATTAAATATTACCATTAATTACTAGGGTTAGGTTTTGTAGGGCCCTCAAGTTAAGATTTTTTTTTTCCTTTTAAGTATTTTTTATTAAAAAATTATTATTTGGTGGTCATTAGCTATGTTGCATTACATTCTTCAAAATTGGTTAGTTTATTAGATAACTAGTGACTTTGGTGTTTTAAGGTCAGTTCAATACAAGACCAACCTTAGCCAATCTGAACCACCAAACTAGACTAGTACAACTCTAAAACCATTGGGACCAACCAATTCCACTAGTTCTAGGCTAGTTCCAATAAGAGTTTTCCCTTCTCATCTTCCTCTGAAGTCGTTTTGTTGGATCCTTTCAGGAATGGTGATTTGGAAAGTGCCATAAACTGTCAAATTATTGTGAGCACCTAAGATCATAAGTAGTTTAGCCTTGCAAACTTAAATTTGCAAGGATCTAGTACAGACATCCCAAAACATATTTAGTGAGGATGTGCATGCAAGAAACTATTACAGGCCCCCCAAGATACTTAGTGAGGACGTGCATGACCAAAAAGCATAAAAAAAATTATCCACCCTCAAAAACCCTGCCCAAAACATTGAAGTGTGGTGCAAAACAAATTACTGGTAGGTTATTAATGCTACCAACAATAATTCCTTCTCCAATTTCACAAGAAGCTCCTACTCAAGCTACCTCCTCCACTATGGTTATAGCAAGTTCTTGCAACTGTGTGAGCTACAAGAAATTAAAACTGCCTTCAAATATCCACCAATCTTAGGGAACTTGACTTCTCTTCATGCCCCAACTATTTTGAATTGATTGATGAGTTAACTATATGATCACCGAGTTTGATTGAAGTCCCATCGCTTAAATGACTTTCCACTAGTTCCTCCAAAAGTTAGAACTAGTTTAACTGACAACATCCTGAGATAATTGACCTTTACTACTACAAATTAGCAATCACATATGCAGAACTGAACTCTAACTCCTCCAACTTGAATTTATTGAGTAAACTAGGTGACACAAGCCATGTCACACAAGTTAACATCATCCAAGTTGTCTGTTGATGTGGAAATTCGAATTTTTTCAATTTAATCAAGGAAAAATCAAATTGAGAATTTCTTGCTGCATTTTTCAACACATAGTTCATTGGAATGTATTACTTTCACTATGAACTTGGCATAGTTCACATGTTAAGTTCATAAGGTTTTGGACTGATGTGGTTCTATGTGTTGTGTATATAAATAATAGGTGTCCATCTCTTGCTATTAGAAACAAGACTCCCTATGAAATGTGGTATGGCCACATTCCTTCAGTGAGGCATCTTAGGGTTTTTGGTTCCTCCTATTATGCCTTCATACCTAAGGAATAGATAAAAAAACTCAGTCCAAGGAGTCACAAATATATCTTCTTTGGGTACTCATACCTCCAAAGCATACCATATCTATGATGAAGTGAATAAGAAGTTTATAATATCTAGAGACGTGATCTTTCTTGAGTCTTCCAAGGTTGACAATGTTGTTGAGTGGTAGCTTAATCGTTTGGATATATTCGAACATGCAAAGTATTTTCAAGAGTTTGTTAGTGAGATTCCATATCTCCTTCTCTTAGCTCTATAATTTCTATGAATAGCCATGAAGAAATCAGGTTGAAGGAAATTCCTTCACCTGCTTTGTTAGGAAAGAGCTAAGAGACTACTAGTAGTAGGTAGCCAAATCTTACAAGTGGTGAGGGTATATGCAAGATACAAAGCAAGGATTAATGCAAAGGAGTAATGAAAAGGAGTGTACTAACTACATATATATCATCAAACATCTTTCATCCCACTTAGGATGCCTTGCATCTGCCTGGTTGGTCATAAGATCATGTTGGTCACAACCTTCGTAGCTTAAATAAACAAGTGGTAATACTCTTCGTCTTCTAAGCTATGTAATAAACAAGTGAAAGGGAGCAATATACGTAGAGGAAACACATAGAATGACTTTCAGTTCTTGCAACCATGAATGTCATTGAAGACGGAATGATACGACAATGATAAGCAAACTTTTAAGCTACATTAAGAGGTGTATTTCAAAAGATGTGCTTTGTTTTCCATACCTAGCCTCCAAAGGGTTATGCATCAGATGGAGTGTTCATGTGGTCCTGATATTCTATCATACCTTGGGTTTCTTGGTATGCTTATTTTTCTCCTCATCTCCTTGAGAGTCATCTATCATGTCATCTTTCTTCGTGGCCTGTGAGAGAGATAATTGTGTAGCTTCAACGGGCAGTGACTGTTGCGGGATGAGGCCTGGGGAGGACACATTTACACAGTTTTAGGATGCAAGGCACTACTATGGGATGAGGCCCTGGGAGGACACATATATGCAATTTCAGGATGCAAGGCAGACTGGGTAGTCAAGGGACAAAACTGCACAGTTTTTGGAGACAGTGGGTTCCGGCTGAGGGAAGGACACTGGAGGAAACCACTACGCATTTTTGAATGGTAAGGGAGGTTGGGATTTTTCTGTATGACACGATTTGAACAAGAAACGAAAAAGCTTGAGGGTTACATATGTGAAGTGCGTAGTTTAGGAAAGTTGGATGAGGCTAGGTTGCTAAGGAAACTCCGAAATTTAGCTAAGTGTGGGATCAGTGGAAATTATGTGAATAGTGATAAAACTTGACTACGATCACACACTTGAAAACTTATTGATACAACATAGACCATCCAGAACATATAACACATACTTCACTTAATGCAACAACCTTTGTGGCAGCTTACGGCAAGTGCGGCTCTGATTATATACTTTGGGAGGATAAAGGTGACACTTGTGTAAGAGTGTGTGAAATGAGTGTTAAACATGTCTATGTGGTGAGGACAACCCATTCTCATAAATATTTCCCCTTGAAGAAAAACAAACCTCCCTTTGCATGTCAAGCGATTACCCCCATGCCCAAAGATGACACATTCTATGTAAAGATAAAAGCATGAACGACTCTTAAGATCAAAAAAGGGGAGCTTGAGATCATCAACTTACCAATAAGTGACTAAGGAACGATCGATCAAAATATCCATAGTGGGCTCTGAAATTTAAGTGTAGGCCAACATTTTGGAGGGTGTTGCAGCCTCTACAATAGAGGCTTCACCTTCTTGCTAGCTTCTTTTTCAACTAGTGTCTTGAATTCTACGAAATCAAAGAATGCCTCATCTTTATTCCACATGAATAAGATCCAACACTTCCGTGAGAAGTCATCAATAAAAATGACAAAATATTTGTGTCTAACAGTGTAGGTTGTTGAGAAAGGTCCATAAACATCATAGCGGATCCTTTCTGGGACTGCATGTGCTTTGTTGTCCTGATCATGGAATATGGATTTTATGTACTTCTGGAATGTACATTCTTTGCATATATCCTATTGCTTAAGTGCTCCTTTAGAGAGGCGAGTGGTTATTTGTTCTATAATATTCAGGGTACCATGATACAAATGACCAAGTATTTTGTGCCAAAGTTCATCAACATCGCAGCCTTCACTTTCTACGCCTTAGTGCTTAATGTAGCACAGTCTTCCACATCTAGCTTATACAGGTTCTTCACTCGAACCCCAATCTGCTTCACCTGCCCCGCGGCTCTGTGTCTCAAGAATGCTTTTCCTTTGTTGAATATCACTTCACAACCATGGTAAACCAACCACTCGGTGAATGCTAGTAGACAGACCCCTAATCCTTTACCTTTACCTTTTTTTACTATTGCCTCATATTGAAATTTTGAAGACAAAATATTTCTTTTCTCTTAAAAAATTGTCTTAAAGTCCCCCTCTGTGTAGTAGTGCCAAATGCAACAATAGACAAGTTTTCTCTAATTGTATCAGCATATATGAAAGGGATAGAAGAGGAATTGATGTCCGAGAAATCTTGTCAGTAAAAGTTGTCATGTTCTTCTTAGTCGACTACCCCCACAAAACAAAGAGCCCAACAAATCGTTGTCTTTATATAAGATAACGTGAATGGTAAGTAAAATAACAACCTCGGTATAGGTGCAAGATAGTAGTTGTCTACAAGCTAGCCGACTTAGGGCGCATTGTCACAATCAATTTTGCAGTTGCTAGATAATATCATCTTAAATTGATATGTTTCTGTATTAATTGTTAATTGTATTAAATAGGTTTGATCTAAAGTGGTCATTGTCTTAAATATAAAGTTTTGTCTTAAAATATTTTTATCTCAAACTGCTTTTGTCTTAAATATAAAGTTTTGTCTTAAAATAACTTTGTCTTAAATTGTTTTTGTCTTAAAATAATTTTGTCTTAATCTATTTTTTTCTTAAATATAAAGTTTTGTCTTTAAACTTTTGTCTCAAACTACTTTTGTCTTAAATATAAAGTTTTGTCTTAAATATAAAGTTTTGTCTTAAAATATTTTTGTCTCCAACTATTTTTTTCTTAAAGTTTATATTTAAGACAATTCAATTGATATTAAATTTTAATGTAAAATAATTAAAATAAAAAGTGATTTTTTAAGACAAAAGAGCTCTTTTGTCTTAAAAAGATGTCTTAAAAGTGCCGTGTAGTGTCGCCAACAATCTTCCTAAATTCTTTTATATCCATTGGCCATCTGCTTATATGAGGAGAATGAATAGCTTTCCAGTGACAAAGATCAGGATTGGCCACACCCCTCATCTTCATTTGGATAGAAGGGTTTTCCATAAACGCTATTTAGGCAATCTTCACTTGGTTTTTCTAATATGTCTGGTTGGAATTAAATTTAGAGCAAAGTTAAATGTTTAGTTTGTTATTGCCACATGCTTACTTTACAAGACTTCGACATTATTTTTATTTTATTTTGAACTGTTAATTTATGTAATAATTATATTTACTTTGATTTAATTATACATATATAATTCAAATAAATGTACCTATTTTAACTTGGCTGCAAAAAAAATTGTTTATTTTTTAAATCAACGGACATGATTGGATTTCAACGAAATATTATAGCAAAAGGAACTGATAAGATCTCACCCCCTACTGTCATTTAATAATTGCTTATTTAATAAACTTGATGCAGGTGTGTTTACCTTTCCAATTCCGCTGAATAGTGTTCTCTATTTTAGTTTCCATTTGTTTGATTCACTTTTGCTTTCATTATTCAAATAGGTTTTATCAGTTTCAATTTAACAAGCCTTGTCGCGTTGAATTACAACAAGGACATGTTCAATTCGATTTCCTGTTAATTATTCAATTAGGTTTTAGATTACTAGATACACTTATCATCACGTTTCGATTTAATGTCCAAATGCATGTATTACCAAGTTTCAATTGTAATATACCTGGCCTCAAAAAGAAAATTCCATTGATATAAACATTCTTATGAGCTACCCTAAGCTACTGTCAAGATAGGCTGAGTAGTCTTTTTTTCTATATATATATATATATATATATATATATATATATATATATATATATTTCCTAATTAAATTCCCACTTATATCTACGTTATGTCTCAGCGATGATTCAATACTTAATCCAATCATTACTATCCAGATAGGCTGAGTAGTCTTTCTTTCTATATATATATATATATATATATATATATATATATTTCCTAATTAAATTCCCACTTATATCTACGTTATGTCTCAGCGATGATTCAATACTTAATCCAATCATTAAGATCTAATTGTAATTTTATTTTTCCGTTATACCCATCATGTCTCAACTATTATACCATGTATGTGATAGTTTATTGTGATATTATTTTAAGGTACCACAAATATGTCTATCAGTTTAATACTATCGAACAGAGCGCATAAAGTCTTCTGCTGCATCGTTTGCATGGTTTACCTATGAGGTGATTTTGGAACTTAGATGCTATGCAGTACTCCATCCCCTCATTGCTTGATTAATGAACACTTTCCTTCACATGCTAGCACTTTTCCCCACGTCTAGGTGGACCAATATATTGTAGCCAACTCCTCGATCGTACATGGGCATACTTGTGGGCTCCATTCGTTGGGATGCATGGATGGCAGAGTTTTTTCCCTACCATCAACCATCGATATGGGTTTGGGTTTCCCTCTTATCGACCTACCCCTACCTTTGCGTTTCATTGTTGCTGGTGGAGTCTTCTTTCTTACAGTGCTCTGCCTCCTCTGCAGTGCCCATTTGATTTCCATATGGTGTTATAGACATATTTGGGTACTACAACCACAAAGTCATATGTCCATAAACTAAGCGCTCCTTAAGTCCCTAAAATTGTTGTTTCACATCCTAAAGGATCATGGTCAACTGATTACATCATTTCCCAGAAGTTCCACCTGAAAAACTACTCAGAACTGGCCAAAATTGGACCATACAGACTTCTCCATGGGCAAGTTGTGATGCATACTAACTGCCTAACTGGCCAGGTGCGATACATACTCAAATGGCCTTCTGTCGGGTGCGATGAGCGAGAATAGACAAATGGCAGAGACTGTTTAGAAGGTGGATGATCATGGAATCTTCCAGAAACTTATCGTCTGACACTTACCTCTTTGAATTCGCCCAGGGATGAGTACGAGATCATGAAATCTCCAAGTGGAACCAAGAACTATCAATGGAATGACACTAATCAAAAACCCAGAGCTCACTCACATCCTTGTAAGACATCTATAAATGGATCCATCATCTGAGAGATCTGGAGGATGGAATTTTGTATTTTGTAAGGAAGTGTTGTTGGTTTGTTAGTGAGAAGAGACATTGCATTGTTGGGTGATTTTCTTGTTCATGAGGTGAAGAGGGCTTCTACAACTAGGAGGATGATGTTGGATCAAACAGTTGGGTTGCAATCCTCTCTTACATTACTATTAATAAAGTTCTTTCAGTTTTCCTCCGTATAATCGTGTATTTGTGAATCTTATTGTTTATGAATGCAATTGTATGGTCGATGTGTTTCTGATTCCGCATTGTTTATGATGTTTTAGATAGAGATGATTTGATAGTTTGTTGTTACTTTGACTCTATAGGTACTCTTTGAAGCGGGACAAGTAGGAGAGGAGTGGCAAATTCTATCAAGGAAAGGAGAAGTCAAGCTAGGATCAAAGTGGAAGATCCAGGTTGGTCTTCTTTTCTTCTCTTCCATCTATCACACTTAAAGGAACTCTTGAAAAGCTTTCATTGTTTGTTTCTAAGATAGCTACCCATCTTAGTGGGACTAGCAGTTCGAATTGACACTAGTTTTCCCTGAAACAAAATGGCAACTCCGCTGGGGAACGAATAGTTTGTTTTGTTTGTTTATTGTTTGCTTTATAAACTACAGACGGAGCTTGAAGTTAGCCAGCTAGCCTTCGAAACGCCTTTGCTATGCAATTGTGAAGTAGATAAATGCTGCTTTGGCCAATCTCTAGGTTGGTTTATGAACTAAACATCTGACTTACAAAGCGTCCTAAGTGCCCTTGTGGTAGCTTAGAACCTCATCAGATCTTACCCTTATGCTTTATGTTTACTGTCCATCATTACTCAACCTAAATCATTGAACTTAGCTGCAAATTTTGAGCAAAAACCAAGCTCAGTTTCGCTCCCTGGCCCATCGTACTGTTTGTAACTATGCAACCTGGATGCATCGCACCTCCCATGTGTTGTAGGTGAGATGCATCGCTATTTCCCTGTGTTACAGGTGTGATGATTGAGTGACACTATTTTCTTCTCTGAAATTTGGATTTTTCTCCTTGTTTTCATCTTTATTCAGTAGTTTTGTTGTTCATGATCAGTACCTTCTTGCTGAAACCATATTCCTTCACATTATTTTAGCCTCCATCAGTTAGGAATTGTAAATGTTTTTGTGTATTTGTCAATCATTCAGTCTTCCTTTGTCGAAAGTAGCCTAATCGGACTGTCGTTTTGATGCAAGTGTCGTAATTATCATTTTAAATCAAAAGAAGAGTGTCGTAAAGTCGTCCTCTTTTAGATAGTTGATTGTAATTTTGTCATTGTACTTGATTTTGAAATTATTAGTATTTCAAGTGTCTAAAACAGTTTTCAATTCGAAATCAAAAAGTGTCGTCTTAGTCTTCATTTTGTTTTGAAAAGAAAAATTGTTAGTATTGTTGCTTTGAAAGAAAATAGTTTAGATCTGTACTTAGCTTTCTTTTTGGCATTCACACATTAAGAAAGCAGAAAAGAAATACATGCATGTGCATCTACATTTTAACTGCATGCGAAATTTGATTTAGGAAAGTGCATTTAGTGTGTGCTCTATGCTTTTTGCTGAAAGAAAATCATCATCTTCTTTCCTTTATAGCTAGGATTTTCATTGCTAAAAGAACATAAACGAATGTTTATCATTTTAGATTGCATATTTAGGAATTTCACATCCACATCACATGGTGAACCTTGAAAGACAAACTTCTAAACAAGATCAAATCTAAAATAAACCTTAACAAAGATAAAAATTCTTTGGAACGTAATGCAACACATCTAGAAATCTAGGTTAGAAATGTGTTCCGGTGTCGTAAAACCTGGTAACTATCGTTTTCATCAAAGGTTGGGTGATTCCTCCTCTTTGATACGGCAAGTACCAGTACGGACTTGTGCTCCCCATAACATCGAGTATATATTGCGAGACCACAATATGCTGATATCCTTTATCCTTAGGAAGCCGTGTCTGAGGCCCTATTGATCGTAATGCACTGAACACAACATTCGAGAAGATTGACTGTCGTACATAAGTCCTTGGTAATTTCTCTATCATTTATCACCAAGGTGTATTTTGCAGTTTTACGATTGGTTTGGTAAACCCTCTATCTAGACTTCGAGAGCAGTCACTTTTGTTCCTTTTCGACTCCTTAAAAGAAAAGGTCCATTTGAGCACTTGTCACTGCAGTCTCATTAAAAATCGAAGGCAACTAGAGTCACCTTTAGCTTTTTCTCCAATCTTAAAAATTGAAAAAGCAAGTTGCGTCTAAGTGCCTTTAAAATTTATTTTAAATGGAATAACATCCCTATTCCTTCGTTGATCTGAAGTTGAGATAATGGAGTCTACCAATCAAGGGATCCCTCTTGGAGGGAATCCTAGTCCTTTCTCCTCTTGGGGAGATATTGATTCTCCATATATGGCTACATTGTCCCTTCCAGGAATCACAATTAGCCTGCCAGTATGGCTTTTCTCGACCTCTGTCATTCAAAACACCGTAATTCCTCAATAATCTAATCAGCAACTAGATGATACTGAAGCTACCCCTTCACCTTCTACTTCGTTTGTTTCTCCTTCACCTTCTTCCTCTTCACTTGGCGAAACTAGTGACACTAAAAACAAAGTAACAGAGAAGAAAAAGAAAGGGAAGGAGAAGAAGAAGAAGCCAGCTAAACAAGGGAACACCAATGCATCATCTGGTGAAAATCTGCACACTAAAGTTTCCAAACCAAAAACTCCATGCGTAATTTGCAAGGAGAGACATTACCATCAAGATTTCCCTTGCATCCAGTGGATCTTGAGAGAATGGTCTCCCCATTTGCACCACTCGGTGTCATCAACCCCTGACAGTCAGGTTGACAGTGCACCATCAACTAGTGAAAACAAAGTCAATCAATAGAAAGGAAAAGTTAGAGTTCCATGTAGGTTATGTGAAGGTGATCATACTCTTCACCGTTTTCCTTTTCTGGATGAAGGCAAAAGCATTTTGGATAACTGTCCTGCTTCATTGCAGCAGCGTCCCCCTGGATACAAGAAACTCTTGCCAAGTCCTTCGCTAGTTGAAAACCTGATTGACATAACATAATTGTCGATCAAATCACCTATCATTGAAAGTGAACCTTCTGAGTCCATACCGGATTAAAGTCAGCTGGTCGAGATGGCAGTCGACCCAGTCTTGCCTTCAGAAAATCCACCTTCATATGATATAGCTTCCAAAGAGGATGACAACGACACCGTTCAAATTCTCTTTGTCGATATAGAGTCTAATGAACTTGGGGGCAATCTGCCCATTCCTTCACAACAAGAAGATACCCCCCCAGTTTGTGAAACTTATTTGGACATTTATCCAGAACCTCCTCCGAGTAGACTATTCATTTTCTTTGATTGGAATCAACTAGCGAAACCTCTCCTTCCATCTAATGTACCATTCTGAATCATAGTACAGGTTTACAAAATGATCGTTTTTGGCACTATTATAGATGAAGGGGCTTCGGTGAGTATCCTTTCCTCAACTGCTTGGGAAGCACTTGGTTCGCCATCGCTTTTGCTTGAAATCAAAATTTGTCAGGCTTCAACAAAGGAACCAGTTGACCATTAGGGATCCTTCCAAAGTTACCTATAACTTTGAGAAAGAAAACCATTCATTTGAATGTGATGGTAGTCCAAGGTCCACTAGATTACAATCTACTCCTTGGACGTGATTATATATATAGCATGGAAGCCATTTCTTCCACATTCTTTCGAGTGATGTGTTTTCCAAATGAAGGCACACTGGTACAACTTGTCGACCAACTTTCATTTCCTGGTTCAAACACAGCTATAAATCAACCATCATCCTTAAATGGTCTCTTCATATCAACAATGTCTCTTCCATCTTCATCCCATCCACCTAATTACCATGAGTAGTTCGGTGAGTGTAACTAAGGTTAGGGGTATGCACCCTAGTCTGCTTCGGTAGGCGAACCCAGAGGAAAAGAGAGATTTTCTTGAAAGGTTATAATACTTGGACCGAATAACATTGCTGTATAAGTTATGTGATCAGTCTGACACGATTATTTCCTTTGTACAATTGTTAATGGAAGCTCACAGAATTCACCTTCATATGTTATGTGATTGGAAGCTCACAACAATCACCTTCGTCTATTTCAATGGACAAGGTAAAGGAAGAGTTTTTGTCAGTCGATAGAAACAATCCTGCCTAACCGCAGGAAAATCCATTTGATAACCCAGAAACTCTCCTTTTACTGAAAGACCTGGGGGCATGCAAATGAAAAGTGACCTTTGATTTTCTTAGTTTGTAGGTTCTTAACCCTTTAACCTTGTAGCTCAGTCATTTCTAGCTTACATAAAAAGGTCATGAGCACATGTTATAGTGGTGATCAAGCTCATTAAAAAATAAATCTACCAAGAGATATTATCAAAAGACTGGTAAGAGCAATGTTCTCGCAAGGTTCAAGCTCGTTAAAAAATCAACCTGCACTAAGCACATGTTGGCACAAGGTTCAAGCTCATTAAAAAATAAACCCTCCATTGGTAAATAACCTTTGTGATCGCTTCGCTATTTGCCCTTTTTGAACTTTGGTTGTGTTCCTTTCGTCACCTCCATTTCATTTGGCCAACCATACGCTTCCACGTGATTGCTTACCCTTTTGAGGAACATATGCGACGAGTGATTCTGATTACCACCCTCTTCACACTGCCATGTTTTGAGAAGTTCCAAACTTACCTAGAACTAGCTGCTACCTAGAAATACCACTCATTCCTAAAATACGAGCCTCTTTTAGACTCTTTTTAGACTCGTTAAATATAAAAAGATTGTCGAGCTATTGGCCTTTCCAGCTCGTTAAAGTAAGGGAAACACCATCCCTCTCATATTTTTTGATCTTTTTAGACTTGAGGGATCATTAAACAAAAAGATCGAGCGCTTATCTTTGTCGGCTCGTTAAAAATATCAAAAAGTCATCCCTTTCGTATTATTTTACACTTTTTCAGACTTAAGGGATTATGCCACGAAAAAGGACTGTTGGAGTCTCCTTTTCTTCCATTTTAAAACTCTCTAAACATGAAAAGGATCGAGTTATCTTTGTCGTTAAACTTGTTAAAACAATAGCGACAAGCTTGTCCACCCAGACAAGAACGAGTCTCACTGACACTAGGCTCACTAAACACAAAGTGACAGGTTTGCCCGAAGGGCAAATTATAGACCAAGCAAATGTTATCCTCCTCAAGCTTGTCAAAATTAAAGAGGTATTGGTCAGCAATGACTAGGGAAAAATGGGAAGAAAACTTGAAGAACTCTATTGCTAGCAAGTCGCTCTTGAACATGACACTTTCACTCCATCACCATGATTGAGTTGGGTTGGGTTTTTCCATTCACCATCACCATTGGTCCGCTGTGCCATCCATGGGGTTAACGCTACCAGTCCATATTAGTGTCGCCAATATGTTCAAGAGAAGTCATTAAGAGAATTCACCATCCAAAAAACGCCTCATCCATTGCATTACATCCACGCTTCATTTTTCATGACCACCATTCCTGAACCTCATATCATTAGATCGTTTTCACCTCCAAAAAAATAATTTGCTCCGTTTCGCGTCGTAGATGTGGGATACATCAAGGCCCTCCTACGATAGGTCACTTCTTGTCGACATCAGCTCATTATCCAAGAAGTTGACTTAGAAACAACCCTTTCAGTACTTTGAATCTTTCATGCCTCAATGGCAAGTTTCTCACTTCCGACGATAGGTTTACATCAATGACCTTCGACAGAAAGACTTTGCGTGGTATTCGACATCGGCTCATATATTCACACCACGTGAATTGTACTATAGTACCTTGAGGGTCATCATCATTATCGGTGACTCCTCTTGTGTATGTTAACAACTTACATCATTGGATGGTAATCAGGCGATGTTTTTCCATGTTCGACTTTAGAACATCTTTTCGCATGGATCGAATTGTACATCAGGCGAAGATTGGATGAGTTTTGAAGACCCTGGATCTAGTTTCATCCATCCAGGATGCGATATATTCAGGAAAATAAAGACATCAATTGTACACAAAATCTGCACAGATAGTCATCTAAGCCAGGGAAGATAACTCTTCATGTGAAGAATCACCAGTCTGCAGCAGACGATTGTCTGTCCTATGTACATGAAAATGAATTTATAAAGCTGAGCATGGGAATGCCCACCTCAGCTAGATCATGAAAATAATATGATGATGATGTATTGTATTGTATCTTATATAGGTCACCTTCTAGTTTGAATACCTCGGATCCTCATGAATAAAGCATTTCACCCGACATCAGAAGATTTACGACCTCATGCTTTAGGGGGCAACTGTTATAGACATATTTGGGCACTGCAACCCCAAATTAATATGTCCATAAACTAAGGGCCCCTTAAGTCCCTAAAAGTGTTGTTTCACACCCTAAAGGATCATGGTCAACTAATTACATCATTTCCCAGAAGTTCCACCTGAAAAACTACTCAGAACTGGCCAAAACTAGACCATACAGACTGCTCCATGGGCAAGGTGTGATGCATACTGACTGCCTAACTGGACAGGTGCGATGCATACTCAAATGAAATTCTGTGGGGTGTGATGAGCGAGAATAGACAAATGGCAGAGACAATTTGCAAGGTGGATGATGATGGAATCTTCCAGAAACTTCTCTTATGACACTTGCCTCTCTAAATTAGCCCAGGGATGAGTAAGAGATCATGAAATCTCCAAGTGGAACCAAGAACTATCAATGGAATGACACTAATCAAAAACCCAGAGCTAACTCACACCCTTGCAAGACATCTATAAATGGATCCCTCATCTGAGAGATCTGGAGGCTGGAATTTTGTATTTTGTAAGGAAGTGCTATTGGCTTGTTGGTGAGAAGAGACATTGCGTTGTTGGGTGATTTGCTTGTTCATGAGGTGAAGAGGGCTTCTACAACTAGGAGGATGATGCTAGATCAGACAGTTGGGTTGTAATCCTCTCTTACATTACTATTAATAAAGTTATTTGAGTTTTCCTCCATATAATCGTGTATTTGTGAATCTTATTGTTTATGAATGCAATTGTATGGTCAATGTGTTTCTGATTCCGCATTGTTTATGATGTTTTAGATAGAGATGCTTTGATAGTTTATTGTTACTTTGACTCTATAGGTACTCTTTGAAGCAGGACAAGTAGGAGAGGAGTGGCAAATTCTATCAAGGAAAGGAGAAATCAAGCTAGGATCAAAGCGGAAGATCTAGGTTGGTCTTTTTTTCTTCTCTTCCATCTATCACACTTAAATGAACTCTTGAAAATCTTTCATTGTTTGTTTCTAATATAGCTACCTGTCTTAGTGGGACTAGCAGTTCGAATCATCACTAGTTTTTCCTGAAACATATGGCGGAATGTATAACAATGGAATATGCAACGTACTTACATAGGTATAGAGACACTCTCCATATTTTCTTATTTACTCAGAGATTCAATGTTCGGTCGTGGGTTTTACTACTTGTATCTAGTTCTGAGGTTTTTTCCTTTTATTTTTCTTAGTTTTGTAATCCTGTTTCTTTTTTCTTCTTTCAGGTTCCAAGGAGGTAACACGTGATGTTGTACTAGTCCCTCTCTCCAGGTTCTATCTCACCTTGGCACGATTATTAATTTAGTTTAACTACTCAGGTCGGCATTATCGTCCCTCTACTATTCCCTGTGAAATTTTATTTTCCATGTTGCATTATTTTTTTAAATTTCTAATTAACTATTTCCCTCTGTTAGCTGACATGTTACAGAGACACCCACTAAGAGAGAGGATTTTCCAAGAGATCTCGACGACTTAGATTTCCTCAAGGATACTTTTCAATACGAGGTTTCCTAGTGTAAAGTTTCACCCCCTCTAGTTATAATTTCTAAATTTATGATACCGGTAGATTAATGGTTGGGATTTGTGAGTGTATGGGTTCTCCAGGGGTTATCTTTAGCCATCCCTGACACAAATAAGTAGTACAACCCTTTCTCCATGTGCTTTTTTTTTTCCTTCAAGTTAATCTTAATTGGGTACGCTTGTACTACTGCGGATTAGTAGTGAATGCTTACTACTATATATACCTCTTTTATAGATTGAACCTTGCTGACTCATAATTGACTGGGTTTCGATACTTTGTCCACGAGGACTTGACCCAATTCCTACACTGCTGGGAAATCACCTTGTGCAGCGACATATGCCGGCATTGGATTTGTTTACTTTATCTCTATATGGCCACATTGCCTCATCATTTATGGGTTGATGAGGTCATTTCTTATGTAAATATTTCTTAGACTTAACATATAATACAAAATGGTTTCATTTCTTTCTTATATGCATTCCTTTTCTCACTCCCATACCTTGTTACTAATGTATGAACTATTTCTAGTTTGGAAGAAAGAGTTTGTCTATATGAGTACTAATCTAGTTTATTTGCTATGTCGAGAGTGATCTATATATGTGGACTGCCTTCATGCCCTGTATCATACCATTCCAACTTGCTCTTATTCTAGGTCATCGATGGACATGCATAAGGTCAAAGGGTGGCAGCCCCTTTTATTTGTTGTTCGTAAGGTTTAAGTAATTTAAAGCAACATTTCTTTGCAATTCCTATTTTGGACAGTGTGTAATATGTTTGTGTCAACTAGGAATGTAATTACATAATTATTATTCGTTGTTTCCGTTTTTTCTTTGTACTATATCAATCTTATTTATGATATTTGGGTCACTTCAGGTACTGTGAGTTGCTGTAACTTATTTGTTGTCTAACTATTACTTTTGGGTGAATGCACTTGGTGCCTCTGGATATAGATTTCTGGTGGACAGTATGGTTAACTACTATATGGTATCCAAGCTTCCAGCTGGATTGATAGCTGTGGCATTGTCTCTCACCTTCTCACACCACACAATTAGTATCTAGCAGCTACACATAAAAGAACTCATCCACCCGAGTTACTAAGCAACCACACTTAATTTATTTCCTGTAGATTAGTTCTTTGGTTTTTCACTTAATTGGCATAATTTGTAGTTTTGTACTTATTTGTCTCCTTTGTCTCCTGCACTATAAATACTATTTGATGAGATGGGGTTTTCTATGTTATATGACTGAAAAACAAATTCTTTATTCTAGTCATGACTAGATCTATGTGTATTTTCCCCTCCTCGACCACACCAACTTCTTCACCAACTTGTTTATCCTAAATTCAATGATATTTTTATACTTTGATTCTTAGCACTAGCTATAGTTTACTTTATAATCTAAAATTTACATATTTCACTTCCCTGTTATAGTTTTTCCTACTGTATGCTAAGTATGATTATGCATGCTTATATTAATGTTTAGATCTCTTGCATTCTACCTTTCATGTTTATATATAATATTTTGTGTATACTTGTGCATCTCTCGCTAGAGTCATTGTCATTACTATTTATTAGATAACTATCTGTCAGTGAAGTCTACTGCATGTAATAGAATTCAATATATATAGTATATGTTTCCTGCTACACAATAGAGCATCATATATGATCCCTTCACTGAAACTACAATAGATATTAATTAAATTCTAGAGTACTGATTTGCAAATGCATTAAAATCTACATACCGATTTAATTCCATAACTAGTATAGGCATTCACAAATACATGGGAATTTACACAAACATTTAAATCAATAACTCATGTGTAAAATTGCATTTATGGACCTAAACCTATAACTGATATATTATGATACAACTATTAAAATATCCTCATATGTAGCATAGACGTCTTCATAACGATACAAGAATTTAAAATAATCAACATAAGCCAAAATAAAGGATTGGAGAATCTAATTGCACAAAAAATTGCACTAGGAGACACTATCCCCCCAACCACGAACTGCCTCCAGTTTCTCGTAAGATCAATTGTAAGTTCCCAAATAATCAACAACCTCTTCTTGATCTCCTCAATGGATTTTTAATTCCCTTTCTTCATGATAATGTTTCTACTTCAACGACGTCCATCTTTTGGTAAGCTTTACTCCTTTATTTCCTAGGCATTTTCTTTTAAAGCATGCCTTTCTGACCCACAGTGCTTTAAAGCAACTAGGCTTAGCCTTTTTCTCCCATTGAGTGTTTTCTAAGGGTCTTTATCTCCCTCCATTATCTTATCTATAATATCTCAAGATTCTAATCATGAAGAATTTTTACAATCTTACCTTGAGTGTCTCACTTGAGTGCATAATTTCCTCAAATAATAAATTCTTTTATAATTTTTTTTTTTTTAATAATTAATCCAATTGGTTGTCTCTATTGCCATTTATTACATACCTACATAAACTAACCAAAAACTACTAGGGGATGTCACATACTCCCCCCTTTATTTCAACATCGTCCTTATGTTTATTTTAACTAAGTATGCTGATGGAAAAATGTTGGAATATTTTTTGCGTCTCATCTTCTCGCTCCCACGTGGCCTCCTCAGGAGTATAGTGCTTCGAGTGCACTTGAATTTGAGCACCGACTCGATTCCAGAGCTAGATCTCTTTCCAATCAAGAATGCAAAGCGGTTTTGCCATGAATTATCCTTCAGGCTCCACCTGTAACATTTTCCAATCAACAATATGAGCAAAACGTACATATTTCGTTAGTAAAGAAACATGAAAAACATTATGAACTTTAATGTGACTCAAGAGAGCTAGTTGATAGACTATAGGTCCTATTCTTTCCAAGATTTCAAATGGCCCAGAGTAGCAGGGTGCCAATTTTGGGGAAGAATCAGTTCTCAGGGTGCTTTTCTTGGGTTTTACCTGAATATACACATGCTCCCCAATTTTAAAATCCTTATGTAGTCTCTTTTTGTTGGCGTACCTCTTTTGTTGATCCTGGAAAGCATTAATATTTTGTTTAATTCTGCGCTCTAACTGTTCCATTTCCTATAAGACATGTGGTCTAAGAATTAGTTTGTCCTCTGGTTGACCCCAACTATGAGGGGTATGTCATTTTATACCATACAATGCTTCAAATGGACTCATTTTAATCGTTTCTTGATAGTTGTTGTTATAGGAAAATTCTACCAAATATAGAAAATCTCCCATCTAATTGGTTGATCCATCACATACATCCGTAGCATATCCTCCAAAATCCGGTTGGTTCTTTCAATCTGACCATCGGTTTGGGGATGATATGTAGTACTAAAGTTTAATTTACTACCAAAACCACGAAATGACGCTTTCCAAAAATTTGAGGTGAATTTAACATCTTTATCAGATAATATCATTTTAGGAACCCCATGGAGCAAAAAAATTTGCTTCATAAAAATCTACGAGATTTGTGCAGTACCAAAGGCAGATTCTGCAGGAAGAAAATGAGCTGCTTTACTTAGTAAATTGACCACTACCATTATAGAGTCATGATGTCTTTTTGTTCTAGGAAGTCTTGTTATGAAATCCAATGAGATGATTTCCCATTTCCATTCCAGAATCGACAAGGGATCTAATAACACAGTTGAGTGTTGGTGTTCTACTTTCACCTATTGAGATTCTAGGCACTTGCTAAGAAATTTTGCTACATCCTTCTTCATTCCTGGCCAATTTTTCTTTTTTGTCTTAATGTCATAACCATCTTCTGATATTCGTGGTGGCCCGCATAAACTTTTTTATGATATTCATCAAATATCAATTGTTTCAGCTCTTCTACTACAGGAATATATTGTCTATTTCTATATATCAACAATTTTTTTGTGTTTTCACTATACCCCAGAACATTACTTTGTTGTATTTTTATCTCTAATTCCTGATATTTTGAGTCGAAAAGTGTACCTTGTCTAACTTTCTCAAGCAAATAGGTAGTAACTCTGCTACCACTGATGTTCATTAGATTATGAGCATGTCGACTCAACACATTTCTCTTTACCTTTTATATGCCTTATATCAAAGTCAAATTCACTAAGAAAGGCCATCCATTCGGACTACCGTGCATTTAAATCTAGTTGACGAAAGAGGTATTTAAGGCTGATGTGGTCTATGATTTAGATGAATTTATTGCCTAACAGGTAATGCCTCCACATCTTTCGTGTCTGTATAAAAACGACTAGCTCTAAATCATACACTACATAATTTCTTTCACATCCCTTTAGTTTACTAGATTCGTAAGCTATTACAGAGTTCCCTTCCAGAAACATTCCTCCTAATCCTTCTAAACTGACATCCATACACACAGTGAACTCTTCGTTTCAGTCTGCCAGTTTCAAAATGGGGGTTGTAGTAAGAAACTGTTTAAGCTTATCAAAGATTTCCTGGCATTCTATAGTCCATTCATATTTGACTCCCTTCCATTGTAATGAGGTGATGGGATGCGATTTTTTTGAAAACCTTCAATGAACCGACCGTAATAACCTACTAGCCCCATAAAAGGCCGAACATCTGACACATCATTTGGTACGGGCCAGTTCACCATCGCCTTCACCTTCTCTGCATCCACAACCAACCCTTCGTTAAAAATAATATACCCCAGGTACTGTATTATGGTTTTGTAAAACTCACATTTTTTGTACTTAGCGTACAAATGATTTTACATCAATGTCTACAAAACCAATTTTAAATGCTCCTTGTGTTCCTCCTTACTCTAGGAGTATATCAGGATATCATCAATAAATACTAATACAAATCTGCATAGGAATTTGCTGAGTATGTTGTTCATTAGATACATAAAAGTTGTCAAACCATTAGTAAGGCTGAAAGGCAACAAAACAAACTCATAGTGCCTGTATCTAGTTCTTAATGTTTTTTTATGGACATCTTTCGGCTTAATCTTGAGTTGATGATAACCAGTCCTCCAATTAATCTTTGAAAGCAACATTGTCCCCCTTACTTCGTCAAATGAATCATTGATGTGGGGCAATGGGTACTTGCTTTTTATTGTTAAATTGTTTAGCTATCGATAGTCTATGCACATCCTGAAGGTACCATCTTTATTTTAATAAACAACACGAGTTCCCTGAGGGTGACACACTTGGTTTGATATATCCCTTGTCTAACAATTCCTGTAGCTGCATTCTTAATTCCAACAGTTCAGGTGGGCTCATTCCGTAAGGAGCTCTCGACAGTAGTGCTACCCCAGGTACCAAATATATGGTGAAATCTATATCTCTGTGTGGTCGTAAGTTGGAAATTTCTTTCGGGAACAAAACTTGAAATTCCTTAAGGATAGGTAAAGTATCCAAAGCCAGTTCCTATCCTTGTTGTTTCCCTTCCTCCACTTGCACTAAATACAACTAACAACCTCTCCGAAAACATTTTTTTATTTTCATTGTGGAAATTTGCCACACTGATACCAGCTTGAGAACTCCATGTATAATCTGTTTTTGCCCCTCCTGTCCTACACAACTTACTGTCTTTGTCAAACAATTTATTACTTCTCCCTACTTTTCAAGCCAATCCATGCCTATCAGAATATCGTATGATCCTAAGGGAAGAACATTAAGATTTACTGTGGTTCCATATCCATGTAGATATAAAGGGAATTGTCCAACTTGCATAGTTACTCTTCTTTTAGTCCCCATGGCCAGCTGTACTAACCACACAGTTTAAAATTTTTTAGTTTTAAGAGAGCATTTTTCTACTATATGGGGTCCAATATAGCTCAAACTAGCCCCAGGGTCAATTAAAATAGAAACTGGTTGGTTTAGGAGAATACCTTCAATTTCAATCATGGTTGATTGATGTTCTACCTGATTGTCTTCTAAGGCAGTGGTTATCCTAGGAATACTTCGAGAAATATCATTTACAGTTGTGGCTTCTTGCACAGTCTGCAGATTGTAGGGAAAATCTCTCAACAAATGAGGCTCACCACATCCCCAACATTTCAAAGGTTCTCTTTCTTTCCCTCCTCCATTCTTCCTCCCGTCCAAGTTCACTACCCTTGATCCCACTTCAGATTGTACCGGGGAGTTGATATTTCCTTTATTAAGTTTTTCCTGCACATGATCTTTTCCAAAAAAATTCACCTATGTGGGTTTTTGTCATTTTGTGCCAATAGAACTTTTACTCCTATCCTTGTTTGACCAAGCTTTCAAGTTTTCCCCTTTATTCTGAAACTGTTGATAGCACAGTCGGGTTTTTTGTACTGTCTCTTGCAAGGTCTTTGGGTTATCAAACTCGATATACTCCTTATACATAGTGGGTAGATAGTTCATGAAGCATTGTACCTTATCCTTTTCTTCTTTAATTTAGTGTACATATCACAACAGTTTGATGATTTTTGCAACAAATTCATCCTTTGAAAGTTGTCCTAGCCTAAGTTCATGGAATTCCTTAGCTCAATCATCATAATACTATTCGCTTAAGTATCTATTTTTAAACCATTTCTGGAAATTTTCCCACAACACAGTCCTTTCTTCAAGAAAATTCACTCCTTTAGCTTCCTCCCACCAGGGAGCTACCTTACCCTGTAATTGGTAAATAGCCAACTAAGTCTTCAAATTACTCTCATAGTCGTATACCTGAGAGTATTTAGTCATATTTAACAGCGATGATTCTGCATCTTCTTCCCTTTCCCCATCAATGGTAGGGGGTTTGATCTTTCGAAATTCTACCTGTAGCTCAACTTGCTTTTTTTCCTCTGATTCTGTGGATAACATATGTCAGACTCCCCCCCCGCCCACTTTCGAGAGGTTCTGGCTCATTTCCTTCTTTCCCTATTTTTTGTACTTCTGGTTCCACTGTTTTGTGACTAGACTTTTCTGTTAGTCCCCTAATCATCTTCTCTTGTCCCTCATTGAATTTCAACCTCTCATTATTGTTCCTAAGTTGTACTAGTTCTTGCTATAAATTGTTTATAACTTCTATAAATTGAGTATTTTCTGCGGTGACCCCCTCACCTAGCTCAATGTATAATCCTGCACCTCCAGGGTTGGCTCAGATTTCTTCTTCCATTGAACTTTGTTGCTTAATACATTTACACAAAGCTAATTTAGTATCTTTGAAAAGAATTGAAACCAAATCATTAACCAAGAAGCACATTGTCTATAACAAACAATAAATCAATATTTCCCAATTACAAGGCCTAGTGGTGTTATTAGGCTCTCATACCATATGTAATATACCTAGCCTCAAAAAGAAAAATCCATTGATAGAAACATTCTTATGAGCTACCCTAAGCTACTGTCAAGATAGGCTCGGTAGTCTCCATTTTTTTTTTTTTTTTTTTAAAGATATTCCTAATTAAATTCCCACTTATATCTACATTATGTCTCACCCATGATTCAATACTTAATACAAGCATTAAGGTCTCATCATAAATATATTTTTCTACAATAAGGTGTTATACCCACCATGTCTCAACTATTATACCATGTCTGTGATAGGTTATTGTGATATTCTTTTAAGGTACCACCATTACTATCGATTTAATACTATAGGACAGAGCGCATAAAGTGTTTTGTTGCATGGTTTACCTATGAGGTGATTTTGGAACTTAGATGCTATGCATTACTCCACCCCCTCACCGCTTGATTAATGAATGCTTGTCCTTCACCTCCTAGCGATTTTCCCCACATCCAGGTGGACCAATACATTGCAACCAACTCCTTAATCCCACATGGGCACACTTGGGCATCCATTTGTTTGGATGCGTGGATGGTGGATATTTTTTCCTGTGATCAACGATGAATACGGGTTTGGGTTTCCCTCTTGTCAACGTAACCCTAGCTTTACGTTTCATTATTGCTAGTGAAGTCTTCTTTCTTAGAGTGTGCTTTGCCTCCCCCGTGGCTCCCATTCGATTTCCATATGGCCAAATGTATATCCATGGAATCTTCAACATACTTGCATAGGTATAGAGACACACTCCATATTTCCTTGTTTACTCAGAGATTCAACGTTTCAGCATGGGTTTTACTGCTTGTATCTAGTTCTATGGTTTTTTTTTCTTTTCTTTTGCTGAGTTTTGTAATCCCAATTTTTCTTCTTTCAGGTTCCAAGGAGGCAATAGGCGACATTGTACTAGTCCTGCTCTCTAGGTTCTATCTCACCTTGGCACCATTATTACTTCAGTCAAACCATTCATGTCGGAATTATCGTCCCTCTACTATTCCGTGTCACATTTTATTTTCCATTTAGCATTTTTTTTGTTTAATTTCTAATTGACTATTTCTCTCTGTTGGAAGACCTGTTATAGAGACACCCACCGCGAGAGAGGGTTTCCCAAGAGGTCTCAGTGACTTCGACTTCCTTAAGGACACTTTTCAATACCAGGTATGCAACCAATTCTTCCTGGTGTAACACTACACTTCCTCTATTTATAATTTCTGAATTTATGATACCGATAGATTAATGGTTGGGATTTGTGACTATATGGGTTCTCCAGGGGTTGTCTTTAGGAATCCTTGGCACCCATCAATAGTACCTCCCTTTCTCCATGTGTGTGTGTGTGTTTTTTTTTCCTTCAGGATAATCTTAATTGGTTACACTTGTACTAGAGAAAACTTAATCCTGTATATACCTGTCTTACAGGTTGAACCTTAGTTGCTCATAATTTACTAGGTTTTGATACTCTGTCCTCCAAGACTTGACCCAATTCCCACACTGCTGGGCAATCACCTTGGGTAGCGACATATGCCGACATTGGAATTATTTTCTTTTAGTCTGTCTGTCCACATTTCCCTGTCATTTATGAGTTTATGAGGTCACTTCTTATGTAAATATTTATCAGACTTAATATATAAACTAGAACTATTTCGTTTCTTTCCTTATATGCATTCCTTTTCTCACTCCCATACCTTTTTACTAATGCATGAACTATTTCTATTTTGGAAGAAACAATTTGTCTATATAAGTATTGTTGCTCTATTTTATTTAGTATGTCAAGAGTGATATGTATATGTGGTCTATCTTCATGCCGTATCATATCGTTTCAACTTGCTCTTATTCTAGCTTGTCGATGGACATGTATAAGGTCACAAGGTGGTGGTCCCTTTTATTTGTTGTTAGCATAAGGTTTATGTAATTTAAAGCAACGTTTATTGGCAATTTCTATTTTGGACAGTGTGCAATATGTTCGTGTCAACTGAGAATGTAATTACATAATTATTATTCACTGTTTATATTTATTCTTTGTACTGTATCAATCCTATTTATGATATTTGGATCACTTCGAGTATTGTGAGTTGTTGTAATTTAAATTTTGTCTAGCTATTACTTTTGGGTGAATGCATTGGGTTGCTCCGGAGAGTTTCTCTATTATCTACTCTGGATATAGCTTTCTAGTGCACCGTATGGTTAACCACTATATGATATCCAAGATTCCAATTGGATTGATAGCAGTGGCACCGTCTCTCCCCTTCTCACATAACACATTTAGTATCTCACTGTTGCACATAAAAGAACTCATCCACTTGAGTTACTTAGAAACCACACTTATTTTATTTCCTGTAGATTAGTTCTTTGCTTGTTCACTTAATTAGCATAATTTGTAGTTTTGTACTTATTTGTCTCCTGCACTATAAATCCTATTTGATGAGATATACTTGGGGGTTTTATATATAATATGACTAAAAAATAAATGCTTTATTCTACCCATGACTAGATCTGTGTGTATTTTTTCCCTCCTCAGTAGCACCGAATTCTTTATCCTGAATTCAATGATATTTTTATACTTTGATTCTCAACACTAGATGCACTTTACTTTATAATATGAAATTTACATATTTCACTTCCCTGTTATAGTTGTTCCTTCTGTATGCTAAGTATGATTATGCATGCTTATATTAATGTTTAAATCTCGTGCAATCTTCCTTTCATTTTTAGCTATACAATTTTGTGTACACTTGCACACCTCTCCTTAGAGTTTTTTTCATTACTATTTATTAGATAAATGTTTGTGCATGAAGTCTACTGCATGTCCTGGAATTCAATATATGTAATACATGTTGCCTGCTACACAATAGAGCATCATATATGATTATCCCTTTACTGAAACTACAATAGATCTTAATTAAATTCCATAATACCAATTTGCAAATGCATTAAAATCTATATACCAATTCAATTCCATAACTAGTATAGGCATTCACAAATATATGGGAATTTACAAAAACATTTAAATCAATAACTAATATGTAAAATTGCATTTATGGACCTAAACCTCTAACTGATATACTATGCTACAACCATTAAAATATCATCATATGTAGCATAGACGTCCTCATAATGATACAAGAATTTAAAATAATCAACATAAGCCAAACGAGAGGATTGGAGAATCTGATTGCACAGAAAACAGCGCCAGGAGACACTATCCTCCCAACCGATAACTATGTCTAGTTCTCCCTCGAGTTTAATAATAAATTTCTAGAGAATCAAAAACCTCTTGTTTATTTCCTCAATGGGTTTTTAATTCCCTTTATTCATGATAATGTTTCTAATTCAGCGACATCCATCTTTTGGTAAGATTTACTACTTTCTTTCTTGGGATTTCGATTTTAACAACTCGCTTTCTCACCCAAAGTGCTTTAAAGGAAACTAGGCTCAGCCTTTTTCTCTCACTGAGGTATTTCTAAGGGACTTTATCTCCCTCCCTTATCTTATCTAGAATATTTCAAGATTGTAATCATGAATCATTTTTACAATCTTATCTCGAGTGTGTCACCTGAGTGCATAATTTCCTCAAATAATTATTTCTTTTATAAATCAATTATTTGCAATAACTAATCCAATTTTTTGGCTCTATCGCCATTTATTACACACCTACATAAACTAACCAACAACTACTAGGGGATTTCACATCAATAGAATGTTCAGGTGTGTGGATTACCGAGTTTCAATTTAGTATCCAGTTGTGTGAATTATCAAGTTTTGATTTTAGGTTTTGATTATCAAATTTACTCAAATTTAATTACCGACTAATTTATTGATTTTATTTTAGGATTTATGAAGTACATAGATCTTAGTTTCAATTTTGGTTATGAGGAGAATTGCAAGGATTCAATTTAATGCCACGTGTATAAATAACTAGGCTTAGATTTCAAATTTTATGTTTTAAATATCAAGTAACTGATTAATTCATATTTTAATTACAAATGAAACAATTTTAGGTTAGATTTAAAGTTTTACGAAGTGCTTGAATTTCCAAATTTTGATTTAGATTCTAGGAAGTTTGTTTAAGCATATATGGAAGTGATGACCAAAGTGTAAACTAGTAGAAAAATCACGGAAAGTGGAGCCTACAAGGGATTTTAGTTTCCACAAGATTTCAATATAAATTCTACAAGCTTGCATAGATATTGTGCTATCCCTTCTCAAACCAAAGCATGTATCTTATTAACAAAATAAGCGTGGCCCTTTCACCATGCCCTTGTAATCCAATTGCTACAAGGGATTTTAGTTTCCACATGCTTTCAATATCAATTCTACAAGCTTGCATGTATATCGTATTATCCCTTCTCAAACCAAAACATGTACCTTATTAACAAAATATGCGTGGCCCTTTCACCATGTTCCTGTAATCCAATTGGTAATAGGCATTACCCTTTCACCATGTGTTATCGGGAAAACTAGTGTCTATGCAGAGCTGCTAGTCCCACTAAGGCTAGTAGCTACCTTAGAAACAAACAAACTAAAACTACTTTCATTTTCCTTTATGAGAAATAGATAAGAGGGGAATAAGGAGACCAACCTCTGTCTTGCGCTTGGTTCCTTGCTCGATTCCTCTCCCTTCTGATAGATCTTTGCTACTTGCTTCCTTGTCTAGCCAGCTTCACAGAGCACCTGTAGAATCAAAGCAGCATAACACTATCCAAGAACATAGATCTATTATCATAAAAAATATAGGACCAGATATATATTGACCACACAAACACACATAACATCAATCATACAAGAATGTGGAGGAAAACTTGAATAGCTTTATTGATAATCAATAAAGAGCAAAGAGGATTACAACCAATTGTTTTGACCCAGCATCATCCTCTCAGCAAGAAAGCCCTTCTTCACCTCATGAAAAGCTTAGATCACCCAACACTATGATATTGCACGAAGAAACTAGCAGCACTTCCTTACAAGATACAAAATTCCAACCTCTGGATCTCTGGGATGAGGGATCCATATATAGATGTTTGCAAGGGGGGTGAGTCAGCTTTTGAGATTTGATTAGTGTCCTCTCTCTGATAGTTCTTGATTCCACTTGGAGATTGATGATCTCTTACTCATCCCTGGGCGAATGTAGAGAGGCAAGGGTCACAGGAGAAGTTTCTAGAAGATTCCATGATCCTCCACCTTGCAGATTGACCCTGCCATTTGTCCACTCTCGCCCATCGCACCCCATAGAGGGGCTTTCCAAGATGCATCGCACCTCCCGTGAGTATTTAGGTGGGATGCAACGCACTTTGACCATGGAGCAGGTGAGATGGTCCAGTTTTGACCAGTTCTGAGCAGTTTTTCATGGAGAACTTCTGGGAGAAGATGTAATTAGTTGACCTTGTTCTTTTAGAGGTTGGAACAACACTTTTAGGGACTTAAGAGCCCTTGTTTTATGGACATTTATGATTGGGGTTGCAGTGCCCAAAAATGTCTATAACAGTTGCCCCCTAAAGCATGAGGTCATTAATTTGTTGATGTCGGGTGAAATGCTTTATCATGAGGATATGAAGTTTTTTCAAGCTGGAAGGTGACCTGTAATAAGATACAATACAATACATTATATTCATAATATTTTCATGATCTAGCTGAGGCGGGCATTCCCATGCTCAGCTTTTATAAATTCTTTTTCATGTACATAAGACAGATAATCGTCTGAGTGTAGACTGATGATTCTGGTAGAGCCATCATCCCTTAGGTTTGATGTCTTTATTTTCCTGAATATATATCGTAGCCCGGATGGATGAAACTAGATCAGGGTCTTCAATCTCGTTTGATCTTCACTCAAAGTACAAGTCGATCCATGTGAGAGATGTTCTGGAGTCGAACATGGAAAGACATCGCCTGATTACCAGCCAATGATGTAAGTTGTTAACAGGCGCAAGTGGAATCACCGATAATGATGATGACCCTCAAGGTACTAAAGTACAATTCACGTGGTGTGAATAAGGGACTTGGCGTCGAACACCACGCAAAATCTTTCGATCGAAGGCCATTGATGTAAACCTGTCACCGAAAGTGAGAAACTTTCCATTGAGACATGCAAGCTTCAAAGTACTGAAAGGGTTGTTCTTAGATCGACTTCTTGGATAATGAGTCGATATCAACAAGAAGTGATCCATCACAAGAGGGCCTTAATGAATCCCACATCGATGACATGGAACGGAGCAAATGATTTTAATGGAGGTGAAAATGATCTGGTGATATAAGGTTCAGGGTGGAGGTCATGAAAGAATGGAGCGTGAATGTATTGCATTGGGTGAGACACAGGTGAATTCTCTGAGTGACTTCTCTTGAGCATATCGGCGACACTGACATGATGGATCGGTAGCATTAACCCCAAATATGGATGGTGTGACGGAACCATGGTGATGTGACCAGTGAATGGAACAACCCAACCCGACTTGGATGCGGAGTGAAAGTGTCATGTTCAAGAGCGACTTGCTACCGATAAAGTTTCTTCAAGTTTTCTTCCCAATTTTCCCCAGTCATTGCTGACCAGTACCTCTTTATTTTTGTCAAGGTTGAGGAGGATAACATATGCTTGTTCTATAATTTTCCCTTCGGGAAAACCCATCGCTATGTTTTAACGAGCCTAGTGATAGTGAAACTCGTTCTTGTCTGTTATGGACAAGTTTGTCGCTATTTGGTTTTAACAAGTTTAACAACAAGGATAACTCGGTCCTTTTTAATTTTAGAGAGTCTGAAAAAGGGATGTAAAGAAAACTCCAATGGTCCTTTTTCGTCATATAATCCCTTGAGTCCTAAAAAGTATAAAACAATACAAAAGGGATGAATCTTCGGTACTTTTAACGAGCCGAACAAAACAAGCGCTCGATCTTTTTGTGTAATAATCCCTCAAGTCCAAAAATATTAAAATCTAAAGGAGGGATAGCACTTCTAGTCCTTTTAATGAGCTGGAGAGGCCAATCGCTAGGCAATCTTTATATATTTTACGAGTCAGTTGAAAAGAGCTTAAAGGAGACTCGTTTTTTGAGGAACAAGTGATAAATTCGGGTAGTAGATGATTCCAGGTAAGGTTTGGAATTTTCCAATCATGGCAGTGTCACAAGGAAGGCTAATAGGATCACTCTTCGCAGCTGTTCCTCAAAAAGGGTAAACAAACAAATGGAGGTGAATGATTGGCCAAAACAAAGTGGAGGTGATGATGAGAACATGGCCAAGGCTTCAAAATGCTGATGGTAATACATTCTCAATGGTTATTTACCAGAAATTGGTTCATTTTTTAATGAGCTTAAACTCTGGGGGAACATTTGCTCATTGCTTATGTTTATCTTTTAACGAGCTTGAATTATGCATTAAAACTGCTCGATATAATGGTCATTGATTGTCTTGATTTTACCATTGACAATTTTGTTCTTTCAAAGGTTGTACTGCCTATTCAATTGCTTCATTAAACTAGTCAGAAACGAACAATATACATTTGAAAAATGAGTTAAAACACTAATATTTTACTTGAATTACGTGAAAAGTAATTTAAAAGTGTTTTTTACCTCTCATTTTACCATTTCATTTGAACTTTGGTTTGTTGGAGCTTTGGAGGTGTTTTCCCCCTTGATTTTGACTAGCTGATTCTAGGAGATTCTGTGGACGATTCTCGGCACCGTCTGGACCAGGTAGGAGCTAAACCTGAGCTCTTTAATTTCATCCTTTCCATTTTTCATTCTGAGCATGTTTTCTGGTTTTTCTGAGCCTCTGGGGTTTGAAAAACTCGCCCTAGCTCCATCGCACCTCTTATACATCGAAAGGTGCAATGCATCCTGGCTTGGCCATTGGCCAATCAACATGCATCCCACCTAGAACACTACTGGGGGTGCGATGGGTGCAAAGAGGTCCATTTATGCACAGTTTTTCATGGAAATTTTTGCCTGTTTCTCACCAAATCAGGACCTTGACTATTCTCTTGTTTGTTTCAGAGATTCATTGGAGCAAAATGCCTGTTACATGGTGAGAACGTGAGCATGAAGAAGAGGACATGCTTGCTTTACATGATCCAGTTACGGTAAATGCATTGCGGAACTGTGGCCTGTTCAAGTTTTTCTGCATCTCTTGTATGAGGCAACAAATCAACTTGTTGCAGTATTTTCTTGATGCATGGGATCCTAACACCCAGGTGTTCCAGATTAGGGCAAGTCCATCCCCTTGACTATCGTGGACATCTATTTTTTGACCGGCTTATCGAGGCGGGGTGCCCCTATCTCATTATCAGGTTCGACCCGTGGGGGTGAATCTGTGAGAGATTACATTCACAGGTATTGCAGAGAGGGATCTCAGCCGAGTAAGGATGGCAAGATCATTATCCGAGATGTCACTGACAGGTCCCTGAGGACCATTCTGTTCACTTTTTCTAGACTTGCTGGTAGTGCGGCACTTCACATGGCCAACAAGTCTTATATGCAGTATGCCTTGGAATGCCTTGAACCAAAGGTGTTCAACTGGTATGATGCAGTACTCTCTGTGATGAAAGAACAACTGATCAAGGTGGAAAATGGAAGATTGAAGACCTCTAGATATGGTTCTATCTTGACAGCGTTCGCCTTGGAAAAGATCCCGCTCATGCAGCCGCAGTATGTTTCACTTGGTTTACCTCCACCGACTGAGCCACGGATGCAGAGATGGGTCGACCTTATGGCCAGACATGCTGGTCAGTCCTAGATTTCCCTCTTTGATACCTTTTTCGAGTGGTTCAACCATCAGGAGATGGTTTTTTCCGAGTATCCATATGCTGGTATGGACTTCCGGGGTGATCCGGATTTGGTACTACCTGCTGGCGAGCAGTGGGGTGTCAGCGGTAAATTCTTTGGCCATATCTTTGTTTATCATTTCTCTTTATAATTTTCTTGTGCTTTCTTCTATCAAGACTAATCAAAACTCATGTTCTCATGCAGATGTTGGACCAGTTCGACCAGTAGTACGCCTGAGAGTGCCAGCTGTCGCTCCAGCAGGAGTGGGTGCGGGAAGGGCTATCCTTTGCGACCTTGATGTGGTCGAGACTCTTTCAGCATTGCAGGATCAGGTCGAGGGCCTTAATCTTGGTATTCTAGACGTGAGGACCGACGAGTTGCCCCTGATGTTGCAGCGACATACCACTGGTGTGCCGAGTCGGTGGACTAGGCTTTTACACATGATTGCACAGGCGGTGACTTGTTATCACCAGCATCATTAGACTAGGGTGCCGCCTAGAATTTTTAGTTTTGGGTCATTTGACCAATTTTGTCTTGGTTACAGAACATTATGTGTAAACCATAAACAATTATGTATATATATTTTTGTTTTTCGGAGTTTTATTTTGGTTAAGTTAGATGATCCTGATGTAAATACTGATGAAATGCTTCTTTTTATAAATGTTGCAAATGTCTATCTAACACATAATTTGCCAATGAGTCCATTAATGTGTTTAAGTTTCTGGAAATATGCTGATATTGAATGAAATCAAATTGTCTTTCCAAAATCTTGACCCTTAGGAACATACGATAGATAGCTGGATTTCGGACGGAGTAGATACCAGTGAGTTGTAGTATGACGAGCTGTGAGTCTAGCCTGACGACAAGTCGGCTTATGCCATGTGTGATGGCATCAGAGAGAAGTTCTATCAACGCGCTATATTCAGCGATGTTATTCGTTGACCGACCAATACATGCCCCTCTGAAACTTACTAACTCGTCGCTTCGATCAAAAATGGCCCACGCCGCAGAAGATAGGTTCCGCGAACTACGAATCACTCCGTTGGCATATCCAACGAAAGATTCCAATGGGTCTAAAATATCCGACAAATGTAAAAAGTGGATTACTTGACCAAAACAATTACTCTTAGCGAAAACAAAAATGTGACAAAAGCACATAGGTTACCACACCAAATCATGCGTAGTAACGCTTAAGGTACAACCCGTTACGGGGTTGCGCCAGTGGAATCCCGTCCTAATCCATTAACTCGTAGGCTCCTTTTGCTAACACTCACTTAACAATATAGGGGCCCATCCATAAATACTTGAACTTACCTGCTCCCAATTTATCGGATTCCTGGTCATAAAGTAAGACCAAGTCACCTTCTGAGAAGACATGGGGTTTGACATTCTTGTCGAACTGCGCCTTGACGCATCTCTTATGGGCTTCATTAGCCAAAGCAACATCACGATGGGTTTCATCCAGTTGGATTAGTTCCAAGAAACGAGCCTCCTCTTCTGAAGTTTCGGGGAGAAGGTCGACTACGAGTTTGAGGGACGAGATTTCACACTAAACTAGTAAGATTGCTTCTAGGCCATACACCAGTTGAAAAGGTGTGAACCCGGTTGCATTTCTTACCAATGTTCGGTATGCCCACAAGGCTGAGTACAGGATTAGGTGGCAACTCCTTTTGTGGACTCCAATCATCCTTTGCAACATCCGCTTCAGGACTTTGTTGATTGCTTCAACTTGTCCATTAGCCTGCGGGTAATATGGAGTAGAGCTATCGTGGGACAACCCTAATTTGGCAGCCAATTCAACCATCATGTGATTGCGAAAATGTGATCCATGATTTGTGACTATAGCCTGTGGAACGCCGAATTTGGCGACTACATGATTAAAAAAGAAAAGGGCAGCTGTTTCGCCAGTGTTATCTAATGTAGGCATCACCTCGGCCCATTTGGTAAAATAGTCTACGGCAACTATGATATACCCATGCCCCCCAGTCGAGGTGGGATTACATGTCATGAAATCAATGCCCCATTTGGCGAATGGCCCAACAAAAACTATCGGTTGCAGAGGAGAGGGTGGTTTTCTGGTTTTGCTATCGAAAATTTGACATGCATGGCAACTTCTGACTGCGGTTATGCAATCTTTGAACATTGTTGGCCAGAAGTATCCTGCTCGTAAATTTTTTTGCGTTGTAGCATAACCAAATTGATGCCCCCCACACGCGCCTAAATGGCAATCATTTAGGACTTTTTCGGCCTCCTTGTGGGTGAGGCACCTCCTCAGAATTGTATTGACACCATGACAGTAGAGCGTATCACCGACGATCATGTAGTCTTTTGATTAGTATCGAATACGTTTTTGTTCCGAGCGAGAGGTATTAGACTTATATTTTTGGGTTTGGAGGTAGATGATTATATCTCCATACCACATATTGCTTGAAGATATCAGAAACAATGATTCATCCACGATGGTTTCTTCGGATGTTTCATCGTTGGACGATGATGGGAGATTGCATAGTAATTCCGCAAAAACTAGGGATTTTTTTGATTTGGATTTTACGAATTCCAGATCAAACTCTTGGTGAATTGCTATCCATTTCGAATATTTGCCCCCCAGCAACTGTCGCGACAATATATAAGTCATGGGGTTGCAATCTGACAAAATGGTAGTTTTTCGAAAGAGGACATAGTGTCGAAATCTCTGTATCGCTTGAACAGCTGCGAGATCCAGCTTTTCAACATAGGAATACTTGCTTTCTGTATCATTTAAGTTCCTACTCAAATAATATATAGGATGTTCAATTCCGTTGTCTTCTTGAACTAAAACCATTGCGATGGTTGTAGCCGCTGCAGCCAGATATAAGTTAAAGTCTTTTTGATAATCAAGAGCGTACATTAATGATGCTTTCATTAGGGATTCTTTTAAAGCATCAAAGGAAGCTTGCGCAACCTGATCCCAAATGAAGGGTACTTCCTTTTTCAATAGATGTGTATAACCTTTAGCAAGTTCGACATAATTTGGAATGAACCTCCTCAGAAAGTTTTCTTTCCCTTGGAGTTTCTGAATCTGAAGCAAATTTGAAGGTGGAGGCAAATTTATGATTGCCTGAACCTTACATGGGTTGAGATGAATCCCGTCTTTTGAGACTACAAAGCCAAGCAAACGACCAGAATAGACACAGAACACACATTTGTGTGGATTGAGTCATATCTTGTAGTGTCGGCAATGTAGAAATATCGCTCTCAAATGCTGCGGATGATCGGTATGCTTTTGCGAATGAGCCGGAAGGTCGTCGAGATATGCTTGAACGATGTTTTTGATGTCATGGAAGGCATAATTCATTTCCCTCTGAAATGTTGCCCCTGCATTCTTTAAACCAAAGGGTAATTTGCGATATGCAAATGTGCCCCACGGACAAATAAATGCAGTCTTTGACTGGTCCTGTGGGCGGATATTTATTTGATTATACCCAGAGAATCCATCCATAAATGAAAAGATTTCACATCCGGCACATTCATGAATTATCTGGTCAATAAAGGGTGTAGGGTAGTTGTCTTTCGGACAAGCTTGATTTACATCCCTATAATCGACGCACACTCTAATCGTTCCTTGTTTTTTCATCACAGGAACAATGTTCGATACCTAATCGGTTAGAGGAACTGGGTATATAAAACCAACATGGAGAAGTTTATCAACTATACTCGAGTCAATGCCTGGCATTTCATCATATGACCAAGAAAAGACATCTCTGAATTTGCGAAAGGTAGCGTTATATATTTCCAGTTCTGAAGGAGAACAACATTTGCCAACATAAATATTCTCTACAACATCCGTTTTGGTCAAGATATTTATGGCAATAGTCTCTTCAATATTGGACAAGTTTCGCTCGGAATCCACCGTGTTTACAGTATTTGATAGGAAATCAAAAACTGAAGGATGATGAAGGTTATCAGGAGTATCTTCTTGACAATGTGGAAGATGGGAATGATGGTGGTAATCTTCCCATGGCGCCCCTTCAATTGTCATTGACTGAACAATTCCTTCGTCGGTGTAATGCACTTGCGACCAAGGATCTGAAGGGGTGCCATATTCCTTAGACCTATCTATCCAAATGCTCGATGAGCGTTGATTTGGGTTTGCCTCCCATGCCAAAAACATTGATTGCTACAATATTTCTATTGGGCTTGGAGGCAATACCTGCGGATGATCCATGTTAATATCATTTTCTGAGATCTTTTGAGTCGAAGATATCATATTGTAGGCTCCTACCATCACCACTTCTGCCAGATTGATTGGAGGCGGGAGGGAAAAAGCCCCCATTAATATAGGGTCTTTTAGTAGGCCTACTCCGATATTTTGAAGCGAATGGGGGATTCCATGGATCATCAGAATGCTTCTTGTAACTTGAGAACTATTGGGGAGAAATGTTCGTTGGTCGACGATTATAATTCCTCCTTGAAAAGGAAATGCAATCTTTCTAAAGTAGGTCGACACAACCGCAGCCATAGCATATATCCATGGTCTTCCCAGTAGGATGTTGTAATCGAGGTTTCCGTCGATTACTTTGACATCTATTTCGACTGTTTTCCCCCCTATTTCGACTTGCAAGTTACTTAGAATACCATACGGGGTATATGTTCATCCATCGAATGCTTTTAATGTCTTCAAAGATCGTGACAAGGTTGGAGATCCTAAAATTTTCCAGCAAATCATCGACATAATACATGTAGATGCCCCCTCATCAATAATTGTTCGATGAACAGTTTTGTTGAGGGCTTTCACCTGAATGAGGAAAGCTAGTTGAGCTGGTAACTGAGGATCGTATCCTTTGTGATTAAAGGACACAAGATTAGAATCCTTTGGGTCTATCCCACCTATAGCTGATAATAAAGCCTGCTTTTGGGATGGGCAATTTTGTAGTACTTCAAGTGTCGACATATCAGATGGCGATTGGGCCAACTCTTCCACTATGTTATAATGCTGTGCTACTCTAGCACAAGGATTAAATGTCGAGTTGTGTACTACTCCCTTTGGCGGTTTTATTGTTAGCTCTGGAACGATGGGCGGTGCAACTTCTGTCGAAGTTGTTGTCGAACTACTAGGTTGATCCTTATCCTTGTTGTTCGACAGTTGTGGATTCCCGTAATCTTTATTCCTTGTCGATATGAAAGCATCATTCTGCTGTTTCGAAACCGCCAACATCAGCACTTGGGACGGGGAAGCATTTTCACTAGCAACCAGATTTGTCCCTGGATTTGGAAACGGATCAGTCAATATCGCCTAGGTTTTTGAATTCTTGAAGAATCTTTTAAGCTCAGCTTTATGGGGACAATCTCTTGTCCAATGATCCTCATCACATATTAAGCACTTTTTGGTTTCCTATCTCCAAGAGGGTTTGCAGAAGAATTTTCGGGTGATGATTCATCCTGTTTCTTCTTCTTCCCTTTGTTTTTCTTCTTGCCTCCTAGTTTCTTGGTTTCTTTGCCTTTGTCAGTCGAGACGGCATTTACTTTCGAGGTGAGAAGTTCTTCTTTTGGATTTTGACTGGAAATCTTACGGGCCTTTTTAGATGTAGCCTTTGTCGATTTCGTGTCTGTCACACCAATCACGCCATCGTCGGCATGAGAGTCATTGTTCGATTTAGGAGGAGGAGGGATGGAAAATTCCGGTCTGGGAGTGTTAGGGATTTTATCGTAGAGCGTGCCAGACTGAGTATAAATCAAGTCTAAATATTGCGCACGAGCAATAACTTGCTCTTCAGTGATGACTCCTCCTTTTGCCACATCTTCTGTAATGGAAGGTAATAATGACTTAATAAACCATTCAGCTAAAAGCTGATCAGGAACATACGTTTTTACCATTCTACGACGACGTCGCCACTCATGAATATGATCGGATATGTGAGTGGCCATTGTTTGCTTGAAATTGGTAAGAAGTTCTGTTCCCGTTTCGTACCTTATCGGTAACTGAAAATGGGTTAAAAAGGTTGTGGCTAGGGCACTGAAGTTGTCAAACGAAGCTCTGGGTAACTCGATATACCACTTTGCTGCCAGACCAGTTAACGTCCTCTGAAAAAGGCGAAGTCTAATCGAATCATCGTTTAGGGTGTTTGATGAACACCACAGATGAAACGTCATCACATGATTCGACGGGTCTTCACTCGGATTTCCATTAAATTTAGGAATATCTGACGGGAGTTTATGCAGAATCGCTGGCCACCAAGGGGCGTAAGCAATTGGATCGTTTGTTAGCCGATTTAGATCTGGTAACTCTAAAGTTGCCACGAAGGGTAACTATTGATTCAGGTTTGGCGAAGCATACCCAAGATATGATGGAATTTCCTGAGCAGTTGGTCTTTGCATACCAGCATAATGCATTCGATGCTGGTAACTTTGGTAAGGTTGATAGGCGTAACCATTATAGAATGGTTGATTTTGACTGTTTTGAATATAAGGTTTCCCACTATTTGCAAAGATTTGTTGCTCAGATCCTTGGTATACTTGTTGGAATTGCGGTTGTTGGTATTGCACTAGCCATGGTTGCGAAGCCATGTACTGTTGTCCAATACTGACCATTTGACCAAGATGAGGGGTAATTGTACCCATTTGGGCCTGTGTCATGCCACTAGTTGGCGATTGTGTTTGAGTCGCAGGGACAAGAGGCTGATGCATTACAACCTGTGAAACCTGAGGTTGGCATACAACAGGCAACGCTTGTACTTGCGACACCATCGCGATAGCCGGCGTAGTTGGTATATTTGACATGGGTAAACATTGTTGCATCGAATATACAACTCTTGGTTGTTGAGGTGGTATTGGCACCCAACCACTAGATGTAATTCCAGCATGACCTGAATTTTGTTGTGAACTCACGTATGGTTGTCCTCCCGGAGGTGACAATGAAAGGGTATACTGGCCCCCATACGGCGGTAATCTAGTACTCAAAGGAATTGTTTCTCCTTGAGAACTGGACTGCCCAAATTAACACCCTGGAGGATCAATTTTTGCTGAGACTCAACATAAGAGTTCCCGGATACTATTCCCGATGAACTAAGTGGGCCATACTATTGAAATAGCCCCTAAGTGGGCCCCTTCTAGCAATTGAGAGCTAGTTGGGATAGATGGTATGCCGGCGAACATTGTTGGAGTGACAGTGGGAAGTTCTGCCATCACTGTGTCGGATGACACAGTCCTAGATGTCGACGGTTGTTCAGACATTTCTAGTCTATCCAAAAGATTGCCTAGCGATTCTACAGGAGCTTCCGATAATGGTAGACTAATTTCTGATGAAGAAGGATATAGGGTGATCCTGACTCCAAACTGCGATGGAGTACTAGATGGAGGATCTTCCACATTCTCTTCTATAGCAATCAGACCAGGTGGAAGAGGTAGACCTTCAGGTCCGTAGAATATTTCTGGTGCCAAAGAAGGTATAGAATCTGCAACGACAGATGTTTGGGGAATAACACCTTCTGAATCAGCTGTAGATGGAGCTGGTTCAGTAATACAAGTGTTTACCTTCACACTAGGATCAGTTCTACTGTCCTTTGGTGGCTGCTGAACTTCTTCTGTAAAGGCAAGGATACCAGAAATGTTTGGAGTAATCGGAGTCTCCGATGGTGTTGGAACACTTGTTCTAACTTTACCAGGGGATTTGGAACCGGTTAAACGAGTTCGCTTTGTCCGTAACAGTTTCGATTCTGGGGACAAAGATGGTTGACTCGTAAGCCTCCGCGAACGACGGGGTTTCAATTAACTTTCTTCCACGATTGCGAATTACTCGATCAACTAAAAATAAAGGGGAAGTATGTTTCCGAATTAGATGAATTTTAGACGCTTTGACACAACCTGTTTTTTCAATTTTTAAGAGTCGAGAAAAAAACAAAAGATGACTCTAGTTGCCTTCGATTTTTAATGAGCCTGAAGTGACATGTGCTCAGATGGACCTTTTCCTTTAAGGAGTCTGAAAAGGAACGAAAGGGAGTGCTCTGGAAATCTAGACAGAGGGATTACCAAACCAATCACAAAACTGCAGAATACTTTTTACGGTACGGCAGTCAATCTTCCCGAATGCTGTGTTCAGTGCATTGCGATCAATAGGGCGGCAGACACGACTTCCTATGGATAAAGGATAAAGCCTATTGTGGTCTCCCAATATATACTCGACGGTACATTGGAGTACAAGTCTGTACTAGCACTTATCGTCTCAAGGTGGAGGAATCACCCAACCAACAATGAGAACAACAGTTACCAGGCTTTACGACGCCAGAATACGTCTCTAGCCTAGACTTCTAGATGTTGTGCGTTAGGTTCCAAAGCGTTTTTAGATTCATTAAATTTATTTTACAGTTGATCTTGCTTAAGAAATTTGCCTTTCAGGTTCACCGCGTGATGTAGATGTACAATTACTAAAATGCAATCTAAGATGATAAACAGTCATTTAATCTTCTTTTTGCAATGAAAATCCTAGCTACTAAGGAAAGAGAGATGGCGTTCTTTCAACATAGAGCAGAGAGCACACACTATACGCACTGTCCTAAATCAAACCAACAAACAGTCTAAATGCAAATGCACGTGCATGTATTTGTTTTCAGCCTTCTTAATGTGTGAATGATAAAAAGAAAGCTAACCGCAAATCTGAATTATTTTTCAAAGTGACGTTACTAACAAGTTTCTTTTCAAGACAAAATGAGGACAATGACGACACTTTGCGATTTGGAAATGAAAACTTGCTTTCGACAGTTGAAAAACTACTAATTCAAATCAAATACAAGAGTAACAGTGTAATCGACTATCAAGAACAATCAGATTCTCTTCTATGACTGAAAATGACACTTGTGACACTTTCAAATCAAGAAACGACAGTACGATTACGCTACTTCTTTGTAGAAGAGAACTGAAAATGGCTCAAAATACATAAAACAATTTACAGTCCTTTGCACAATAGAGGCGGAATAATGGCAAGGAAGGGGGTTTCAACAGAGGTGTACTGACTACAGGTAGCAAAACTCTTGAATAGAGCTGAAAAGAGTGAACACAGAAACCAAATCTAGCACGAAAGGCCTTGTCTGATCATCGCACTTGTAACACAGTGAACTGGAGATGCAGCGCACCTACTACACTCAGGAAGTGCCAGGCATCTAGAATTCACAGAAGAGATAGTGCGCTGGACCAGGGACGAGACTTTAACTGGGTTCCGGGTCACAGTTTGCAGCTCAGTTCAGGGATTTAGGTCGAGCAAGTGGTAATCAGTAAATCAATCACAGGGGTAGATCTAAAGAGGTTACTAGAGCCACCACAAGGGCAATTAGAGAGTTTGTAAATCAATTGTTCAGTTCATAAACAAAACCCGGAGATAGACTGAATCAACATTGATCTACTTTGCACTTGCATAGCAAGTGCAGTTCGAAGGCTATCTGGCTTAACTTTAGGCTTCGTCTGTAAGTTTATAAAGTAAACAAATGCAGATAAACAAACAATCTATTCCTCTCCCACTGTGGTCACCATTTTGTTATCGGGAAAACTAGTGTCTATGAAGAGCTGCTAGTCCCACTAAGGCTGGTAGCTACCTTAGAAACAAACAAACTAAAACTACTTTTGTTTTCCTTTATGAGAAAGAGATAAGAGGGGAATAAGGAGACCAACCTCTGTCTTGCGCTTGGTTCCTTGCTCGATTCCTCTCCCTTATGATAGATCTTTGCTACTTGCTTCCTTGTCTAGCCAGCTTCACAGAGCACCTGTAGAATCAAAGCAGCATAACACTATCCAAGAACATAGATCTATTATCATAAAAAATATAGGACCAGATATATATTGACCACACAAATGCACATAAAATCAATCATACAAGAATGTGGAGGAAAACTTGAATAGCTTTATTGATAATCAATAAAGAGCAAAGAGAATTACAACCAATTGTTCTGACCCAGCATCATCCTCTCAGCAAGAAAGCCCTTCTTCACCTCATGAAAAGCTTAGATCACCCAACACTATGATATTGCACCAAGAAACCAACAACACTTCCTTACAAGATACAAAATTCTAGCCTCTGGATCTCTGGGATGAGGGATCCATATATAGATGTTTGCAAGGGGGGTGAGTCAGCTTTTGAGATTTGATTAGTGTCCTCTCTTTGATAGTTCTTGATTCCACTTGGATATTGATGATCTCTTACTCATCCTTGGGCGAATGTAGAGAGGCAAGTGTCACAAGAGAAGTTTCTAGAAGATTCCATGATCCTCCACCTTGCAGATTGACCCTGCCATTTGTCCACTCTCGCCCATTGCACCCCATAGAAGGGATTCCCAAGATGCATCGCACCTCCCGTGAGTATTTAGGTGGGATGCAGCGCACTTTGACCATGGAGTAGGTGAGATGGTCTAGTTCTGACCAGTTCTGAGCAGTTTTTCATGAAGAACTTCTGGGAGAAGATGTAATCAGTTGACCTTGTTCTTTTAAAGGTTGGAACAACACTTTTAGGGACTTAAGAGCCCTTGTTTTATGGAAATTTATGATTGGGGTTGCAGTGCCCAAAAATGTCTATAATACCATGTCCCTGTAATCCAATTGGTTTGTTTGGTTTTTATTTCAGTGATGGGTATGTAATCATTCCTAATTTCATTTGGTGCTACTATTGGTATTTTCATTTGTTGTAACTATTGAAGACCATCTCATGCATGAGCATCAACCCATCTTCCGAAAAATCAACAAGAATGAGTTCTGAAAGGCACAATTTTGAAAAGGCAGGGTAATATCTATTTTGTAAAGTATTAAAAGAGTGAAAAATCAAATTTGTGAGGGATCTTAGGAATTGGTTGAGGGCATTGTGGAGAAGATCACATTGAGCACTTTGTGGAGAGGATCATGTTGAGAGCTTTATGGAGAAGATCGTGGATCTTGTGATAGTGCATGATATTACTATTTTCTAATATAAATTGTGAACTTGTGAGTGTATGAAGAGGCGGTCATTGAAATGAATATTTAGCCAACCAACGCGCCTAAAGATGTTATGTAATAGTATAGTGGGTTTAATTAATGAAATTTGATTTTTGCTTTATGTAATTCTATGTTGGTGAATCATGGGTTGATTTTTTGATGGCATGATGGATTGAAGTTGCATGCATGCAAAGATTAGAAGTGCAACTAGATAACCCACAGGTCCAATATTGAGCCTGTAAAAATATTGAAAACGGTAGATCCCAAAATTCATTTTCATCACCATCTCAATAATGGCTAAGAAGTGTTGTTTTCAAAGCCTCTGAGCATTTGAGGTGAATGTAACAAAATTTATTGTAATATTATTATCCATTTCCATTTATGAGATGGGTAGTGTTATCTAGGTCTCCACTTCCACACTCTCATGGATCTCATGGGGTTGTAAGCATTGGTGCAAGGAAAGAGTGTGCAACATGAAGCAACAAATACCATGAGCTACACGCAAGTGCTTGTTAGAGTGCATTCAAAAATCCACTCATGGAGAGTTCACATGTTTGAGGAAAATGAAGCTCTTCAATTCTAAGATTTTAAGAAGATTGTAAGGAGTGGGTCTACTTGATGAAGCTTGAATAAACTGAAAATATAATAATTTCTATTTTTAAAATCCACTTAATATTTTTAAACTCTATTTCATATTTTCAATTATCAACCTAAAGACAATATGGCTATGGACATAAATATGCCACATCTTGATTAACATGGTTGTGTTAGTAAACATCCCTTTGATTTTAATCCACTTATTCCAAATAAAATATTGAATCTATAATGCTCCAAACCAATAGCAAAAAAAATTGTCAACCCTTTGAACTTTTAGGTTTTTTTTTTTTAATTATTGCTTCATCTTTGTGGTGACCTTAGTCGTTCGCCATGTGGATCTGTGGAGAACACCCTTAACTAGAATCAAACCAGAGATATATAAACCACATTTTATTAACATGTTTGTGCTAGTAAGTGTCATTTTAATTTTAATCCATGTATTCTAAATAAAATATTGAATCTATAATGATCCAAACGAATGGAACTTTTTTTTCTCAACCCTTTGAACTTTCACTATTTTTTTTTAATTGTTGCTTCATCTTTGTGGCGATCTTAATCGTTCGATGATGTCTGATGCGGATCTATGGGGAACACCCTTAATAGAAATCAAACCAGATATCTCATCTCACAATATCTTCAACAACGTATCTCATCTCAAAGAGTTTGGATGTTTAGCCTATGCACATGTGCCTAAAGAGCTAAGAGGCAAGTTGGATGATAAAAGTGAAAAATGCATATTTACTGGTTATAGTGAGTAGTCAAAAACTTACAAATTGTATCTTTGTCACCAAGAAGACCATAATTAACAAAGATTTTGTGTTCAAGAACAAGAGTCATGGAACAAGAGTATAGACAAAATAGTTAATGCACAAGTTCCATTGATGGAAGAGGATGATGTAGCAGAAAATGAGCAGCATGGTTCACAAGCAAAGACACCAAACAAAGTCATGCGAGTAAGGATTCCAAGGTATTCTAAATAGCATGGATCTTCAAGCAGATCAGCAGACCAAAATTCTCCCATCAATCAATCAGGTTATGAATCAAGCAACGGTAAGAGAAAAATGAGAATTTTGAAAGATATTTATGATAATTTGGATGTTAGTTCAAACTTTGCATTGTTTTCATTCCAACCTTCTTTGTTTCAAGAAGCAATCAGGGATTAAAATTGGGTGCAAGCTATGGATGATGAAATTGAATCTATTGAAAAGAATGATACATAGAATTTTCCTTATTTTCCAAAGGACAAACACCTCATTGGTGTAAAATGGGTGTACAAGACAAAGCTGAATGAGAAATGAGAAATTGACAGATTTAAAGCATGACTTGTAGAAAAAGGATTCTTGTAGAAATCGGGAATAGATTTTGGAGAAATGTTTACTCCGGTAGTCAGATTGGATACTTTAAGAGCAGTTTTAGCCACATCAACTCAGAACAAGTGGAAAGTATATTAGATGGATGTGAAATCAACCTTATTGAATGTAATTATAGAGGATGAAATTTATGTGCAGCAGCCTCCAGGATATGAAGTTGAAGGACATGAAGATAAAGTTTAGAGGTTGAAGAAAGTGCTCTATGGACTAAAGAAAGCTCCTAGAGATTGGTATAGAAAAATTGACAATTACATGATCAAGAATGGATTTTGTAGAAGCAATATTGAGCCTGCCTTGTAAAAAAAAAAATGAGCATGGAGAAATTTTGATTGTCTTCTTATATGTTGATGACATGATTTATACTGGTGATCTTGAGTTAGATGACTTTAAAGTAGCTCTGAAGAAATAATTTGAGATGAGAGATCTTGGTCTGATGAAATATTTTCTTCGCATAGGAGTTGAGAAATATAAAAAAGGACTATGATTCAAATATCACATGAAAATTTGATGATACCAGGGCAGGAGAAGAAGGGCGATTTTTGAGCTAGGGTTATAGTTTTGCAGAGTTATTTCTCCATGGAAGGCTGTAAAGGAGGGAGCTCCACTCCCTCCTACAAGCAGGTAGTGGCCAGCCGAGGAAAAAATCCAATAGAAGAGGATAGAGATCTTTCAGCTGAAAGGCAAAGAAACATAGAAAAGGAGCAGGAGGGCTCTAAATCTAAGGAGAATAACAACACTAAAGAAAGCAAGGAAGGGGACAAGGAACAGAGCACAAAAGACAAAACTCAAAAGGGACCATGCAAACCCAAGACTACTATCACTCCTAGAGTTGTGTTGAATGATCCTGCTCTACAGGCCCATAGGAACCACATGCAGACTTATGCAATCATTTATAAGTTCATGGGTTTATGGCCCACAGACAAGGCATTACAAACATGGATTAAATACCACTAGAAACCAAAAGGAAACATAAAACTACATCTTGGGTCAAAGGGATTCTTTATTGTAGTCTTTGCAAACATTAAAGATAAGGACATAGTGTTTGAAGAAGGTCCCTACTTTTATGCAGCAGCAGGCCTGTATATTCGACCTTGGATCATGAATTTTGTCCCAGAACATGAAACTTTTACCTCGGTCCCAGTTTGGGTAAGACTCTACTCTCTAGCTTTGGATTACTGGCAACTGGAAACCCTATCTGCCGTGGGAAATAAGTTAGGACAATTTGTCAAAGCTTCTGAGGCCACCAGAAGGGGAAAATACACATCCTTTGCAAGAATATGTGTGGAGATGGATCTTTCTGGAGCTCTGTCGGATGAGGTAATATTGGAAGTGTTTGATGAATAATGGATACAAATAGTGGATTATGAGCGCATCCCGTTCAGATGTCATAAATGTCATGAGCATGGGCACCTATTCAAAGATTGCCCTCTCAATAAAACTGAAAATAATAGTAAAACCAATACCGTGAAAGACATTGAAAGCTTTCACAAAGTGGTCCATAAAGGAAAAGGGAGCAAGAGGGGATCGAAGACAAATCAAAATGAAAGGCAAAAAGCTAGTCAAAACAGGTTTCAAGCACTAGAAGAGGAAGAGGGGATAACAAAAGCAGATCAGGCCAAGGGAGGCAGTCCAATGAATGAGGAGAATGGAGAAGAGGATGAGCAAACACAAAACATTAATAAATAGAAAGAAGAAATGATGAATGACACAGAATTGGAGATGGATCTGGAAATGACCTAGAGTGATATGGAACTGGAAGACCACAAACTACAGGAGATTCTTGAGAAAGAGAATCTAGATCTAGAAGGATTCTTGAAACAAGGAACTAGGGAGGGAGTGGATTCATTACCTCCAGAGGAGTTCAATAGAGTTCAACAACTGTTCTTATGGAAAACTCAGACCATAGGACTGGAAAAGCAATGAAATCATGAAAGGGAGGGTAGCAAAGGTGTGAAAGCTATGAAAACCACACTGGGCTTGGCACCCAGATACCCAGGTAAGAAAAGAGGCAGGAAAAATCAGAATGAGCTTTTGATGGAATGTGGAAAGCTAATGATAGACTCAGGTAAGATGAAAGACCTATCTAGTTACTCCTTTACAAATATTTAATAATGAAGTTAACTTCTTGGAATATTAGAGGCCTAGGCAGTAAAAGAAAACAAATATTACTTAGTAATAGAATGAAACAAGTAGCACCAAATGTAATATTCATCCAGGAAACTAAATGTTCCATTCAGAAAATAAAATAGATTCACAGTAAATGGCTCAATAAATTTGAGTTTCTGGAAGTCAAAGCAGAGAATACAGCAGGTGGCATTCTCATGCTTTGTAACTCCCAAAAATTGACATTATAGATGCAAAGGTAGCTAGGGATTATCTATTAGTGGTCATACAACCAGTGGGAGATAAGGAAGTATACCGGGTCACGAATGTGTATGGTCCCCAAAGAATAGATGGAAAACTCAAACTTTTATATTCCCTACAGGATCTCAAGGAAAGACATGCAAGTATCCCTTGGATCTTGGGGGATGATTTCAAGATGATCAAATCTTTGTCGAAGAAAAAAGGGGGCACCAGAACTATAAATAAATATTCTTGTGCTTTCCAATCCTTCATAGACAATATGAAGTTAGTGGATATTGTTATGAGCAATAGTACCTTTACGTGGAATAATGAAAGAGGAGGAGAGTCTCAGGTGACTTCCAAATTAGATAGATTCATTATCTCAGAGGATCTTATGCTCAAGGAAAAGGACATAGTTGCAAGAGTTCTCCCCTTTGGAGGCTTTGATCACTGGCTTGTGCAACTGGAAATTCAAGGCATTGGTACCCCCAAGAATAGACCTTCGAGATTTGAAAACATCTGGCTTTGCCACCCAGATTTTGTCAACAACATAGCCATCTGGTGGGCTGAATAATTAAACACTCAGGACACATGCATATTCCTACTTCGAAAAAGACTAAAAAATATCAAACTCAGACTCAAGGAGTGGAACAAGAAGGGGTTTGGTAATATTTTTGAAGAAAAAAATCTGTTGAGGGAAAAATGTAGGAACTCAACCAAACCCTTATCAGGGAGGGTTTTGATAAGGATAGAAATGAGCAGGCAACCAAATATCAACAAGAATGGGAGAACTCCTGTAAACAAGAGGAGATTTTTCGGAGGCGAAAATCTAGAGTGCAATGGCTTGAAGAAGGAGAGCGTAATACCAGATTTTTCCACAGATCCATTGTGGCGAACAGAGCTCACAACAAGATTTCTTCTATCAAGGACGAAGGAGGTAATCTTCTTCATTCTCATGAAGAAATAGAAGCAGTGTTGGTTCAACACTTTCATGGTATTGCTCAGGAATCCTGTTCAGATAGAGAACAATCCATTAGGGTTATATCAAGACATATACCTAAGCTAGTTTCCAAAGAGGACAATTTCAACCTTAATAGACTATTTTCGGAAGAAGAGATCAGTGAGGTCCTAAAAGAAATGCAAAATTGTAAGGCACCAGGTCCGGATGGTTTCAATGTTGATTTCTTCAAAGCTTGCTGGAAGATTGTAAAATAGGACGTTATGAATGTAGTGGAAGACTCTAGGAGGGACAAAACCATTCTGAAGGCGCTTAATACCACCTTTATTTCCGTGATACATAAATAGGATTTAGCTCTAACTCCTGATAGGTTCAAACCCATTGCGTTGTGCAATGTTGTCTACAAGATAATATCCAAGGTTGTGGCCAATAGACTCAAACCTCTTCTTCCCACCTTGGTGTCGGAGGAACAATCTCGATATGTGGAAGGCAGGAAAATCCTCAATAACATAATTCAAGCTCATGAGGTGGTGCATTCACTAAAAATGAAGAGGAAAGATGGAATGATCTTGCAGTTGGATATAGCTAGAGCTTATGATAAGCTAAATTGGAACTACATCAGAAAATTTCTCATGGATTTTGGGTTTGATCACAATTGGATTAGATGGGTAATGGCCCTAGTAACTTCTCCTAGTTTTTCAATTCTTGTTAATGGTTCTCCTTCAGAGAATTTTATTCCTTCAAGAGGCCTCACGTAGGGAGATCCACTCTCTCCCTTTCTCTTCATTCTCATGATGGAAGGGTTGGGTAGATCTATCAAGCATGCTAAGGAAGTTGGTAAAGTCAAAGCTATCCAATTTTCTGAAGATGGTCAAGCCTTAACACATCAACAATTTGTGGATGATACCATGCTACAGGGAATCCCCACGGTCAAAGAAGCTCTAGCTTATAAGCAAATCCTGAGAGACTCGCTATCGCTTTAGGTATGGAAGTTAATCTCTCCAAATCTACGATTTTTTTCTTTAATACTCACATTGCTATTCAGAGAAATATTTCCAGAATTTTGGGCTTTCAAAGGGAGATCCTCGCGTCAAAATATTTGGGAATCCCTCTAACGGTCAAACCTTTTCACAAGAGCATCTTGGAGCCAGTGATTAGCAAAATACAAGATAAGAACAGGAAATAGACTATCAGATCTTTAAACTTGGCTGGTAGGTTGGTGCTAACCAAGGATATCCTTCAATCAATCCCAGTCTTCATGCTATCAGCTCTCCCAGCTCCCAAAGGTGTTCTGCAGCAATTTAGAAACGTGCAAAGAGACTTTCTTTGGGGCAAGGGGGAAGAAAGAAAGAAGTGGGCCTTGGTAGCATGGGAAAAAAATCTGAAAACCCAAAAGCTATGGAGGACTCAGGCTGGATGATCCTAAAATTATAAGTCAGGCTTTAGGAGCTAAATTATGGTGGTGATGGGTTAAAGACCCTGAGGCTCAATAGGCAAAGATATGGAAAGAAAAATATGCACATATGTGGCAAAACAATGATCTAATAAGAATGTAAGGATATAATAAGGGCTCTCACATCTAGAATAATGCCTGGGATAACAGGGGCTTAGTCCAAGGAAATAGCTTCTGGGAAATCAAAGAAGGAAACCTTGCCCTATTTTGGGATGATAGATGGCAACACGAACCTATTTTGTTAAAGGAAGACTTGAGGGATCTCAAGGAAGATACAGATCCTAAAGGGTTATCTAAAGTAAAATACTTTTGGGTCCAAACCAACAATATTAGAAAATGGAGAACTTGGAGGAACTTTGATTTTAGGGATGAAAGCCCCCTAAAAGCTAAAGAAGAAACTCTAAAAAACATGTTAGAGCAAAGGAATATTTTGAAATCAGGGGGGCAATATCAGCTAAGATGGGGAAAAAATGAGGGTACCTTTAATCTCAAAGAAGAAAAACTCATTCTCCTTGACCTTAACTCACAAGCTCCAGATAAGACTTGGCAAGACCTTTGGAGACATCAAGGCTAAATGAGGATTAAACTCTTCATGTGGTTGGTTCAACATAAGAAAATCTTGACCTGGGATAATATCAGGAAGAGGGGTGTCTTGGGGCCTTCCAGATGTCAGCTCTGTGAAGCCCAAGAGGAAACTATGGAGCACCTTCTCAACAATTGCATCTTCACCTCCAGTTTGTGGGATTATTTTGCCACCATTTTCCAACAGACTGATAGGGACAAAGGGAGCATCATTAGTACCCTAAACAGATGGAGAAGAACCTTTTCAGACAATGAGATTCTTAGCTTAGCATGGGCCATCATGCCAAGTTTCATTATTTGGAATGTCTAGAAAGAAAGGAACAACAGAATCTTCAAGAATGAAAAGAGGCCATCCCAATGCCTTTTTGAGCAGATCTTAAAACAAATCAAGGAAATGGTTGGCACTATTGTGCAAAATCTCCCCAAGAACCCTCCTTCAGCAAGATATTTGAGAACTCTCGGTGAACTGGGTTTGCAGGGACTTATTCCTCAGGGAGGGGACAAGAAAGTAATCTCCTTGGATTCTGAGCAAGATTTGTGGCATCCTCCCCCCAAGGGATTTTTGAAATTCAACGTTTATGGGGCTTCAAAGGGAAACTTGGGCTCTGCGAGTTACGGAGGAGTGTTAAGGGATGAGAATGGTGGAGTACTTTTCATCTTCTACTGTCATTTAGGAAGAGCCACCAATAACATGGCAGAATTGATGGCTATGGAGTAGTGTTTAGATTTCCTGAAACAGGATAACCGGCAAAATGTGATTGTTGAAGCTGATTCGGAGTTAATCATCGAATCAGTCAAGAGGATCAGCTGGGGTACAAGGCCGGAAAAAGTCTCAAGGAACTGGCATCTGATCCAGGGCTTTCAATGGATTCAGCAACACCTCTAGAGCCTTCGGACTATTAGCTTTAAACATGTACGAAGATCAGCAAATAAATTGGCGGATCTTCTTGCCAATCAAGGGGTGATCAACACAGAGAACAGGGTTGCATTTGGCTGGCAAGAAATGCCTCAGAGTAGGTTAAAAGTGAAATGTTATGACCAGGTAGATGAAGACAGGATTGTGTTTCGGAGTAGGGCCATGGAGACGGAATCCAGTTGATTCAGGTGTTCTATGTTTCTTATATTTTCTACTTTCAGGTCTTCAGGGGGTTGCAGTTCATTTTCGACCATAGTAACACGAGTTAGCATTGTTTTTGAGATTCCAGTGGATACTCAGTCGGGCGGCCCTGGTTCTTCAAAGAAAGACCGGTTGGCGGGTGTTTCGTCCTTCCTGGTTTCTGGTAGAGAAAACGAAATGATAGGTAGGATCCTGGGGACTCTCGGCAACCGCAAAACTAGGGGTTTTCCATCTGGGATCGGTTTACTGGGCCGTGAGAAGTTTTCAGGCAATCGCAGCCCTCACAAGCAGGAAATGGTATTGCTGAATTTGAAGCGATTCCATACAAAGTGCTACACGTGGTGGTGGGGTTAGCTAAAATACCGCCCTCATCTCACACTAATGTTTAATGAAATTAGTCGGTGTGAAATGATACTCAACAGTTGGATCATGCGAAGCGATTCGATAGTCGGGATTGATCATGTAGGTTATTGGTCTAGTTGGTGGGAAGTGCTAATGTTTAGTGATATTAGTTGGTGTGAAATGATCCTCAGTCGTTGGATCATGCGATGCGATTCGACGGCTGGGATTGATCGTGTAGGTTATTGGTATAGTTAGTGGGATTTCCGATAGTAGCAATCTACCTTCAATCCACTTTCAGATCAGAAAACCGTGCAATGAGCAGTTTCCAGGTGATCGTATGGCTCCTGAGCGGTAAATGGTATTGGATAATTGGAAGCGATCCCATTAGGCTTCCAACACGTGGCAGGGGGGTGGTAATGAATACCGCCCCCCATCGCTCACTAACGTTCGGTCATCTTGGCAGCGCGATATTGCTCCTGGCCGTTGGATCTAGCCGACCGGATCTATGGTCAAAAAGTACCGTGCTGTTTTGTGGGCCAGGTCTTTTTTCTCCATGAGTCTCATTGGGATGTTTTTGTTTCCATTAATCGGTGGTTGGCGCGAAAATTATGGACGATGACGACTATTGTTGATTTTCCGGGAAGTGGGGTGTAGAAGTTACTGGAGTTTTCCACGCGGTTGGAGAATCATTTAGTCCAACTTATTGTGTAATTTGAGAGTTTGGTAATGGCTGTTGTAGGGGGGGGGCATGTCTATGGCAGGATTCCCTTTGCTTTTCCTAAGTCTATGAAGATGGACAATTTTTTTGTATATTTTGTAACATTATTTTTGGATTAATGAAATAGAAGGATCGTCTCTTACTTCAACAAAGAAAAGAGAAATATAAACAAGGAATTTTTATTTTCCAAAATAAATATGCCAAATGTTTGTTGAAATGATTCTGGATGGAAAATTGGAAACCTTCCCCTACAGCAGTTGCAATAGGTACAAAGTTAAGTAAGGATGTGTTGTGCTCTACAAAACCCCCCATTTCATAACATTTTCATTCACACATAAAATTAATATATGGAATGGGTCCCTTTTAAAATTTAATTGGCATCAATGCTTTTGTGTTCAAAAAGGTATGATAATCAAATGAGTTTATGTATTGAAGCCTTTTTCAATAATAGTGTTCCAATAATAAAACAATCTTTTGTTATTGCGATAAAGCGATCGCAAGATCGCATATCGCAATGACATGAGAAATACATTAAAACGGCACCTTGTTCTCCGCCGATGCGATATCGCTATCGGCGATCAGCGATATTCCATGCACACCTAATAAAGGCACATAACTCATGCCCCGAACGCGATGCGATATCGACGATCGGCTATCGGCACTCCCTCATGTGGGAAGAAACCCTTTAAGTTATACACCCGACTCGATGCGATATCGCTATCGGCCGTCGGCAGAATCCCACGCACTTTGATAAGGCGCTCGGGTCTTACCCCGATGCGATGCGATATCACAATCTGAAATCGGCGAATCACTTTATATGCACTTTCTAATGTTTCCACGCGCTAGTCCGATGCGATGTCGCAATCGGCACTTAGCAGGATCTTTTCCTAATGATTGTGTAGCATCTATTCCTCGATGCGATGCGATATCGCTCATCGGCGGTCGGTATTCTCAAAAACTCATCACTTGAAGCTTTAAAGTTATATTGATATCCAGTTGATAAAGCACAAATTTCAAAATACTGTTAAATGCAGGGATAAGGTAATGCATGTGTATTTTAAAACTTTGCCCCTTCGATTAACGAACACTTGCGTTTAACCGCCAAAATATCTGTTGCACGCTTAAGGGGGTCATTCAGTCGGATAACGGTGTGATACTCATTTAATGGGTACCAGGCCTTAAATCACCATTAATGCATCTGCAATATCTTTCCAGTGATTGGATCTGTAGCCACTTTTGAGAATTAATATCACCACGCTTCAAATGATATATCTTTCCCTTTATGGATTGTCATTGTTATTTCCTTGTTACGATTTCTCTTGCATTTGTGTAGAATTCATCTATTGAGAGAATCCTGAGCATGATGGGGCAGAAATCCAAGAGGACCGCGGGCTCCACTGCTGCATCTGTTGCAGGACAAGCTGCCGCGGATAAGAAGAAAGGCCTAATCTCAGACACTACGTGCACTGGTCTCACTAGGACTTCATGGTAGGGCACATACAATCTATTAGAGGCTGAGAAACCGAAAGTAATAGTGACAGAAGCTAGTGTGGATGTACTGAAGAAGTCCGATGCTACTCTCAAAGACTTGGCCGATTCCTTCCCGCACAGGATAGCAGCCAGAGAGCAGGTCCTTCCCTACACTGATGTAGTGCGCTGGGCAATCGAAGAAATTCCAATCATCGATAGAACGTTTCACACAAGAGATGGAAGGATTTTCGGGTCGTTCAAGCCAGAGCACCTAAGGCAAATGTATCATTTGCCCGAGCCAGAGAAAATCTATAACAAAGCCTTCGTGGAGAAATTTGCAGCCGAGAATGAAGTACAATCTGAACCCATCCGGGATTGGAGGCAGAATCCGACCAAACACAAGCACGAAAGCTCGGGTAAGTACTCCGTCGATTCTTTGGCTTCTCCCTATTGCTATGCGGGGATTATGATGTCTAGGCTATGGGGGTTACATGACTCTGCTAATTTCGACATAGAAATGGTTCCCCTGATGGAAGCAGCTGTTAATAGTATAATCATGGATTGGGCCACCATTCTTTCTGATAAGTTGGCCGTAGCTGTTCGTGACTTTAGAGCCAAATCCAGAGTTACCGAAAGGAAAATCCCCCATTTTATTATAGTGCTTACATTATGGATACTTTATGTTTTAATTCTGAATTTCCTATCCTCGGTTGGAGGTGGACCACCCAAGACCCCTCACCCATTCATTTGTATCATCAGAAATTGTGGAAGTCCTCTTACAAGGACCATTTGTATCAAATTTGCTATGGTTTTATGGTTCCCATTCATTATTCCATTTTTGATCGGCCTATTCCCAAAATCTCCTATTTGGCTTCCTTCGACTTACCAGCTGTAGCAGGTTGGTTTGGAGAAGAGCATTTTACCTATATTAGGGTTTATGGAAGCCAGGCCAAGCCGCATGTTCTCCCTTTATATGTTCCAGACAAATTGTTGGCCTGAGAAATCTCCTACCAGATTATGGCCGAGAGTGTCACACAAACTCTCAAGAAAGAAAAGAAGAGGGGCTGGCCCTCTTTTCCCTTGAGAATTGGTTTTTTTACTCTGCATGATCTCAAGCATGCAGAAAAAGAGGCAACAAAGATGCAGGCTTTATCCCTAGCCACTATCCCAAGCAGACTCTATGATCCACGTAAAACTGTATATACTGCCCTAGAACAGGCCAAATTAACAAAAGTTGACCATCAAGAGGATATGTTTGATGACCTGTTCGTCGCCGCCGATTTAATAGGCCAGACCAAAGAGCTTGCTAGAATGAGATATAATGATGAGACTTTAACTGAGTTCAATAAACTTAGAGAGCAGAGGTTGCAAACTCTGCCTCTAGATTTATTGACAACAACCCCAGCGTCTTCCTCAAGTGAGCCTGGTCGGCAACAGACAAGCCAACCTCCTGTTACAACTAATGATCAAAAGAAACAACAGGAGGAAAGGCAAAAGAAGCTGCAGGCAGAAAAGCAAAGAAAAGAGCAAGCTGAGAGGCAGAAGAAGGAACAGATAGAAAAATAGCAAAAGGCGCAGAAGGATCAAGAACAGAGAAAGCAGAAAGAGATAGAGGAACAGAGGAAGAAAGAAGAAGAGGAGAAACAAAAGAAAGAATTGGCAGATAGGCAGAAAAAGGAATTGGCAGATAGGCAGAAAAGGGAGCAAGAAGAGAGACAAAGGGAGTTAGAAGAGCAGCAGCGAAAAGAGTTAGACGAGTAGCAGAGGTTAGAACAAGAAAAAGAGCGGAGCAAATCCCAGACAGAGCAACATAAACAGACCTCCATTGATTTTGAATTGCTTAAACAATGGAATCAATTCGATTCCATTATCAGTGGAAAGGAAGGCTCCAAAGATACAGACACCTCTAAAACAAGCGATGCGCCAGAAACCACTTCTTCTCAGGTTCTAAGCGGAACCAGCGGCCCACCCATTTCAAAGGATGTTGAGGTAATTACTATAGATCCTTCCGATCAAATTGTTCTCCAGGTGGAAGATATTCCTCCCCTGGATGTTTTTTATAGCCCAAAGTATAAAGCTGTTGTTAAGCGCTCAAGGAAGAGACGAAGGCTTGATCAACCTTCTATCTTTCCTGAGCAAACAATCACGGGCAATGTAGTGTGGAAGGAGGAATTGGATCCCTCCGATGATCTAACAAAGCTGTCGCAGTATGCGGGAGCTTATTCTGCAGTGACTATTGACAAAGCATCAGAGGTAAGTCTTCTGTTGAAGACTAAGGACCAGGAGATTTGTACATTCCAGGCAGAAGTAACCGAGGCGAAAAAAAAGGCAGCGCAGGTGGAAGAGCAGTTGCTGGCACAACAGCAAGAAAATAATATATTAACCCAGCAACTGCAGACTGAAAGACAGAGAATCGACCAGAGCGCAATCCAGAAGCAGAAAGAATTATCGGAGGCATTGGCACAGTTGAGAGAGGCGAATGAGCTGATGATGAAATCAAAAGACGAGCAAATAGCTCGACTATTAGCACAGCTTGAAGACATCAAGGGCACCCGGAAAGTGGAGGATTTCAGAGCAGAAGCAGCTCAAATAAATGGCGCATTAATATCTCAGATTAGACTCCTATGCCAGCAACTTACAGAGGCTGAGCCATTATGCGAAATATCTACAGCAGTATGTCAGCGGATAGAGCAAGCCAGAAATGAACTAGATCAGGCCGAAGAAACCATAACCGGGTATCTTGATTGGCAAGATACTGATGTGGGGAAGGCAGCGAACTTGCCTAGAATCTATGAGACATACAAAGACATACTCTTCACGGAGTGGAACACTCAAGTGATGAAAGCGGAAAGGGCAGCTTCAAGGTGTAAGATGATTGCCAGCAATATGATTGATTTAGTCAATAACACACTCTATTTGGCAAACATGATTTCCCAGTGCACACCTGGAAGCATAACAACAGCAAACATGATTGAACAAACAAGTTATCATGACTTGGAGGAGAGGGGAAGGTTAATCGCTGGAGTAAATACTTTAACCTCTGAGGCATATTGGCTCTTTCTAATCAAGCCACACACTCAAAGGTCGGCCCTCAAATGTTTAACAGATGCTCTCGGATTCCTGATCCCCGACATTCAGGATGCCACATATGATGCCCAACTCACTTTGCGTCTCAACACTCCACCGGAAGTAGAGCCAATGCTGGCGATATGTCAGCTAAGGTTTAAAGGCAAAGAGCCCACCGAATGAAGCATTGCTGCCGACTGCCAGATCACCAAGGAAAATGGAAAATATTTATTGATGCCAATTTAATAGCTTTTCAGTTTTTTTTAGATATTTAGATTAGATTAGTATTTATAGACCCTTTCATTGTTTTGGAAAGGGTCGTAAAATTTTGTAATAGACTTAAAGGCTGAAGTTTGCACTACTGTGCTTCAACCTATATTCTTTTATGAAACTCGACTGATAGTTCTTAATTTAACGAGAAGGTTGTTTTATACAATTGTGCACTATTGTCTCTTGTTTGGAATGCTTTCTGGTTTGAAGGAAGGACTGCGACATAGCGATTAATATACTGGATTGTTAAGCAGCTTACATGGTACTTTTATCTGCATCTGTTTTCTTTCCTCTTATATGAATTGCTGTGTTATTATTTTTGCTATTGTTGAATACATGTATGCGCTGTAACAGCAAATCTTCATTTCATTCCACTATTGGATGTTTTGTGATATGCCCTTTCTTTTAATCATGCATGTAGCAATGATATGAATGACGAAGTGTAGTAATTCGCTATTATCGCTCTGCATAACTAATTATGCAGAGCAATCTTAAATGGTTTAAACATCTATGCTTTAACGTTAGAGTCATCTATATGCCTGCCTTAAAGCACAGATTATCAAACGCTACGCTTTAATGATTGATAAGTCCCGGGATTAGATTATAGTTAATATATTTCGCCGATAGTTTTAGTTGTTCGCTTATCACCATCATACATCATAAGTTACTCATCTATCCCACTTTTATCCATTATTGGGAAACTGGTCCCATTATCCCCAGTCGGAGCCACTATTCCAAACGGAAAAGGAGCTGTACTAAGGTCCGGACCGGGTGGTTTCCCCTATGTTGTTGCAACGATTTTCGTGGCCTCAACATAATTGGCGCTAGAAGGAGGGCATCAACTGTGAATGGCACATAAGTCCAAACCTATAAGCCATTCCAAGAGTATTTCCCCCTCCGAATCCCCTCGACCTTCCCATTTGCATACTGGTTCGCCAGTATCCAAACAAGGAGAAGGGGAATCAACTACCACTGCTCAAACCCATCATACCACAGAACAATTAGATCTTGAATCACCTGAAGTCCAGTCTCTAATCCATAAACTTCAGAGCTTCTCGATTTCACCACAGAAATCTGAGGTATCAGAAAGCAGTGCGACTTCGCAATTCAACCTCACTCACCCTCTCACCAGACTTCAGAGCGAAAAACTCGGTATTGAACCCACTGAGTTTCCTTTACCTAAAAGGAAAAGGGCAAAGAAAATTACTGAAGGATCTGATAGTGAAGAGCTTTCATCCACGTCCTCCATTGCATTTTCTCCTCTGCGAGGTCAACCATCCACTCCCCCATTACAAATTGTCGTTCACCAGGGATCAGAAGCCTCAATATCCCAACCTATTCACTCCTCATCTTTGATCCCTTCCCATACATCTGGAATCCCAACAGTAGTGTCAACCACTGTCGCTATCATAATGGCAGATCCATGGACTAGGCCAGGAGCAGTCAACATGCCTGCACCATTGCATGATCTACCCGATGCTCCCGAAAAATGGCTGCCTAAATTCAATCCAGATGACGGGACCCAGGCTGAAGAACACATCAACAATTTTATGTTAGCAGTTAACTTAAAAGGAGTGACAGAGCAAGATGTTGTTGTAAGGCTCTTCCCTTACACCTTACAAGGATCAACATGATCCTGGTATTTTTCCTTACCTTCTGGTTCAATTACCAGTTGGAACACATGACAAGAGCAGTTTCTCACCAAATATGGAGATGATAGGTCCTTAGCTACTTTAATAAACGGCCTCTCCAATCTGAGAATAGAGCACAGGGAACCAATAAAGGAGTTTAATGCTAGATTTAATAAACTCCTGAATAAAATCCCTACCGCTTCTAAACCAAGTGAACAAATCCAAAGCGAATGGTATATTACAGCCCTACCTGCCAACATAGCCATTTTTGTAGACAGGGCTGGAAAACCTACCTTAGCTGAAAACATGAGAGAAGCACTTGCTGTTGAAAAGCGCATCAATGCTCTAGAAAAGAAAGCTGCTTTGGAAGATAGAAAAGCTAAAAAAGTCTCGTTTAAAGAAGATTCCAAGAAGAAAACCCCAAAGGACCCGTATGACATGGAAAGTTTACAAAAGATCCTTAAAACATTGTCTAACGAAATGGTTGAGATAAAGAAGCAGGTGGCCGAAACTTCAAACAAAAGACCATTTAGAACTTATAAGAAAACTGAATCAAAGCCGCCCAACGTTATATCTAACGCAGATTCAGACCAAGAAGAAGAGGAAGAGGAAACAACTTCACAAACCGATGATGAAGAAGAAGTAGCTGAATGCCACGGAATGTGGGATTTTATACTCCCAAACTCTGATACCGAGAATGAAGAAGAAGCCTTTCCGGTTACTACAAGAAGTGAAAGCATTCCTGAACCCACCCAGGCAACTTCAAAGAAGAGGAGCGCAGGTGCTGCTACAACAAAGGAAAAGGTCCCCCCGAAGAAGTCGCCTGTAGTAGTTCCCCAAAACCAGCCTTCAACTTCTAATTCTCCTTCAACATCCAAGACACTAGTGGTATCCGATTCAATGGAATATAACATTGTCGATGACATGAAGAAAACTAAGGCAAATATAACCATGTTTGAGCTTAGCAAATTAAAGCATCAACAAAAGTTACTTCTTAAAGAATTAAATGCTGTTCCCTCTACTCCCCTTCCCAGTGCAAGAGCTGCCAATGACTTAGGCCAGCCTCCTGCAGGTATGGTTGAAATTACCGATTCAGTTCTAATTGGAGATAAATCAAATTCTCACACTCCACCCTTCCTGCTGACTTATGAGATTTATAATAGAAACCTGCACAACTGTTTAATTGATTCAGGGGCCTCATCTAATATAATGCCAGCTTCAGTTTGCTCTAAACTGAACATTGAACCCCAGAAGTCTGCCATTCATATTGTACAGTTGGATAGGACTAAAGTGCAGGTTGTGGGAGAAATTAATTCTGTAACCATCAGGTTGTCTGCTGACCCCAGAATTGTTCAGAGGATTGACATCTTAATTGCCGACATACCTGAATTTTATGGTTTAATTTTGAGCAGAGATTGGTCCGAAAAACTGCATGGGTATATTTCCACAGATTGGTCACATATGTGGCTTCCCTACAAGGGAAAGCCAAATCAAATAAGGATCGATCGGGAGAAGCATATGACCCACACAGTTACTGAATTTGAGCAAGAAAACCAACCTGTGGCATTCAACGACAACATTTTGGGGAACTATTCGTCAGAATCATTCTTTGGCAACTTTGTTGCCCAACCATGTCCTTTTTCAGTTAATCATTTTACATCTCAGATTGAAAATTTTTCACAAACAGATAAGTCCAGATGTTTTAATGATGCTGAGAAAAATGTAGATATTTTTGTTAATACTCCTTTATTTTGGTCTTTATATTTTGATGGCTCTAAGTCCAGCGAAGGCTCAGGAGCAGGTTGCATTTTGGTTAGTCCGCAAGGAGAAAAGACAATGCTGTCTTGTAGGTTAGAATTTGAATGTACTAATAACACAGCCGAATATGAAGCTTTAGTCCAGGGCTTATATAAAGCAATCAGCCTTAAAGTGCGATATCTAAAAGTGTTCGCCGATTCGGAAATCATTGTCAAATGGGTGAGAAATGCAATTCATTGTCTTTCAAGTCACCTCAAACATTATCAATCGCTAGTACAAGATCTTACCTCACACTTTTCAGCCTTCAACATTTCTTCCATTCCTAGGTCACAAAATTCAGCAGCAGACCTACTAGCCAACGTAGCTTCTAAGCTTCTGCCTTCTGAAGACTACAGCCTTGATAGGTTTTCTGTAGAATTACTTTTTAGGCCTTCAATTCCTGACAATGTCACTAATTGGAGAGTATTTAACCATGACGAAGATATCTTGCAGTTTCTAACTTCGGAAAAATCCTATGACAATCAAGTCATTGAGGAAGATGATCATGATCTACAGATGAAACAAGCGCCTCAAGAAAATTCAATTCCCAAACCCGTGGTGAAGCTTGAATACCTTTATGATATCAAAGACAGGTTTAAACCTGTAATTAATACAAAGCTTCAAAGTTCCACCCTTAGGTTTGAATTAATAAATCTAGGCACTGACGATGCTCCTCAAAACATCAACTTAGGAATAGGACTTTCCCAGGAAGAAAAGGAAGCATTTATTAAACTATTGAGAAAAAACAAACAGGTCTTTGCTTGGAAATATGATGACTTAAAGACATATGATACATCTATTATCCAGCATACCATTCCTATGCTTCCTGATCAGAAACCAATTCAGCAAAAGTTAAGAAAAATACATCCAAATTTGGAGAGCCAGATAAAATCGGAGCTTAATAAGCTCTTGAAAGCCAAACTTATTTTTCCGGTCCGACATTCAAACTGGGTCTCTAATATGGTGCCAGTCAGAAAGAAAAATGGCGACATTCGAATCTGTATTGATTTCAGGAACCTGAATAAAGCGAGCTTGAAAGATAACTTCCCATTACCTACTATGGAGCAAATCCTCCAATCAGTAGCAAGCTCTGAATTGATGTCCTTTCTTGATGGATTCTCTGGATATAACCAAGTTTTGGTTCATCCTGATGACCAACTTAAAACCACATTCAGAACAAAATGGGGAACTTATGCATATCAGAAAATTCCTTTTGGACTCATAAATACGGGAGCGACATTCCAGAGAGCCATGGATATAGCCTTCAAAGGGTTGATTAATCGATCAGTAGTTGTCTACCTAGACGATATTACTATATATTCTAAAAAGAGATATAATCATTTGCATGACTTAAATCAAATCTTTTAGCGATGCAAAAGATATGGTATTTCTCTAAACCCAAAGAAGTCTTTCTTTGCTCTTAATCAAGGAAAACTGTTAGGCTTTATAGTATCCAAAGATGGCATTTATATTGATCCTGATCGGATTAAGGAAATTTCTGAAATCCCTTTCCCACACAATAAAAAATCGATGCAGTCATTTTTGGGTCAGATTAATTTTGTCAAACGATTTGTTCCAGATTTTTCTCAAATTGTATTACCACATCAGACAATGATCAAGAAGAATTCAATCTTCAAGTGGGGATCAGAAGAAAAGCAAGCTTTTGATGTCATCAAGCAATCAATAATTAATGCCCCAGCCTTGAATACCCCAAATTTTTCTAATCATTTTACATTGTATACCGTTGCGTCCGATGTATCTTATGCTGCAGTTCTCACGCAGCCAAATGCTCACAACTTGGAAGCACCCATTTCATTTTTTAGCTCAAATCTTCAGGGTGCCGAATTAAATTATTCCGATGTGGAGAAACAAGCCTTTGTTGTATTTAAAGCAGTCAAACATTACAGGCCCTTCCTTTTGAAAACTCACACGAAAGTTATAGTCCCTTTCCCAGTGGTAAGGCAACTATTAATTCAAAAAGAACTGGGAGAAAGAAGGGCCAATTGGGTCACAGCGCTTCAAGAGTATGACTTAGAAATAAAGCCAGCAAAGATTGTTAGGGGCCAAGGTTTTTGCAGGATATTGGCAGGAGCATCAAACATTCTTGAATCAAGCGATATGGATCAGACTGAATCAATCAATCAGATAAGTGCCACTGGTTCTGAATCTCAATATGCAAATTTAATATTTTATTTGAAGAACGGTTATGCTCCTCCAAATTTATCTTACAAAAATAAAAGGGCCATTAGGTTAAAAGCGAAGAATTTCACTCTTATTGATGATGTGCTTTTTAGACAAAATTATGATTCTATCCTATTAAGATGTCTTGAGAAACCTGAAGCTCAAAAAGTTTTGCAGGAGCTACATGATGGACCAGCAGGAGGACATTTTGGAGCAGACACAACAGCTCACAAAGTTATTCATGCTGGATATTATTGGCCTACTCTGTTTAGAGATGCTCATGAATACGTAAGAAAATGATTCAATTGCCAAACTTCTAGTGGAAGACAACGGAAATCAACTTTCCCTCTGCAACCTGTCAACATTGAACAGCCATTTGAACAATGGGGATTAGATATCATCGGGGAAATTACTCCTCCATCTTCCAAACAACATAGGTATATCCTCACTGCTACCGATTATTTTACCAAATGGGTAGAGGCTATTCCTTTGAAGGCAACAAATTCAGAGGCAATCATCGAGTTCATAGACCAATTCATCATTACCAGGTTTGGTGTCCCAAACGCTCTCGTTTTTTATAATGCTTCCTATTTCTCAGGAAATGCTATATATAATTTCGCTATTAAAAGGGGATTTAAACTGAAATATTCTGCTAATTATTATCCCCAGGGAAATGGTTTAGCCGAATCTACTAATAAGAATCTCATCAAAATCATTAAGCGAACTGTTGAACAGAATCATAGAAACTGGCACAAATCTTTAGTGTTTGCATTATGGGCTGATAGAATAACACAAAAGGATTTTATAGGTTCCTCCCCATTTAATCTGGTATATGGAAAAGAAGCAGTATTGCCTACGAATCTTGTTCTACCCTCTTTAGCCCTAGTACAGTACATTGAAGAGACTCCTTCTTCTTCTATCCAACTTAGACATGACCAAATTCTCAAATTAGAAGAAGAAAGGGAAAAAGCCAGAATCACTCATGCCAAACATCAACAAATCATCAAAGCATCCTTTGACTTAACCTCATCCGGTTCCAAACAGTTTCAAGTTGGTGACTTAGTTCTCAAATGGGACAAGGCCCATGAAGATAAAGGTAAGCATACCAAATTTCAGAAAATGTGGCTTGGACCATTTCGGATCTGTGAGAAGATAGGCCATTCAACCTTTATGTTGCAAGACTTATCAGGGTTGAGAGATTCTCTCCCTGTTAATGGCCTGATCCTGAAGAAATTCTTTAATTGAGAAGGTAATCCCTTCTCCTCTTTGTAGATTTGTGTAGTTTGTAGGATCGGTAGGAAATAAAACTGTAGAGTATCCCCATTGACCTTTTGCTGTGTTTGAAGAAGCTGTCTCACAAAAAAATAATAAGAATATTTGCTTTCAGATAGTAGAACTCTCAATCAAAAGGAATAATTTTTAGGAAACTAGATATCCTTGTGTTCTGAAATTACAATCTAACTTTTGAAGACTCTTCTCAAGAGGTAAAAGTTCTGTGAATCATTTTTTGTTTTCAAAACTGGTCTCCAAAGGTTATCCATTTTAAGATAGAAGCTAACCCATTTTTAGCATCTTCAACTCTTCACCTGTCATCCATCTGCTCTTAAGGAGAAAATTGTTCACCCCATTCACTAAAGTTTATGGTTACTCAGAGTGTAATTCTAAAATATAGAAGATTAAAGATAAGAGGTCTTATTACAAGCCTGCTTACCATGTTCATAGGAAAATAGTTTGACTGACATTACCAATACTGCCTACCAAAACAGGGTAATGGCTTGGAATTTCAAGACAAGAGGTCTCATCACGAGCCAGCTTGTTCAGTTAAATTATTACCAGTGAATGGCATAGTCAACAGCTGGCCACCAAACCAGGACAATGGCTTTTTATCTTATCAATGACAAAGAAGAAAAACAGGTGAAAAATAAAATATGAGAACATATTTTGGATTCATTCTGTTAACTACACTCTTATGTGAATGGAAAAGTAAACAATACTATGGTTAAAAGGTATCCCTGTCGAGACTATAAACGTTTGCTGGCAACAGAGGCTCTACCTATGACAGAGGGGTTAATTATAAAAGCTGATTTGGGAAAGTTTTTGTTTTATCATTATAAACCAATAAAGGCCTATTTTAAAGACTTAGAATGTATTAATTTTTCTTGAAACCTAAAGGAAAGAAGTTAACAGAATAAGTTCACTTTGTTCAGAGCGCATGAATATCCAGTTAAATTAGAAGTTTTCCCTTCTGATTGAGTTTCTAGTTTTGAAAAGCTTAAGTGTTTGTATTAATTTCAGAGATAACTGGTTCTTCCAGCGAATCGCCAATTGTTGTGCTCTACAACAACCCCCCATTTCATAACATTTTCATTCACACATAAAATTAATATATGGAATGGGTCCCTTTTAAAATTTAATTGGCATCAATGCTTTTGTGTTCAAAAAGGTATGATAATCAAATGAGTTTATGTATTGAAGCCTTTTTCAATAATAGTGTTCCAATAATAAAGCAATCTTTTGTTATTGCGATAAAGCGATCGCAAGATCGCATATCGCAATGACATGAGAAATACATTAAAACGGCACCTTGTTCTCCGCTGATGCGATATCGCTATCGGCGATCGGAGATATTCCATGCACACCTAATAAAGGCACATAACTCACGCCCCGACGCGACGCGATATCGGCGATCGGCTATCGGCACTCCCTCATGTGGGAAGAAACCCTTTAAGTTATACACCCGACCCGATGCGATATCGCTATCGGCCGTCGGCAGAATCCCATGCACTTTGATAAGGCACTCGGGTCTTACCCCGATGCGATGCGATATCGCAATCTGAAATCGGCGAATCACTTTATATGCACTTTGTAATGTTTCCACGCGCTAGTCCGATGCGATGTCGCAATCGGCACTCGGCAGGATCTTTTCCTAATGATTGTGTAGCATCTATTCCTCGATGCCATGCGACATCGCTCATCGGCGGTCGGTATTCTCAAAAACTCATCACTTGAAGCTTTAAAGTTATATTGATGTCCGGTTGATAAAGCGCAAATTTCAAAATACCGTTAAATGCAGGGATAAGGTAATGCATGTGTATTTAAAACTTTGCCCCTTCGATTAACGAACACTTGCGTTTAACCGCCAAAATATCTGTTGCACGCTTAAGGGGGTCATTCAGCCGGATAACGGTGTGATACTCATTTAATGGGTACCAGGCCTTAAATCACCATTAATGCATCTGCAATATCTTTCCAGTGATTGGATCCGCAGCCACTTTTGAGAATTAATATCACCACGCTTCAAATGATATATCTTTCCCTTTATGGATTGTCATTGTTATTTCCTTGTTACGATTTCTCTTGCATTTGTGTAGAATTCATCTGTTGAGAGAAGCCTGAGCATGATGGGGAAGAAATCCAAGAAGACCGCGGGCTCCACTGCTGTATCTATTGCAGGACAAGCTGCCGTGGATAAGAAGAAAGGCCTAATCTCAGACACTACGTGCACTGGTCTCACTAGGACTTCATGGCAGGGCACATACAATCTATTAGAGGCTGAGCAACCGAAAGTAATAATGACAGAAGCTAGTGTGGATGTACTGAAGAAGTCCGATGCTACTCTCAAAGACTTGGCCGATTCCTTCCTGCACAGGATAGCAGCCAGAGAGCAGGTCCTTCCCTACACTGATGTAGTGCACTGGGCAATCGAAGAAATTCCAATCATCGATAGAACATTTCACACAAGAGATGGAAGGATTTTCGGGTCGTTCAAGACAGAGCACCTAAGGCAAATGTATCATTTGCCCGAGCCAGAGAAAATCTATAACAAAGCCTTCGTGGAGAAATTTGCAGCCGAGAATGAAGTACAATCTGAACCCATCCGGGATTGGAGGCAGAATCCGGCCAAACACAAGCACGAAAGCTCGGGTAAGTACTCCGTCGATTCTTTGGCTTCTCCCTATTGCTATGCGGGGATTATGATGTCTAGGCTATGGGGGTTACATGACTCTGCTAATTTCGACATAGAAATGGTTCCCCTGATGGAAGTAGCTGTTAATAGTATAATCATGGATTGGGCCACCATTCTTTCTGATAAGTTGGTCGTAGTTGTTCGTGACTTTAGAGCCAAATCCAGAGTTACCGAAAGGAAAATCCAGCCATTTTATTATAGAGCTTACATTATGGATACTTTATGTTTTAATTCTGAATTTCCTATCCTCGGTTGGAGGTGGACCACCCAAGACCCCTCACCCATTCATTTGTATCATCAGAAATTGTGGAAGTCCTCTTACAAGGACCATTTGTATCAAATTTGCAATGGTTTTATGGTTCCCATTCATTATTCCATTTTTGATCGGCCTATTCCCAAAATCTCCTATCTGGCTTCCTTCGACTTACCAGCTGTAGCAGGTTGGTTTGGAGAAGAGCATTTTACCTAGATTAGGGTTTATGGAAGCCAGGCCAAGCCGCATGTTCTCCCTTTATATGTTCCAGACAAATTGTTGGCCCGAGAAATCTCCTACCAGATTATGGCCGAGAGTGTCACACAAACTCTCAAGAAAGAAAAGAAGAGGGGCTGGCCCTCTTTTCCCTTGAGGATTGGTGTTTTTACTCTGCATGATCTCAAGCATGCAGAAAAAGAGGCAACAAAGATGCAGGCTTTATCCCTAGCCACTATCCCAAGCAGACTCTATGATCCACGTAAAACTGTATATACTGCCCTAGAACAGGCCAAATTAACAAAAGTTGACCATCAAGAGGATATGTTTGATGACCTGTTCGTCGCCGCCGATTCAATAGGCCAGACCAAAGAGCTTGCTAGAATGAGATATAATGATGAGACGTTAACTGAGTTCAATAAACTTAGAGAGCAGAGGTTGCAAACTCTGCCTCTAGATTTATTGACAACAACCCCAGCGTCTTCCTCAAGTGAGCCTGGTCGGCAACAGACAAGCCAACCTCCTGTTACAACTAATGATCAAAAGAAACAACAGGAGGAAAGGCAAAAGAAGCTGCAGGCAGAAAAGCAAAGAAAAGAGCAAGCTGAGAGGCAGAAGAAGGAACAGATAGAAAAACAGCAAAAGGCGCAGAAGGATCAAGAACAGAGAAAGCAGAAAGAGATAGAGGAACAGAGGAAGAAAGAAGAAGAGGAGAAACAAAAGAAAGAACTGGCAGATAGGCAGAAAAAGGAATTGGCAGATAGGCAGAAAAGGGAGCAAGAAGAGAGACAAAGGGAGTTAGAAGAGCAGCAGCGAAAAGAGTTAGAGGAGCAGCAGAGGTTAGAACAAGAAAAAGAGCGGAGCAAATCCCAGACAGAGCAACATAAACAGACCTCCATTGATCCTGAATTGCTTAAACAATGGAACCAATTCGATTCCATTATCAGTGGAAAGGAAGGCTCCAAAGATACAGACACCTCTAAAACAAGCGATGCGCCAGAAACCACTTCTTCTCAGGTTCTAAGCGGAACCAGCGGCCCACCCATTTCAAAGGATGTTGAGGTAATTACTATAGATCCTTCCGATCAAATTGTTCTCCAGGTGGAAGATATTCCTCCCCTGGATGTTTTCTATTGCCCAAAGTATAAAGCTGTTGTTAAGCGCTCAAGGAAGAGACGAAGGCTTGATCAACCTTCTATCTTTCCTGAGCAAACAATCACGGGAAATGTAGTGTGGAAGGAGGAATTGGATCCCTCCAATGATCTAACAAAGCTGTCGCAGTATGCGGGAGCTTATTCTGCAGGTGGAAGAGCAGTTGCTGGCACAACAGCAAGAAAATAATATATTAACCCAGCAACTGCAGACTGAAAGACAGAGAATCGACCAGAGCGCAATCCAGAAGCAGAAAGAATTATCGGAGGCATTGGCACAGTTGAGAGAGGCGAATGAGCTGATGATGAAATCAAAAGATGAGCAAATAGCTCGACTATTAGCACAGCTTGAAGACATCAAGGGCACCCGGAAAGTGGAGGATTTCAGAGCAGAAGTAGCTCAAATAAATGGCGCATTAATATCTCAGATTAGACTCCTATGCCAGCAACTTACAGAGGCTGAGCCATTATGCGAAATATCTACAGCAGTATGTCAGCGGATAGAGCAAGCCAGAAATGAACTAGATCAGGCCGAAGAAACCATAACCGGGTATCTTGATTGGCAAGATACTGATGTGGGGAAGGCAGCGAACTTGCCTAGAATCTATGAGACATACAAAGACATACTCTTCACGGAGTGGAACACTCAAGTGATGAAAGCGGAAAGGGCAGCTTCAAGGTGTAAGATGATTGCCAGCAATATGATTGATTTAGTCAATAACACACTCTATTTGGCAAACATGATTTCCCAGTGCACACCTGGAAGCATAACAACAGCAAACATGATTGAAAAAACAAGTTATCATGACTTGGAGGAGAGGGGAAGGTTAATCGCTGGAGTAAATACTTTAACCTCCGAGGCATATTGGCTCTTTCTAATCAAGCCACACACTCAAAGGTCGGCCCTCAAATGTTTAACAGATGCTCTCGGATGCCTGATCCCCGACATTCAGGATGCCACATATGATGCCCAACTCACTTCGCGTCTCAACACTCCACCGGAAGTAGAGCCAATGCTGGCGATATGTCAGCTAAGGTTTAAAGGCAAAGAGCCCACCGAATGAAGCATTGCTGCCGACTGCCAGATCGCCAAGGAAGATGGAAAATATTTATTGATGCCAATTTAATAGCTTTTCAGTTTTTTTTAGATATTTAGATTAGATTAGTATTTATAGACCCTTTCATTGTTTTGGAAAGGGTCGTAAAATTTTGTAATAGACTTAAAGGCTGAAGTTTGCACTACTGTGCTTCAACCTATATTCTTTTATGAAACTCGACCGATAGTTCTTAATTTAATGAGAAGGTTGTTTTATACAATTGTGCACTATTGTCTCTTGTTTGGAATGCTTTCTGGTTTGAAGGAAGGACTGCGACATAGCGATTAATATACTGGATTGTTAAGCAGCTTACATGGTACTTTTATCTGCATCTGTTTTCTTTCCTCTTATATGAATTGCTGTGTTATTATTTTTGCTATTGTTGAATACATGTATGCACTGTAACAGCAAATCTTCATTTCATTCCACTATTGGATGTTTTGTGATATGCCCTTTCTTTTAATCATGCATGTAGCAATGATATGAATGACGAAGTGTAGTAATTCGCTATTATCGCTCTGCATAACTAATTATTCAGAGCAATCTTAAATGGTTTAAACATCTATGCTTTAACGTTAGAGTCATCTATATGCCTGCCTTAAAGCACAGATTATCAAACGCTACGCTTTAATGATTGATAAGTCCCGGGATTAGATTATAGTTAATATATTTCACCGATAGTTTTAGTTGTTCGCTTATCACCATCATACATCATAAGTTACTCATCTATCCCACTTTTATCCATTATTGGGAAACTGGTCCCATTATCCCCAGTCGGAGCCACTATTCCAAACGGAAAAGGAGCTGTACTAAGGTCCGGACCGGGTGGTTTCCCCTATGTTGTTGCAACGATTTTCGTGGCCTCAACAGGATGATGAAGGATCAAATTTCAATCCAACTCTATTTAAAAGATTGGTTTGAAGGCTCACATATCTCACAACTACAAGACCAAATATTATGCGAGTGAGTTTGATTTCTAGATTTATGGAGACTCCAAAAGAATTACATTGGAGAGTAGGAAAAAGAATTCTAAGATACATAACAAGAACTACATATTGTGACATAATTTATGCAATCACAGAGAAGAGGGATTTGATTGGATATATAAATAGTGGTTTTGAAGGTAGTTTGGATGATAAGAAGAGAACTTTTGGTTATGTGTTCCATCTTAGTTTAGGTGTGATTTCATGGGCATATAAGAATCAACCTATTGTGACACTTTCGTCAACAAAAGCATAATTCGTAGTAGCGACATTAGCAGCATGCCAAGCATTATGGTCAGGAAGAGTATTTGATGGAATCAAGCAAAAGCAACAAGGATCAATAACAATATATTGTGACAACAACTCAGCCATTACACTATCTAAGAATAGTGTGTTTCATCAAAAGAGTAAGCAAATTGATACTAGATATCATTTTATTAGAGAACTTGTGAGCAATGGAGAAGTCCACTTGAAGCCTTGTAAATCGAGTAATCAATTGCATGATATATTTACTAAGCCATTAGAAAAATATGTGTTTGAGTTTCAAAGAGGAAACTTGGGTGTTGTAAGCCTAGTTGAGACATAGACCAACAAGCATGCTTGATTTGTCATGATTCATGTCGTAGTTTAGTGGTTGTAATTAAGGGGAAGTCTTAAAGATAGCTAATTAGTCATGCATGAAGAGTTGGCTAAAATTAGAGAGTAAGTTAACTAAGTCAATTTTTATTATAAGCCTAAGAGGCATAGTTGATTCATGTTTGAGTTATGTTGAGTCATACGGTCATAATTAAGGGGGAGTGTTGGAAATTGTAATTACTCCCGCATGCAAGAGTTGGCTAAATATGGAGAGTTAGTTAACTGAGTCAAGTCGAGTGAGCTTGAGTTAATTCATATTTTGGGAAAATTCGAATTTATAGTGTGTGTGCATGTGAAGTATTTTGGGCAGGTCACTCAATGAAAAAGTTTAAGTATCCCTCACGAGGTTCATTGTAATCATCAAATTTTGTGTGTTCAATAAAAGAGCTGCAACTCATGTTATTACGTGTGTGTTAATTTTTTTTTCTTTCCTCCTCTACCTTTCCAATAGCGATGTACTGCTCCAACACGTAATTAACAGACTTAGGTCCTGTTGGAGAAAAACAAATGCACTTGAAACCACTGGAAGATCCCCTTCGTTGAATGATGGTTCACGATCATGGTGGAAGCTCACAGTCACAATGGCGATGACTTAAGGTAGTGGTGTCTCTCTCTAGAAACTTTTAATTTTCCCTCTTTTCTTTGAATTTGACTACACTTGAGCCTATTGATTCTATTTGTGGACCAAATTCTTATGACTCCCAAATTCGTATTATTCCCCAGATTTCACCACCTTAACTAGTATTCATACCAATTTAAATAAATAGCCATAACTACAACTGACTCGTACTAAAAAAAACACTTCTACAAAATCTAGAACAATCATGATTAGAATTATACACAATCTAGAACATGAGTTCTATATAATCTAGGACATTTTTTTTCTCAATTAACTCTAAGTGGATGTTTGAGCTATTTATCATTTTTGTTTTTTTGTTTTTAAATAATATGTTCAAATATGTAAATGATTTTTATAGGTTTAGTCACTGCTAGTTCTTATTAATTTCAACCCTAGTTCTTGCTAATTACTTGAAAGGTTTCTATTAATCATTCTTTTTTGTGTAGGATGTTCTAGATGCTTCTTTTTCTGCAGGATGCCCAAGTGAGTTATAGAGGATGTGTATGTTAAGTAACTGTTGTGGACATTCTGCTTCTTTTCTTGCAAGATGTGAAAGTGAATTTTGGAGGATGTGGATATTAAGCAAATGTCATGAACATTCAAACAAATATTGGAGGGAGGATGGTTCTTTAGGATGTTCAAATAATTAAATGAACTTTGTAGCTTTAGCCCTATTTCTTATCAATCAGAGCCCCAATTTTTACTAATTGCTTAAACCATTTTTATTATTCACTGAAATTAAACGTGGAAGCATTCGAGTTGAATGTGTCAAGCATGACCAACCTCAAATTCAAATGTAAATACAAAATTGTATCCTTCTTTCATTTTTATTAAAAAACTTTATTTTTAAGTGAAAGTCTTAACAACTTTTGAAGGGTAGAATAGATGGTGATGGGTGTATTGGATGGTATAATAGATGGTCATGGAGTGTATTGTTAAGTCGTTTCGTGATGTGAAAGTTACTTGTTCAAAAATATGATGTAAAGGGTTGGTGTGGCCTAGACCAGCTACCATCCTAGATGATTTTGACAACTTAAATGCCCTTGAGTTAGTGTTTCTCGAGAGTGTAGAATAGATGGTGATGGAGTGTATTGTTAAGTCATCTTGTGATATGAAAGTTACGTGTTCAAAACTTTGATGTAAAGGGCTGGTGTGGCATAAGGAAACTGCCATCTTAGATGATTTTGACAACTTAAAAGCCCTTGAGTTAGCGTTTCTCGAGCGATACTTCAAGTCTAGTTATTTTTTTCTATTAAGTAGTGTCAAATGAATTTTACTTTTTATTATTAAGTAGTGTCAAATAAATTTTATGTTTTTGACTATAAAGTGCTCTTCAATTAATTTTATGTAACATTATGATTGCCACAAGTCATTTGGGGAAAGTTGCTTTGACTATATTTACAAATTTCATGTTTTTGGGGAAAGTTGCTTTGACTATATTTACAAATTTCATGTTTTTGACTATTAAATAGTGTAAAACTATATTTATGTAATGTTGTGGTTACCACTCATAAAATTATGTGGAAAAAGTTATAATGAGCATGTGAGAATGCACATGAATATTGAAAATAATAATATGAAATCTAAATGCATACATTATGCAAACAAAAAAAATATCCCAAAAAATATATATAATTTAAATGCATGCATACATACATTAATTTGTATGTTCCAAAAGACATCCAAAAAATATATGTATATATGAAATTTAAATGCATTAATTCATAAATTAACGTTTAGAGTTTTTAATTTTTGAAATTAAATATTTAAGTTTGACTATTCAAATTTTAAAGGTAATTAAAAATCACATTTTAGATTTTTAAATCAATTGAGAATTTAATTTCTGAGAAAATAAAATAATTTTTTTTTAAATGAATAAATGATACCATTGTATTTATAGAACCAAACCCAGATGTACGAATACCAGTGAATGATTTTATATATTAGGCCACTGTGGCAATCGTACATGTAGTAATTGATGTTATATGTGACTAGTTGATTTAAAACCGAGGAAATGGAGAAGCCACTAAGCGGAAGCAATCTGCAATCTGTAATCAATCGAGCAGGAGAAATATTTGTTCAAATTTATAGGTTTCGAGATGACATGACAGTGCACCAATTTGCAAGTGCAAGTGCAACTGATGACGTGTCAGGAGAATCCATTGACAGTGATGGTGTTTCTCAGTGGCACTCCATTTCGAGCGTCATCTCAAGATGCATTAGACGAGATCACGGAGATTACTGGGAATTAGAAACTGATTGGGATGGTGAGGATATATGCCGATTGGGAATGTTTATCATGAGGATTATAAATTATGGTGAGAGGAATGTCATGTCTGCAGTGACGGAAAACGTTAATATTGTTTTGACGCGAACTCTACTTGATTGGAGCCGTCCCGATGGAAATGTGTGGAGCCTTCAAATTGTATGGACTGGCACTTTTGCAGATTCTCAACGGATGCTGCAACAGCTGAATAGCAACTGCCCTTCTATGCAATTGATAGGTCAATTTTTTGATCATCATCTTCACCTTAAGCAGCAATATATTGCCTGCCATGGTGACAATCCCATGGCGGCTGCAATCGCAGTTTCCTCCAACTTACTGAATGTTAATATTCCAAAAGAGTTGGCATGTGGAGATGAGAGTGAGGGAGAGGATTGATATGTGCCATTTGTCATGACAGGATTCCCATCGGGCAAGCTGGAAAGAAATTACTGTGCAATCATAATTTTCACGAAATATGCATCTTCCAGTGGTTTGATCGCCGACTTACATGTCCATTATGTAGGAGTGAGTTTCAGTAGCTCAGTCCAGTTTCACAAAGTTGTGGGTTCTTTCAACGAAGAAAATCCTAGTAATTCACTGCCTTGGAACAATTCCCGAGAGAATACATATCTTGCTGCGGTTATTATTGCCAAAGAGAAACAACCTCAAACTGAAGCAAAGGGATCTCCAGATACAGGACATGTTGAATATGTGAATAAGACAAGTTCTACTCTAGTTGCACGAGGTGATTTCCCTGGACGGGCAATAAATGGCCATCAATCATCTCATTCAATAAATTTACTAAAAAGATGAAGTTTATTTGCATGTTACTTCAATCCCTTTTTATATATCTAAATTTAGTGAAATAATAAATTATAGTTATAATATATGCTCACGTTTATCAATGAATCTCCATGGGCTAGGCCAATTGTCGTTGGGATTAGTAGACGAACTACGCAACACTAAATCACGTTTACAACTTTATTTACACCTCCAAGGACAATGAAACTTCTTCGTTTTTTGCAACTTGTAAATTAGCGTTAACTTCAATGGTTTCAACGTATATAATCTCCTCTTTTAAAAAGTTTTTACCTACCACCTTCAGTTTTGCTTTTATCTTTGATTTTCCGTTCAACATTTCTGGGACTAACTCGAGATGGGTGTTGATTTGTTGGTTGCTATAACCACAAATCAACAAAATTGAGAAAGACACCGCTGGTTTAAACTTTACATTGGTGTAGATTGCGCACTTTATTTTCTATAACCTCACTTTTTTTGGAATGTAATTTATAGCTTTTCTATTCTAAAACATCCATATACAATCATGTAAGTCTATGTATGCTTAATCATATTATCATTTTCATAATTGCTTTGAAAAGCACACATATTCATTTTTTATATACACATTTTTTTTAATGTACTCTTGTTCAAATACTTCCTTTTTTGGAGAGCGAAACATTTCCATGGATAAGACTTTTTTGAAATCTCCCTATCTTCAATCATTTATTTATCTTCTTTCTCCAACACCATTATTCTCCCATTTTCTTTGTTGCATTCCTTCACATTGTTTTTCTGTGGATCTAATTTTTCTCTTCTTGTGTTATTCATTTCACCTTTGTCATTCTAGATCTCAGTACGGAAGAATAACAAAATCTATTGACCTCTAAACATTTTTTAAATTTTTGCATTAAAAAATAAGTTTGCTTATGGAAAAATTTGATTTTTCAATCTGTTTCAATACTTGGTAGATCTAAAATTAAGATAGACCTATGCTGCCTTGTAAACCATATTCATAATTCACTAATCTCTCTTTAGCTTCTTAACAATCACTCTATTAAAATTATTCATATTATGATTTTCTATAACCAAATACTTTACCTATTAGTAACAAAAAAATGCACCTCTTATATGCAATGTTCCTCCAAACAAACTTCTAGCAAACTAATTCAACAATAAAATCTTTAAAACAAATTCAGCCATGGCAATGGGTTTCGCAACAGTGGCTTTCCTCTCATCACCATATTTAAGATTTGCTCCGATACCATGAGTGTAGTTGACTCACGTCTGTAATAGTGGATTTCCTCTCATCATCATATTTAAGATTTGTTCGGATACCATTCTAGTGTAGTTAACTCAGGTCTGTAGCATTATTTTCAAAAAAATATATTAACATAATTTTTTTTAAATTTATTCAAATTCAATTATATACCTTTAAATTATATTCTAATTTAAAAAATCAAACAACATTTAAAACAATTTCCAATTAAAAATTACAATCCAATAACAATAATATTTCCTAATATTAAATCTAATAGAAATATAAATATACAACAAATAATTTAAAAACATACCAACAAAACATGCATACCATCATTGATCCCTCTCTCCCGAAATGAAAGAACTAGAACATTACATTCCCATGACAACTCACGTTCTATTACACTAAGAAACCAATAGGCACGTAGGACACATGATTGGTGTTTAACCATTTTTCAATGCCCTCATGCATGAACACAGTCAAAGGAATACATTTAAGTCAAAGGAATACGTTTAAGTCTTATTGTTTTTCAATCTCCCAAGTGAAGAAAGGTCATTGATATTGTAAAAACTAGTTGTTCCATAGCTAGGATTGTAAATACATCGTTTACTTGAGTTTATTTTAACTTTATTATAAAAAAATAATTCATAAGGAATGTTTATTATTATTAATCCTTGCATCGACTCTAACAATCAATCGTTAGATTCTTTAACTAGCATTACTTTATTTGATTTATAATCTTTGTACCTTTCGCAATATTTAAAATACGAGAATAATATCTTTTGATTTATAGAATATATCATTTTTTTTTTAATATTATTAGATGATAAGATTTAGAGTCTCATTGATCTCTTCACATGCCCTATGTTATGTTTCCTGTTTTTTATTCAAAACTCTAGGTTAAGCTAAGCCATTACACCACTGTTACAACGGATGTCGTTCATAACGTTGGGTTCACTTGTTCAATTCACTTGTCATAATGAAACTTTGGCTTAAGGTATTATAATGAATGACAACCATAACTTCCAACTTAGATACATGTGAACTTGAATTAATGCTAACTTGAAAGTGCAAAGTAACTTAGATACATGTGAACTTGAATTAATGCTAACTTGAAAGTGCAAAGTTAGTATTGTTATGAAACATCGAAACTTTGGGTTAAGTTATTATAATGAATGACATCCATAACTTTCAATTTAGGCCTATTATAATGAATGACATCCATAACTTCCAACTTAGATACATGATACATGTGAATTTGAATTAATGCTAATTTGAAAGTCGAAAGTTAGTATATTATCAAACATTAAATATTTTTTTTAAGTGATTTTTGCAAATATAAATTAAGTATATTTTTTTTACTAAATATATTTAGATTTAGATTTAACAAAATTTTATAATTTAATGAAAGATCCATGTTGTAATGTGTTGTTGGAGTCTCTATGCAAATAAGAAGATGATAATAATGAAGCTAAAAACTAATATAGTATCTCCTTACCTCACTAGGATCGACACTCATATTTCACTCTACCAAATCGGATAAATCTTTCCCATTGAGCTTTCGACTTTTTCTGTTTACGACCTCTAGCCTAACTAGTACACTAGCAAATGGGCATAATTTCGTGATTTTGATAGAGAATTCAATTCATCAAAGGTGATTTTGGTTGTATATTTTTCCATTTAGGAATAAAATCTCATGATGAGCTTATATGATCATGATTGTTTGTCTACATTTATGAGAAAGTCACATAATTTTTATTTTATTTTATTTTAATTTTTTATTTTATTTTATTTTAATTTTATTTATTTTTTATTATTTACTATTTTTTATTTTTATTTTTTTTATTTTTATTTTTATTATTATTTTTTTTCCAGTAGTTTTTGTGGACATAAATATAGATATAAATAATTCTCTCTCTATTGTATAAGCTCTTGATTTCCTGCAAGATATTTTGGAAGGGGTATTGGTTATGAACATTCTGAACCATCTCCAAGGTATATAGTTTTGTTCATTCACTCCCTATTTTTGTTTTTATACTCGTAGGCTTATTATATCATTCTATTCTACCTAGCTTGCAATTAAAATTTAATTTATTATATCATTTGGTTATACTTACATGCACTCATTCCTAAGTGTGATTTACATATTAAAATGAATAGCCCCAATGGGGTACACCCTTGCTTAATACATATTAGGTTATTATTACTTCATGGCATGAATTATGGTATTATGTCTAGAGGTTCCCCTCAAATGCTTCGTAGTGCAAAAATATATTTTTGGATGTTGATATCCATGTGGACATGTCATAATTAAGGTTCGACAGGCATGTATTGAATTTCCCATAGACATTTGTTTATAGGGTACCCCACAGTTCTGAATGTCACTTGTTTAGCTCAACCTCAAAATATTAAGTGCCCAATCCTTTATCACCATGTCCCCCTCCTTCACATGGGATGCATGTGATCACACTGACATGCCTAGATGGCTGGGATGCAAGGATGAAAATTAAGGGCATGGATCTCCCCACACAAAACCTTAATCCCTGATACCTTCGTCATTTTTTCTCCCTTTTCTCTTTTCATTCTTCATTTGCTTTTGAGTTTTTGTTGCAGCGTTTTTCCTTCGACCATTTCCATGTACCAGCCCTCATGTTAGTGTACAGAAATCATGGAGGCATGGCTCAATTCCACCAACTCTAACATTGTTCTTTGGCCAGGCTTTACAGGTACAAAGTTTTCTTATGGCAGAGCGCAACTTTTTTTTTCTTTAAACTAATCTTGCATATGATTATGGTGTCTCTACTCGCTAAATTTACTTAGACTCTATAGTTTGTTTTCCTTTAGCGTTATCTCTTCTCGTGCTAATGCTCGCTTTCAGGTAATATTTTTTTCTTTTACGAAATTCACTTGTTCCTTAGCTTATTTATTTCTTTTATTTGCATGAATGGACTTATATGCAATTTAAATGCATAGTAATAATGTTTTCTCCTCTTTATGGATAGGGAGTAACACAGGTCAAATTAATGGATTCGATGGTTCTAGATCCAATGGTGAATATAAGGTAAGTGTCTAGAATTTTTTTTAGCTTCCTTTTAATTCTTATTTTTGCAATGGGTTGTTTTGATGTTCTTCTTATGGAAAATGACCCCTTAATAGGTTCTCCTAGTTGATTTCATGTAATAAATTTCACATTAGGTCACCCTTTTTACTTTCTGGGTTGTTTTTTTCTTTATTTCATTTTTCCCCGACCTACTACAAATATTTTCGCAAATAGTTAATAATACCTCCTCTCTTTTTTATGGTACAACAAAGAGTACATGTTGCCTTTAACCACAGTAAACATGTAATTTCCATTGCTACTTTTTCTAGGCCAATTTCGTTTCACTCTCAGTAGCTCGATTCAGACCCATGGTCCTGCTAAGAAATTCGTTGACTGCCAAACCCTAGTTCTCGGACTTATATTAGGAAATACTGTTTTGTAATGTAGCTACTGTGAGGCTCTATATATATGAATGACTCTATGTTTTAATATGTGTATGTAATTATGTTTTTGTCCCTTCCTTGGTTTTATAGAACTGAAATCTTTAGGTGGATAGTTGCCCATATTTGTAACCATATATACATAGGAATTTCATTTCATATTATGTATTAGTTGGATTGAACTTCAATATTAGTAACATTATAATTTTGGGAATGTGACATGGATCGATTTTTCTTTCACTAGTCAATTATGTGTAAGGAAAAGCATAGTAATTATTATCATGCATGTGCTCTTGGATAAAATTGTTTTTTGTTTCCATACAAAAGTTGTTGTTGATGTCTTATTACAAGAATACGAAATCAATGTTTCAGCTATAATGAGCCCTATTGAGTGATTTATAATTAAGTGAATTTTGTATTTACGGGTAGTCTAATGTATAATGTTAATTCAGTGCTTTCTCACTAAAATTTTATTTTTTCTATCAATTATGTTTCACGAGATATTAGAGTCAGCTTGCACTCTAAAATCTTAACAACGAGGTCTTCAAATCACTTCCACTTGGTTTCTTTCATAGTTACTTCACCATTAACCTTCTCGGCTCACTTGATTATTCCCTACTGTAAATAATTTCCTTACGTTAACTCCTCGAGCCATTATCTCTTATACCTACAAAGACCTTGCATGCACAATTTTCCTGCCTTTTTATTCTATGGTCGGAATATTTACTGTAAGATAACCATAACCCTATAGGCGTTGGATCCTACCTTGAAAACACTCAATTACAATCATACATAGCAAGTTTAACTTTAATTTCCCTCGATTTCATTTAACCTGTCGTACGAAAGCAACTAGTTGGTAAACTCCATATTCCACCTTAACAAAAATTAAAATTTCTAATAATAGCTTGCATGCATAGTAATGAATGAGTAAGAATACAAACAAAACTAAAATTTATAATGACTATAGCATGAATCTTCAAGCATAACTAAAAATTATAATAATAGAGTATGTGTATCTTACCCATCAAATCATATTTCCAGTAGAATTAATTTTAAGATATCAATATCCAAGAGTCAGCATATGCATATAACTCTGCATATAAATAAAGAAAAAAATAACAACTAATCTAGTGAGAATCACAAATTGGGGAACACTTGGGAAATTTGCACCTTTTTTCACCCAACCTTTAACTGAAACCTCCAGTACTTGTCAGGGTATCAACAACCTCTATTGATCCCTTTAGTAGGTATCTTATGCCTTCTCTTCCATAATCGATTTTTCCTTCAGCGACGTCCCATTTTTGTGGTTCTAAAATTCCACTTGCTTAGGCTTTTCCTTTAAAGCTTGCTTTTCTCTTCCATCGTTCTTTATTCTTCTTCCTGCTTAGCATCTTTCCGCAACTAAGTGATATAATGAATTTTTCTCTCCTATCCATTAAATCTTATCTAGAAGTTTTTATGGTAGAAGATTTATCTCAAGTTTTTATCATAGAAGATTTATCTTATCTAGAAGTTTTTATCATAGAAGATTTATCTCAATCTCATCCACTTTAGAAAGAATCTCTTACTCAAGTGCCTCATTCCCAAGTAATTTCACCCTTATCTATTTATTAATAGAATTACTTATTACATAAGCATTTGAATGTATTTATTTCATCAACAAATCATGAATTTTCCACCATTCACTCTAACATAACTTAGTATGAACAAAGAAAAAAACATTACAAAAACATAGGAGTATTATATTCTTTCCCCCTTTTAACTCACATTGTCCCCGATGTTTATTTTCCAGTTACGTCCTTCTTGAATAGTACTAGATAATTATTTTGAATCTCATCTTCCTTCTCCCATGTGGCCTCTTCGAGAGTAAAATGATTCCATTGCACTTTTACCCGAACAACAGCTAGATTTCTTAGCCAGATCTCTTTCCGGTCTAGGGTCCATAGAGGTACTGCCAGACAACCTCCTTTAGGTTCCACCAGTAGCATTTTCCAATCAATTATGTGAGAGATATCATGTACATATTTTTTAAGAAAATATACATGAAAAATATTATGAACTTTAATATGACTGGGTAATGCTAACTAATAAGCTACGGGTCCATTTCTATCCAAAATTTAGAACAACCCATAAAATCACGGTGCTAATTTTTTATAGGCTCCCATCATGAAGGTATTTTCTTTGGCTTCACCCTCAAATAGACATGATCTCCAACTTTGAATTCCATGTGTGTCCTTTTTTTAATCAACATATTTTTTCTGCATGTCTTGTGCAATTTTTATGTGTTGCTGAATCCTTCATATTATTTGCCCCATTTCCTGCAAAACATATAGTCCGAGTATCAATTTGTCCTCTCAATATCTCCAACTGAGAGGTGTATTCCATACATTGTGTTAGGAGTTTGAATCAATGCAGGGAAATGGATATTTATTTTTAATGGTTGACATGTTTAATTGTTGATAATCGATGCACATCCTAAATGTTCCATCCTTCTTCTTGACGAATAGCATGAGAGCTCTCTATGATGATACACTAGGCCTAATATAGCCTTTGTCCAATAGTTCTTGTAGCTACATTTCTAGCTCCAATAATTTAGGTGGACTCATTCAGTAAGGGGCTGTAGACACTAGGGCTGCACCAGGTACCAAATCAATGGAAACGTCTATATCTCTACGGGTGGGGGGGGGGGGGGGGGTTAATCCTGGAATTTCCTATGGAAGACATCACAAAACTCCTTAATAACCAGCATGGTGTCTAATTTTGATTTTTCTCCTTGTTTCCACTTGCTTCTACATGAACCATAAACAATTGACACCCCTTCCATGCACTCTTTTTCATTTGTAGGGTTGAGATTTGTTTGATTGATATGGAATTTTGTATGCCTTTGCTTATTTGAGTTTGTCCTTGCTCATTCACATAGCTCAATATTTTTTCGAAACAATTTATAATGGCTCCTTATTTTTCCAACCAGTACATGCATATTAGTGCATCATATGATCCTAGGGGAAGTATATTTAGGTTCATTGTTGTAAGATTCCCATTTAAATAAAGATGATATTGATTTTACTTGGTTGGTTACCCTTCTCTTGGTGCTACTTTATAATTATACCAACCAGGAAGTTTTATATATTTCAGTTTTAAGTTTACGGTTTTCTATCACTTGTGGCCAAATGTAACTTAAAATATCTCATGGATCAATTAATATAGAAACTGTAAATAGTTCAAAATACTACATTCAATCTCGATCACTGTTGATTGATGTTCCACTTGTCTATCCTCCATGGTTGCACTTATATTGGGAATATTTCTAGCAATATCATTCACTGTGGTGGATTTGTGGATAACTTGGATGTTTTGGATAGATCTAGGATTTTATGGACAATCCCTCAATAGATGAGGCTCACCACACCCACAGAACTTTAATGTTTTTTTTTCTTTACCCCCACTAATATTTTTACTATTCAAATCCATAGGTTTTGACCCAACTTGAGAGCGTGCAGGTTTTGACCCCACTAATCTTTTTTACTATTCATATTTACGTTCCCCTTCCTAAACATTTTATGTTGATGTTCCTTCCAAATTTTTTTAAGATAGCTAGGTTTCTACCATTTTTCCCCAATTGCAGATTTTACTCTCTCCTTATTCTGCCAAAACTTGGGGCCTTCACACTTATTCATAAAATGATGATAAAATAGCCTCACCTTTCTTAATGCTTCATTCATTGTCTTAGGATTTTCGAATTCAATCCACTTCTTGTAGAGAGTGGGGGAACAATTCACAAACCATTGCACCTTGACCTTTTTTTCTTTAATGTAGCGAGCGTACCATAGTAAAATAGTAAACTTTTCCACAAATTAGTCCATAGTTAACTATCCCAACCTCAAGTCATGGAAATATTTTGCATGGTCATCATAATAACATTCACTTAAGTAGCGGCTTTTAAACTGTTTCCGAAAATCCTCCCAAGGTAGTGCCTTTTCCTCGAAAATATGCACACTTTTAGCTTCTTCCAACGAGAGAGTAGCTTTACCTTGCTACTAATAAATGGCTAATTTGGTCTTTAAGTTTCTCTCATATTCATAAAATTGAAAATATTTATTCATATTAAGTAGCCATGCTTCTACATCCTCCTCTTTTTCCCCGTCAAAAGAAGGGGCTTTATTTTCCTAAATTTCCCTTATAGTTCCGTTGGTTTCCTTCTATTATGTGTTCTTGGATATGTTCTATCAGACTCCCCCCCCCCTTCAGATTGCTCTGATTCTGTGCCCTTTTAATTTCCTTTCACTACTCCAGTTTCCATAGTTTTTTGGATAGAATTTTTAGTCAGCCCTCAAATCATCCTTTCCTGCTCCTCACTAGCCTTTAACGCGCGTTGATTGTTTCTCCTTAGATATGCCAATTCTTGCTAAATATTTCTAATAACTTCCATAAATCGGGTAGTTATTAGCGTGGCATTGTTTCCTAATTCAACACACAAGTCTTCACCTTTAGTGATGCCTAGAGGCTCCTCGACCATTCTGCTATAGGCGTATCCCTTGCTTACCTTATAATTAAAACAAAATCAATTCTTAGTTCTTCCTTACATCAAATTTTAAAGTCTACATAATTTTGTTTATAATTCTATTCTACCTACCTTGCAATTAATGGCTAATTTATTATATCATTTGGTTATATTTACCTGAACTTGTTCCTAAGTGTGATTTTCATATTATAATGAATATCTCGAGTGGGTTACACCCTTGCTTAATAGATATTAGGTTATTATTAATTCATGGCATGAATTATGTTATTATGACTAGAGGTTCCCCTCAAATGATTCGTAGTGCACAAATATATTTTTGGATGTTAATATCCATGTGGTAATGGCATAATTAAGGTTTTACAGGCATGTATTGAATTTTCCCTGGACATTTGGTTATATGTAATGCCCCACTTAAACCTTATCCTACAAATTGTGTTAATATTTACATTATCTGAAAATATTGAGAAATATTGGTCTAAAATAAATTTATGATTTCCATTATTCAAATTCCCCACTTACCTTCTCAATTTGAATATTGTGTAGGATATGGTCTCCTTCCATTAATTCAAAATATATTTATTCATTTCACACACCCCAATGTACCCTCACATTTAATAAGGAGAAGACAAAGTCCTCTCCATCTTATCATCAATATATATTTATTCATTTCACATTTCCCAATGTACCCTCACATTTAATTGAGAGAAGACATAGTCCTCTCCATCTTATCATCAATATATATATTTATTCATTTCACATTCCCCAATGTACCCTCACATTTACTAAGGAGGAGACATGGTCCTCCCCATGTAATTACACTTCACATTCCCAAATGTACTTCCCCATTAAATTCTCAATTTTAAATTCATATCACAATTCCAAATGTACTCTAGCTTGGAAGAGAAGTCAACCACTTCACATTCCCAAATTTACTTCCCCATTAAATTCTCAATTTTAAATTCATATCACAATTCCAAATGTACTCTAGCTTGGAAGAGAAGTCAACCACTTCACATTCCCAAATGTACTTCCCCATTAAATTCTCAATTTTAAATTCATATCACAATTCCAAATGTACTCTAGCTTGGAAGAGAAGTCAACCAAGGATGGGTGAGAGTTAAAGACATTAATGAGAGGTGGTTGAGGAAAGAGGGTATAAAAGGGAAGGGGGAAGGAAGAAGAGGGGGAGTTGGAGTTTTGCTTAGGATTGTGGGGGTTGGTTGTGATTGTTTGGCCTTGTTATGATTTTTGGGAGACCTTGGAAACCTGTGGAGGTTTCTTGGGTTTGGGAGGAGGAAAGTATCATTATCTAGTTTTGCACATTCTTCTTGAGGACACACTATACCTGGTTGGACTTGGGCACGGAGGGCTAGGGAACCTGTGGAGGTTTCCTGGGCTAGGAATTTATTTCCTAGTTGGCTGGGAGGTAAATCCGGTTGGGTCGGCCAGAAGGAGCGTTCAGCTGGAGCTATCAGACAAAGGTATCGTCATCAACCGCCGGAACATGTATTTTTCCATGGACTACTCTTGTTAAGTTGATATCAATGGAATGCTCACCTTAATTTATGTTGCTTATGATAAAATGATTAGATGTTAAATGTTTAAAGATATGTGAAAAGGTCAGCAAGCTCCTTTTATTATTTATAAATTAACAGGAAAATAGATATGTTAGTGTATAACGAAATAAAGGCTCTAATAATAGGATTCAGGTTCTTACACATGGTATCAGAGCTTTGGTTCAAAATCTGGACCCAAAGCCCACTAAACCCAAATTCCGTTATAAAAGCTTATAATCCTCCTAAGTACTTGTAATATCTATCTATATATATATGTTTTAGATTGAAAACGATACATTAACCTCTAATAAATAAATAAAAAAAAAAAAAAAAAACTAAAGACTTTAAAAAGGTTTGGCTTAACAACGATTTAATCATTCTTATGCCAACAATCAATATGCTAGATTTCCATTTTGGAAAGAAAAGATCTCTACGTTGCGTACATTTCCATTTTGGAAAGAAAAGATCTCAAGGTTTATGTAGGATCCACATGCATCTAGAAGAGAGGAGGTTTATGAGTATATATACCACAGCCATCAGAGAGGGGCCTTCGATTTATTTAGACTTGCATGAACAAGCCCATAACCGTTGACGGCATCTAGGTCAATTAATGTCTCAAGTCCTCCTATCAATTCCACTATCAACACTCTGCGTAATTATTTGCCCACAGGAATTCTTCAGCGCCCCGCTGGGCCATCTCGTCCACCAATGTTCAAGCAAATGCCCATGGCCGGGCAATCTGTTGCAAGGGGATCATCTCAGATAGGCCCACCTTCTTATGAAACCATCATCTGCCAGGGATTCGTTAAGGGTGCTGCACAGTCTGCGGGGTCGTCTCTAATGAAAATGGCATTCGCAAATTTTACATCGGATTCTTCAGGGAATTATAACGATAGCGTCGGTAGTTCCACTGCATTCGATTCCAATAGTTCAGGTGATGCAGGTTCTGGTGCTTTCGATTACAGTAACTCTGGCGGTTTCGATACCAGTGGTATTCAGGGGGGATTCCTGAATATACATCTCTGCCAGATTATATATTTCGCATCGTTGGATTCATTTGTTTATGCAGTATTTTCGTTTTATATTTCAGTACTCGCTCCCATCAATAATATTAGGCTGCTCTGTCTGCAATCATTTGTATGTTTTACATTTGCGGATGATCTATCAAGATTTGATTTTTAGGTGGTATAAGTGTCCTAAAGACCATCGCCAGCTGTTGACAGATCACCAGTACTGATCTCAATGGAAATGTAACCCATTCATGCTAAAAATCAACAAAGACCTGTGATTGATACAGAGATCGTTTTCTTCATACTGTGTCAGGTGGTGGCAATATTCCATTAGCTTCAATCCAGCCTTCTTGCCTCCGAGAATACTTGAAAAAAAAAATCCATAATGGAATGAATAACAAATTAAACATTGAAATTTGAAACCATAATGGAGAAAGATGAACAGCTGCATAGACAAGGGCAGAAGAAAGACAGGCTAGGTAATTGTAGTTCTGTGATTAGGGTAAACCAGGAGAATTCTGGTTCCCGTTGGCTGCCATATTTATGGAATCAACGCTATTGCTATTTTTGTCTGTGGGGTTTTGCTTCACTGCTCACTTTGCAGACCAATTTTTTTTAGGACGAAGTGATTGATAAGAGGAAGCTGACAGGGTCCTCCTCTGCTCTGCTCCATGAATTGGACAATGTGCATTTTGGCCTTTTCCTTTGGTTTATTGCTGGAATGTGCATTTTGGCTTTTCTCAGCTGTGTGTTTGGTGGGGAGATTCATGGCTAGTCTCCTTTCATTCCCGAGGAGTAAATTGTTGTAGAGAGTTTACTGGTGTGGGTTACAACAACAGTGAAAGGCATCAAGTTATTGTTTTTGACCAATGAATATTGTTCGTTGATGTGATTTGAATTGAATTGGCATAGTGGCTTGCTCGGAAAGGAAAATAATAGATTAGTAACATGCATGTTTATTTTGTTGAGTTATTAATCACACATATTGACTCAGATTTAAGAGCAAGACATGGGTAATGGCAATCTAGCGCATATCGCTGGGTGGGCTGTTACAATTTCAATATAAATTGTGAGTTGTGGCTTAACTGATCTCCTTTTATCTGCTGAAATTGCATAGAACAAAGAAGCCATCAATAGTATAAACCATAACCAAAATTAGACCCAACCCGGCTTCAAAACCAATTGAATCAGAACAGAACCAACTGCAACTAGCTAGAACCTGTCTAGACTCTAAACCAGGTTAGGTCAGAGCTGGTCCTGACAAGACTCAGTCAGAGCCAGCAGGTCTCGTCAGATTCAGTTGGGCCTGAGTGAGTCAATTTATACCCTTTGTCCATAAAATCCAGAAACAGACCTATTTTGCAGCGGATTTCTAGAGCAACATGGAGCAATCTTCCCAGTGATTCTTATGCACAGTGGGGCCATGTTAGACACACAGCTAGGGTATAGCAATAGAAACATCTCTCCCATTTGTTTACCATTATGTGTTACAAATTTTGTGCTTATTTCTGAACAGATTTGAGAGGATTTAGGGCACGGATTTTCACCAGCTAGGACACAGAATTTTTCCCATCTTCAGACCTGAATTTTAAATTTTCACTGCTAAGAGAAAATTTCTGTAGGCTTCTGAGCTCATTCTCACTGGCTAGGACAGCTAGGATACAAATTTCCGATTTGATTTTAATACTTGAGATTTTCACAGTAAAAGCAGCATTTCCAGAATTTCTGAGCTGAATTAGCTCGTTAACTGACCTGAACTTTTGGATTTTTCTCACCTTTTACCCACCAAGCCTTTAAAAGTGCGTAATTTTTTTTCAATTTGTCGGCTCTTTGCTGGGTCAATCCCCAGGTCTCTGCTGACTCACAGATCAACTTTGAAACTTCAGCCAAAATGGGTCAGGCACCAAGTCGGGTTTGACATCTTTGATTGAAAAGCTATATAAAAATTAAGGTACATAAAGGATTTAAAAAAAAAAAAACATACTATCAGTAGCAGTCATTCACACAATAAACAGGAAATTTGAACACGTAAACATATTTCAGATGCTCATCTCTCGAGCTTGAAACAAAAGATGGTACTGGAAAGAAATGAACAAGAACCAAAGCCTCAAACAGGAAGACTTACTAGAAAGAGCTAAAAGAGAAAGCATTGAATATCAATTTTGTTTCTTGAAAATTAGGTGTGACTCTTGCATTTCACAATGTGAACAAATGATATAAAACCAAAGCTAATATATTCATAGTAGTCAAGACTGCAAAAAAAAAAAAAAAAAAATTGTCGAGAATGAAGATCAACAGAAAGGGGAATTAGAAAGCATTAACCATTAAATTTCAGAAAACCTAAGTCATTGATTGTAGAAGCTAACACCATTCCTTGGTACTATCAGCAACATGTATAAGTTGCATATGTTTCCATCCCATCGCAAATTATTAAATAAGGTTTCTCATTTTACTTTTGAAAAAAAGGTCAAAGAATAAGCACTAGATAAGTGGAAAAAGTCAAAAGATGCTTGGGAACTCAACCTCCAACATAGTGAAATAATCAAAATAAAGATTGGACAAAAGCCATGTCAAATAGGCACTTCCCAACACAAGCATTCTGCCTCCAACATTTAAAGGTGGTTGCTGCAAATTGCGAGACATATGCTGAGGTACTGGTGAGGTATGCTGTGCATGGGGCATGTCATCCAAGTGTGACGTGTGAGTGGAATGTTGTCCATGAGATGGATGGGATAAGTGCGGTGACGGCTGAGACTGATGAAGAGACTGGTGTTGGGATTGATGCAGCTGCTGGTGTTGGGGTTGATGTGGTAGACAATGCAACTGATGTTGTGGTTGGTGCTGTATTTGATGTTGAGGAGGTGATCGAGATGTGAGATTCAGGACATCATTCGTGTAAGGTGAACGAAGACCAGAGGAGCACCTACTGCTGGAGAATTATCTGCATTAGGATATGTAGGCATTCCAGTGAGAGTAGAAAGGGTGTTCTGAGGGGTACGTCTATATTTGTGTCTCGCTGAATAGAACTTATAATCTCTTTCAGAAATCGCTGCTTCATGCCTTCCTGTCAAGCGTTTGAACCATTCAGCATCTTCAATAGGCATATTTGGCTGCTCCACAATCTCCAACCCATGAACCACTACAAAACGTACACGTTTCTCTTCCCTCGTAACCAGCTCTGGGAACTTTGTCCGTGCTTCTAGGGCAGATGCCATCTCTCTCCTTCTGAATGCATCTGAAGTTGGTCGTATTGCCATGCAAATATTTTGCAAGAGTGCTGGGATTACCATTGTTGGTCCTTTTTTTTTGGAATTTATTATGTCTATGTAGGTATTTAATAAATTATTTGTTTGACAACGTAGCTTTTCCTGTGCTAATTTCATGTTGGTATTTACCTATTCATTATTTCAATTTTCAAATTTACACACGATCAGAACACACCTGCAACATACATTCTATTGTGCTGGGTGAATTACTGGGTGATAGGGAACGTGAGCTTCTGTCATCTTGGGGAGCTGTATTTACGATAGTTGTCTTATGAACTGTCCTTATATGTGTCCCGTTGTAGGGTACTTTTAACTTTATAGAAGTCTCTGGGTTATGCTAATTCAAAAAAAATCTTCAAAGCATTGTTTCTTTTACAGGTTTTGTGTGGTCTTATTTAATTTTTTTAATTTCTACCTCCATTTGTGCCTTGTTGGGATTACAATTTTCTATTTTGAACTTTTGAGCAATTCTGATATATAATTTTCTTGTAATATAAATATCGTGCATTTTTTTTCTGTCAAGCTTCAATTCCTGAACAATAATTTAATGATATTGAGATTTCCACATCAAAAGATTTAGAAAGACTACATTGTTATCGTCAATCAGTTTGGTACTGCTATCCATTATTGTGAGTCTCACTTCAGTCTATACAATGCTTTCACCAACCTACGTACTGATTTTCCTTTAGCTTTTATGACAAAATTGTGTTGTAGTGGTCAACAACAATTTTATGGTGATCAACTTTGCTGTGGCCTCTTCAAAAGAATAGGATCATGGGAATTAACAACTTCATTCACTAAAGAAAGATTTACTTGATAAGGCATATATGTTCAGGTTATCAATTATAACATTTTCTGAAGATTGAATTGGTATGATTCTCTTCAGACAAAGAAGCTTACTTTAAATATAGAAGCAGGTTGCATATTTATAGCACTGAACCAATAGCATTGTTTCTACACAGTTACTTTTAAACATCTTGAATTTTTATATACTGAAATGTTGTATTGAAGGAAGTGAATAAAATATCTTAGTTTCTTAAGGAGAAGTTGAAGTAATGAGTAAATAGACTTTCCACTCCAGGAAATATGTTGCCAGATATACATAGAATATTCGTTCATATTTATCTTGAAACAAATATGAGACAGAAAGCTTTTGGTTTCTCATACGTTTAAGTGAAATTTGTAGAAACCCAAAATATTAACAATCAGAAGACATACTCAGAGGGCATAACCAGGAAGTCTATAAATGTAAAACCTCATGGTAAATTTGTGCTTGATACAGAAAACCTTTTGGGTGTGGTATTATCCACAGTTGCTAAGGAATTTTAGATGAGGTTGGATATTGCACCTTAAAAAAAAAAAAAAATGCTTGAATACAGGAATATAGAAATTTGGTTTTGAATAAAATAAGAGAATATTTGATCAAAAAAAAAAATTGGAAATTACCCTCGGATGTGTGGTCTAGTGGTGAGCAGTGAGGTGATTGGGCTTGTATGAATGTGGAGCTGTGTTCAAAACTCCCAAAGTGGGTGCATTATGTTATTCTCTTAAGGCCTTCTAGTATTTGCATGATGATCCCCTTTGCATGCAGAAGTTTCGTTCTTATAGATTGGGGGAAGAACTTCCAAGTGCCATTTCAAATGTACATGCCTTCCATATGTCATTACAAAATTCTATGGTTCATCTCGACGGTAGATCTAAAATTTGAAAGCTTTAAGAAGCCCTCTTGAAGACTTAAAGAGGTTCAACCTGACATCATCATAGTAATCAAACTCCTGTCTGTAGTGATGGGTTTCTAAGAAGAGCTAAGGTCTAAATATATTCTATGAAGCTGTGACTACATCTGAGCTCTCTATGATCCAAGTTTGAAGCATGGTTAGCCCATACCTCTACTGATCATTTACACTCTGCAAGCTTCTTTGCGGCATGATGTGCGAGCTTCTCTGAGGCTGGATCTGAGAAAGTCTCAGCCTAATCAAGGTATGAAATTAATCTGAATTTTACTGTGGTAGGTCATGATTCCTATGAACGAAAGTCTGGGCTCATATTTACAGTGATTGTATCTCTGTATCTTACAAATTCTAATGAAGAGATCTATATTATTGATCCAATGATGTGATTTGAGTTGATGACAATTATGATCCGAATTCAGTATAAGCATGTTGTTGATCCAAATTTCTCTAAGAATGATGATGATAATCTACATCCACGACATCCAAACTAAATATTGATGACTGAGACTGAGTTTAAATCTATAACTTAAGATCAAATTGTGAAAGAAGTAGTCTGAGCTGAAGCAGAAAACAAGTTTTTCCAGACCACTGTTGAAGAAGATATTTTCTTGTGCAAAAGTTGTATGACCAGTAGTCCGAACTTTGTCTATGGGACATGTCTTTTGATTCTATGTTGTATCTAGAGATCTACTTCTCTCTATACATAAAAGAAATATGGCATACACAGCAAGGAAGGCAGACATATAAATTATGATATCAAAGGAGTGGGTCACTCAGATCTAGTATATGTATCTGTCTGTGTGTGTCTGTGTATTGAAAAGACCACGTTCCTCTACAAGTTTCCAAGAATATGATCTGTCAAAGTTTCTCCAAAGATCTCCCATCGAGTTTCGTACTAGCAGTCAAACAATGATGGGTGGATATGTAAAAGATGAGTAAAAGGTATGAATGGAGAAGAAGATTTGGAGGCTTTTTTATTTTGCAGTTTTGAGATGGCTAGTAGTGTACCATAGCTTGATGGGAAAATGGTATCTGGTGCATCAAGATGAAGACTCTTTTCTACTTGTAAGAAATATATGAGATATCCAAGTGTGAAGATGATGATAATGACTTTGTGAGTTTTGCTATATTTTTTTTTATCTGATTCTATTTATTTTGAGAATGTAGTAAAAGAAAGAAAATGGTGTGATGACATGGAAGAAGAAATCCAAACAATTGAGAAAAATGAGACGTGAGAGATAGTAAATCTTCTAGCAGAAAAAGGAGTTATTAGTGTGAGGTGAGTTTATAAACCCAGGAATAATGTATAATGCATAATTGAAAGGCACAAAGCACAACTTGTAGTCAAAGGTACAAACGACAATATGGAAGAGAATATAATCAAACCGTTGCTCTTGTACAAAGAAGGGAAAACGTTATAGTTGTCATGGCAATAGTAGCTCAATACAAATAATAAGTCCATCAAATGGATGTAAAATCAACTTTTCCCAATGACGTACAAGTTAAGAAAAGCATTGTGTGGGTTCAAGCAGTTGCCAAATGCTTGGTATAGCTGCATTGACTCGTAACTATTGAGCAATGGTTTTAATAAAAGTAGCAGGAAGCCAAACAGTTTACATCAAAGTTAGCAATGAAGGTGAAATTATCAAAGTTAGCAATGAAGGTGAAATTATAATTATTTGCTTGTATGTAGATGATTTTATTTTTACAGGAAATAATCTATCCATAGAAGAATCTAGATTAGCAGTCGAGAAAGAATTTGTAATAACAAAAATGGGCTTATTGAGATATTTTTTTTGGTATTAAAGTCGAACAAACAAAAGAAAGTATCTTTATATCTCGAACCAAGTATGCAGGGGTTATCTTGGAAAGATTTAGGAAGTTGAGTAGCAAGCTAATGCCAACAATTATTGCATGGTGCATAACAGATGGAGGCCTTACAAAGACGGTCTAGTGGGGTAGAATTTTCTAGTGAAAATATTAGGATACACATTTACCCTTTTTCTAGTGTTGAATAAAAATATCGTGAAAAGTAATGTGTTGCTAGTTTTGGATAAAAAGACCCTCAACTTTCTTCGCAACTTTGTGGTCACTGGCCACTTATGAAAGGAGTAGGCATCTTTAGAAATGCGGTGCCATTTAGAGGAAATACTAATAGCAATAGGGAGAAGGAAATTATTCCGTTCATTTAATTATTTTTCAATTGTCTGGTCATATTGTGAGCTGCAATATATATCACAAGATTGTTTTAGTACTAGTAAACAATGATTAAATATATAATAAATTTGAACCTTTTGACATTTACACGACATTCCTCTCAAATTACAAAAAAATAAAGTATGAAAATCATGTTGGAAACAGTTCTGAAGTTTGGAGTTTTTATTTTATTTCAAGATTAATTAAATGGGTTTGGAAGATTGGGACATATCTATTCACTAAGGTTTTAAAGAAATTATATGCATAAAACTTATACTAACACCTCCTAGTGGAATTGATAGTGCACTAATTTGTTGCTTGCTATTATCTTGGTTTTGGTACCACCTTATAACATATACGGGTTCAAATTCTATTTTCCATGATGGACAGTTGAATCTATTTCAACTCTAATTGTTATTGAGGGGTTCCACAAGGATGTCACATGAGCATTTATGATGCCCATTTTAACATAGATAGCCACCTATGTTAAGGTTCTATTTTGCAGTTCCATGAACATTATATACATTTGGTTGGACACGTGAAAATCGATTGATGGATTGGATATTGATGATGGACATGTTGGATGTATGACAAAATGTATGACTTACTTGGTTACAATTTATCTAGTGCATGACTTGTCAAAGTTATTGTTGCATCGTATAGGCTTATATAGATATGATTTATCTAATCAATGACTTAGTGAAATTATGATTTATCTAATGTAAGATTTATTTCCAGTATGAACAACAAAAATTGACACGTGGACACTGGGCTTAATAAACATGATGTTTAAGATCATGTACCTATATCTATTTTGTGGTTGTATATATGCATGGATGAGAACTAAACTACAGGTTGGAAAGAACCATATGATAACCAAGATATACTATTCCATTGGGGAAGGTCGAGATGACCAATGAGGAAAGGTACGATGTACATTGTTCTATTACATTTGGTATCTACTTGATATGCACTCTTATGACATGAGTAAAATGCAAATGACAGGTGGCAAGACGACCTGACTGGATTATTCGATGACAAGTCCAACCAGCTCTGTAGTGTGGTCCGTGCTCTGAAGGAGGGGTGGAGGTGTTTCCCACCGTGTATCCTCCGAAACCTGGAATCGTGGGGAGGACAGCTGAACGCTCCCCCTAGACGTGTGATGACGATTGCCAGATGCCTGCTGGGGAAAGTTCGGTCGAGGTATTCGACGCTTCCACCATGTCGGTTTTATCAGTGGTTAGTATGGCCGTTGCCACTGATAGAGCAGCAGAGGATGGATAGGGTGGGAACGGAAGTAGGTCAAGGTGGGTAGGAGGATATGGATCAGTTGGAAACTCTTGATGGGAAGTAATGTCATTGTCTGACTTATCAAATTTAATGCTATAACTCTTTCTGGTTTGCTATGCTTTCAAACTCCTTGTATCTTTTCATTCTAACTTCGGGACGAAGTTTTCTGAAGGAGGGGTGTATGTACTGCCCCACTTAAACCTTATCCTACAAATTGTGTTAATATTTACATTATCTGAAAATATTGAGAAATATTGGTCTAAAATAAATTTATGATTTCCATTATTCAAATTCCCCACTTACCTTCTCAATTTGAATATTGTGTAGGATATGGTCTCCTTCCATTAATTCAAAATATATTTATTCATTTCACACACCCCAATGTACCCTCACATTTAATAAAGAGAAGACAAAGTCCTCTCCATCTTATCATCAATATATATTTATTCATTTCACATTCCCCAATGTACCCTCACATTTAATTGAGAGAAGACATAGTCCTCTCCATCTTATCATCAATATATATATTTATTCATTTCACATTCCCCAATGTACCCTCACATTTACTAAGGAGGAGACATGGTCCTCCCCATGTAATTACACTTCACATTCCCAAATGTACTTCCCCATTAAATTCTCAATTTTAAATTCATATCACAATTCCAAATGTACTCTAGCTTGGAAGAGAAGTCAACCACTTCACATTCCCAAATTTACTTCCCCATTAAATTCTCAATTTTAAATTCATATCACAATTCCAAATGTACTCTAGCTTGGAAGAGAAGTCAACCACTTCACATTCCCAAATGTACTTCCCCATTAAATTCTCAATTTTAAATTCATATCACAATTCCAAATGTACTCTAGCTTGGAAGAGAAGTCAACCAAGGATGGGTGAGAGTTAAAGACATTAATGAGAGGTGGTTGAGGAAAGAGGGTATAAAAGGGAAGGGGGAAGGAAGAAGAGGGGGAGTTGGAGTTTTGCTTAGGATTGTGGGGGTTGGTTGTGATTGTTTGGCCTTGTTATGATTTTTGGGAGACCTTGGAAACCTGTGGAGGTTTCTTGGGTTTGAGAGGAGGAAAGTATCATTATCTAGTTTTGCACATTCTTCTTGAGGACACACTATACCTGGTTGGACTTGGGCACGGAGGGCTAGGGAACCTGTGGAGGTTTCCTGGGCTAGGAATTTATTTCCTAGTTGGCTGGGAGGTAAATCCGGTTGGGTCGGCCAGAAGGAGCGTTCAGCTGGAGCTATCAGACAAAGGTATCGTCATCAACCGCCGGAACAGGTATTTTTCCATGGACTACTCTTGTTAAGTTGATATCAATGGAATGCTCACCTTAATTTATGTTGCTTATGATAAAATGATTAGATGTTAAATGTTTAAAGATATGTGAAAAGGTCAGCAAGCTCCTTTTATTATTTATAAATTAACAGGAAAATAGATATGTTAGTGTATAACGAAATAAAGGCTCTAATAATAGGATTCAGGTTCTTACACATGGTATCAGAGCTCTGGTTCAAAATCTGGACTCAAAGCCCACTAAACCCAAATTCCGTTATAAAAGCTTATAATCCTCTTAAGTACTTATAATATCTATCTGTATATATATGTTTTAGATTGAAACCGATACATTAACCTCTAATAAAAAAAAAAAAAAAAAAAAAAAAAACTAAAGACTTTAAAAAGGTTTGGCTTAACAACGATTTAATCATTCTTATGCCAACAATCAATATGCTAGATTTCCATTTTGGAAAGAAAAGATCTCTACGTTGCGTACATTTCCATTTTGGAAAGAAAAGATCTCAAGGTTTATGTAGGATCCACATGCATCTAGAAGAGAGGAGGTTTATGAGTATATATACCACAGCCATCAGAGAGGGGCCTTCGATTTATTTAGACTTGCATGAACAAGCCCATAACCGTTGACGGCATCTAGGTCAATTAATGTCTCAAGTCCTCCTATCAATTCCACTATCAGCACTCTGCGTAATTATTTGCCCACAGGAATTCTTCAGCGCCCCGCTGGGCCATCTCGTCCACCAATGTTCAACCAAATGCCCGTGGCCGGGCAATCTGTTGCAAGGGGATCATCTCAGATAGGCCCACCTTCTTATGAAACCATCATCTGCCAGGGATTCGTTAAGGGTGTTGCACAGTCTGCGGGGTCGTCTCTAATGAAAATGGCATTCGCAAATTTTACATCGGATTCTTCAGAGAATTATAACGATAGCTTCGGTAGTTCCACTGCATTCGATTCCAATAGTTCAGGTGATGTAGGTTCTGGTGCTTTCGATTACAGTAACTCTAGCGGTTTCGATACCAGTGGTATTCAGGGGGGATTCCTGAATATACATCTCTGCCAGATTATATATTTCGCATCGTTGGATTCATTTGTTTATGCAGTATTTTCGTTTTATATTTCAGTACTCGCTCCCATCAATAATATTAGGCTGCTCTGTCTGCAATCATTTGTATGTTTTACATTTGCGGATGATCTATCAAGATTTGATTTTTAGGTGGTATAAGTGTCCTAAAGACCATCGCCGACTGTTGACAGATCACCAGTACTGATCTCAATGGAAATGTAACCCATTCATGCTAAAAATCAACAAAGACCTGTGATTGATACAGAGATCGTTTTCTTCATACTGTGTCAGGTGGTGGCAATATTCCATTAGCTTCAATCCAGCCTTCTTGCCTCCGAGAATACTTGAAAAAAAAAATCCACAGTGGAATGAATAGCAAATTAAACATTGAACTTTGAAACCATAATGGAGAAAGATGAACAGCTGCATAGACAAGGGTAGAAGAAAGACAGGCTAGGTAATTGTAGTTCTGTGATTAGGGTAAACAAGGAGAATTCTGGTTCCCCGTTGGCTGCCATATTTATGGAATCAACGCTATTGCTATTTTTGTCTGTGGGGTTTTGCTTCACTGCTCACTTTGCAGACCAATTTTTTTTAGGACGAAGTGATTGATAAGAGGAAGCTGATAGGGTCCTCCTCTGCTCTGCTCCATGAATTGGACAATGTGCATTTTGGCCTTTTCCTTTGGTTTATTGCTGGAATGTGCATTTTGGCTTTTCTCAGCTGTGTGTTTGGTGGGGAGATTCATGGCTAGTCTCCTTTCATTCCCGAGGAGTAAATTGTTGTAGAGAGTTTACTGGTGTGGGTTACAACAACAGTGAAAGGCATCAAGTTATTGTTTTTGACCAATGAATATTGTTCGTTGATGTGATTTGAATTGAATTGGCATAGTGGCTTGCTCGGAAAGGAAAATAATAGATTAGTAACATGCATGTTTATTTTGTTGAGTTATTAATCACACATATTGACTCAGATTTAAGAGCAAGACATGGGTAATGGCAATCTAGCGCGTATCGCTGGGTGGGCTGTTACAATTTCAATATAAATTGTGAGTTGTGGCTTAACTGATCTCCTTTTATCTGCTGAAACTGCATAGAACAAAGAAGCCATCAATAGTATAAACCATAACCAAAATTAGACCCAACCCGGCTTCAAAACCAATTGAATCAGAACAGAACCAACTGCAACTAGCTAGAACCTGTCTAGACTCTAAACCAGGTTAGGTCAGAGCTGGTCCTGACAAGACTCAGTCAGAGCCAGCAGGTCTCGTCAGATTCAGCTGGGCCTGAGTGAGTCAATTTATACCCTTTGTCCATAAAATCCAGAAACAGACCTATTTTGCAGCGGATTTCCAGAGCAACATGGAGCAATTTTCCCAGTGATTCTTATGCACAGTGGGGCCATGTTAGACACACAGCTAGGGTATAGCAATAGAAACATCTCTCCCATTTGTTTACCATTATGTGTTACAAATTTTGTGCTTATTTCTGAACAGATTTGAGAGGATTTAGGGCACGGATTTTCACCAGCTAGGACACAGAATTTTTCCCATCTTCAGACCTGAATTTTAAATTTTTCACTGCTAAGAGAAAATTTCTGCAGGCTTCTGAGCTCATTCTCACTGGCTAGGACAGCTAGGATACACATTTCCGATTTGATTTTAATACTTGAGATTTTCACAGTAAAAGCAGCATTTCCAGAATTTCTGAGCTGAATTAGCTCATTAACTGATCTGAACTTTTGGATTTTTCTCACCTTTTACCCACCAAGCCTTTAAAAGTGCGTAATTTTTTTCAATTTGTCGGCTCTTTGCTGGGTCAATCCCCAGGTCTCTGCTGACTCACAGATCAACTTTGACACTTCAGCCAAAATGGGTCAGGCACCAAGTCGGGTCTGACATCTTTGATTGAAAAGCTATATAAAAATTAAGGTACATAAAGGATTAAAAAACATACTATCAGTAGCACAGTCATTCACACAATAAACAGGAAATTTGAACACGTAAACATATTTCAGATGCTCATCTCTCGAGCTTGAAACAAAAAGATGGTACTGGAAAGAAATGAACAAGAACCAAAGCCTCAAACAGGAAGACGTACTAGAAAGAGCTAAAAGAGAAAGCATTGAATATCAATTTTGTTTCTTGAAAATTAGGTGTGACTCTTGCATTTCACAATGTGAACAAATGATATAAAACCAAAGCTAATATATTCATAGTAGTCAAGACTGCAAAAAAAAAAAAAATTGTCGAGAATGAAGATCAACAGAAAGGAGAATTAGAAAGCATTAACCATTAAATTTCAGAAAACCTAAGTCATTGATTGTAGAAGCTAACACCATTCCTTGGTACTATCAGCAACATGCATAAGTTGCATATGTTTTCATCCCATCGCAAATTATTAAATAAGGTTTCTCATTTTACTTTTGAAAAAGGTCAAAGAATAAGCACTAGATAAGTGGAAAAAGTCAAAAGATGCTTGGGAACTCAACCTCCAACATAGTGAAATAATCAAAATAAAGATTGGACAAAAGCCATGTCAAATAGGCACTTACCAACACAAGCATTCTGCCTCCAACATTTAAAGGTGGTTGCTGCAAATTGCGAGACATATGCTGAGGTACTGGTGAGGTATGCTGTGCATGGGGCATGTCATCCAAGTGTGACGTGTGAGTGCAATGTTGTCCATGAGATGGATGGGATAAGTGCGGTGACGGCTGAGACTGATGAAGAGACTGGTGTTGGGATTGATGCAGCTGCTGGTGTTGGGGTTGATGTGGTAGACAATGCAACTGATGTTGTGGTTGGTGCTGTATTTGATGTTGAGGAGGTGATCGAGATGTGAGATTCAGGGCATCATTCGTGTAAGGTGAACGAAGACCAGAGGAGCACCTAATGCTGGAGAATTATCTGCATTAGGATATGCAGGCATTCCAGTGAGAGTAGAAAGGGTGTTCTGAGGGGTACGTCTATATTTGTGTCTCGCTGAATAGAACTTATAATCTCTTTCAGAAATCGCTGCTTCATGCCTTCCTGTCAAGCGTTTGAACCATTCAGCATCTTCAATAGGCATATTTGGCTGCTCCACAATCTCCAACCCATGAACCACTACAAAACGTACACGTTTCTCTTCCCTCGTAACCAGCTCTGGGAACTTTGTCCGTGCTTCTAGGGCAGATGCCATCTCTCTCCTTCTGAATGCATCTGAAGTTGGTCGTATTGCCATGCAAATATTTTGCAAGAGTGCTGGGATTACCATTGTTGGTCCTTTTTTTTTGGAATTTATTATGTCTATGTAGGTATTTAATAAATTATTTGTTTGACAACGTAGCTTTTCCTGTGCTAATTTCACGTTGGTATTTACCTATTCATTATTTCAATTTTCAAATTTACACATGATCGGAACACACCTGCAACATACATTCTATTGTGCTGGGTGAATTACTGGGTGATAGGGAACGTGAGCTTCTGTCATCTTGGGGAGCTGTATTTACGATAGTTGTCTTATGAACTGTCCTTATATGTGTCCCATTGTAGGGTACTTTTAACTTTATAGAAGTCTCTGGGTTATGCTAATTCAAAAAAAATCTTCAAAGCATTGTTTCTTTTACAGGTTTTGTGTGGTCATATTTAATTTTTTTAATTTCTACCTCCATTTGTGCCTTGTTGGGATTACAATTTTCTATTTTGAACTTTTGAGCAATTCTGATATATAATTTTCTTGTAATATAAATATCGTGCATTTTTTTTTCTGTCAAGCTTCAATTCCTGAACAATAATTTAATGATATTGAGATTTCCACATCAAAAGATTTAGAAAGACTACATTGTTATCGTCAATCGGTTTGGTACTGCTATCCATTTTTGTGAGTCTCACTTCAGTCTATACAATGCTTTCACCAACCTACGTACCGATTTTCCTTTAGCTTTTATGACAAAACTGTGTTGTAGTGGTCAACAACAATTTTATGGTGATCAACTTTGCTGTGGCCTCTTCAAAAGAATAGGATCATGGGAATTAACAACTTCATTCACTAAAGAAAGATTTACTTGATAAGGCATATATGTTCAGGTTATCAATTATAACATTTTCTGAAGGTTGAATTGGTATGATTCTCTTCAGACAAAGAAGCTTACTTTAAATATAGAAGCAGGTTGCATATTTATAGCACTGAACCAATAGCATTGTTTCTACACAGTTACTTTTAAACATCTTGAATTTTTATATACTGAAATGTTGTATTGAAGGAAGTGAATAAAATATCTTAGTTTCTTAAGGAGAAGTTGAAGTAATGAGTAAATAGACTTTCCACTCCAGGAAATATGTTGCCAGATATACATAGAATATTCGTTCATATTTATCTTGAAACAAATATGAGACAGAAAGCTTTTGGTTTCTCATATGTTTAAGTGAAATTTGTAGAAACCCAAAATATTAACAATCAGAAGACATACTCAGAGGGCATAACCAGGAAGTCTATAAATGTAAAACCTCATGGTAAATTTGTGCTTGATACAGAAAACCTTTTGGGTGTGGTATTATCCACAGTTGCTAAGGAATTTTAGATGAGGTTGGATATTGCACCTTAAAAAAATGCTTGAATACAGGAATATAAAAATTTGGTTTTGAATAAAATAAGAGAATATTTGATCAAAAAAAAAAATGGGAAATTACCCTCGGATGTGTGGTCTAGTGGTGAGCAGTGAGGTGATTGGGCTTGTATGAATGTGGAGCTGTGTTCAAAACTCCCAAAGTGGGTGCATTATGTTATTCTCTTAAGGCCTTCTAGTATTTGCATGATGATCCCCTTTGCATGCAGAAGTTTCGTTCTTATAGATTGGGGGAAGAACTTCCAAGTGCCATTTCAAATGTACATGCCTTCCATATGTCATTACAAAATTCTATGGTTCATCTCGACGGTAGATCTGAAATTTGAAAGCTTTAAGAAGCCCTCTTGAAGACTTAAAGAGGTTCAACTTGACATCATCATAGTAATCAAACTCCTGTCTGTAGTGACGGGTTTCTAAGAAGAGCTAAGGTCTAAATCTATTTTATGAAGCTGTGACTACATCTGAGCTCTCTATGATCCAAGTTTGAAGCATGGTTAGCCCATACCTCTACTGATCATTTACACTCTGCAAGCTTCTTTGCGGCATGATGTGCGAGCTTCTCTGAGGCTGGATCTGAGAAAGTCTCAGCCTAATCAAGGTATGAAATTAATCTGAATTTTACTGTGGTAGGTCATGATTCCTATGAACGAAAGTCTGGGCTCATATTTACAGTGATTGTATCTCTGTATCTTACAAATTCTAATGAAGAGATCTATATTATTGATCCAATGATGTGATTTGAGTTGATGACAATTATGATCCGAATTCAGTATAAGCATGTTGTTGATCCAAATTTCTCTAAGAATGATGATGATAATCTACATCCACGACATCCAAACTAGATATTGATGATTGAGACTGAGTTTAAATCTATAACTTAAGATCAAATTGTGAAAGAAGTAGTCTGAGCTGAAGCAGAAAACAAGTTTTTCCAGACCACCGTTGAAGAAGATATTTTCTTGTGCAAAAGTTGTATGACCAGTAGTCCAAACTTTGTCTATGGGACATGTCTTTTGATTCTATGTTGTATCTAGAGATCTACTTCTCTCTATACATAAAAGAAATATGGCATACACAGCAAGGAAGGCAGACATATAAATTATGATATCAAAGGAGTGGGTCACTCAGATCTAGTATATGTATCTGTCTGTGTGTGTCTGTGTATTGAAAAGACCAGGTTCCTCTACAAGTTTCCAAGAATATGATCTGTCAAAGTTTCTCCAAAGATCTCCCATCGAGTTTCGTACTAGCAGTCAAACAATGATGGGTGGATATGTAAAAGATGAGTAAAAGGTATGAATGGAGAAGAAGATTTGGAGGCTTTTTTATTTTGCAGTTTTGAGATGGCTAGTAGTGTACCATAGCTTGATGGGAAAATGGTATCTGGTGCATCAAGATGAAGACTCTTTTCTACTTGTAAGAAATATATGAGATATCCAAGTGTGAAGATGATGATAATGACTTTGTGAGTTTTGCTATATTTTTTTTTATCTGATTCTATTTATTTTGAGAATGTAGTAAAAGAAAGAAAATGGTGTGATGACATGGATGAAGAAATCCAAACAATTGAGAAAAATGAGACGCGAGAGATAGTAAATCTTCTAGCAGAAAAAGGAGTTATTAGTGTGAGGTGAGTTTATAAACCCAGGAATAATGTATAATGCATAATTGAAAGGCACAAAGCACAACTTGTAGTCAAAGGTACAAACGACAATATGGAAGAGAATATAATCAAACCGTTGCTCTTGTACAAAGAAGGGAAAACGTTATAGTTGTCATGGCAATAGTAGCTCAATACAAATAATAAGTCCATCAAATGGATGTAAAATCAACTTTTCCCAATGACGTACAAGTTAAGAAAAGCATTGTGTGGGTTCAAGCAGTTGCCAAATGCTTGGTATAGCTGCATTGACTCGTAACTATTGAGCAATGGTTTTAATAAAAGTAGCAGGAAGCCAAACAGTTTACATCAAAGTTAGCAATGAAGGTGAAATTATAATTATTTGCTTGTATGTAGATGATTTTATTTTTACAGGAAATAATCTATCCATAGAAGAATCTAGATTAGCAGTCGAGAAAGAATTTGTAATAACAAAAATGGGCTTATTGAGATATTTTTTTTGGTATTAAAGTCGAACAAACAAAAGAAAGTATCTTTATATCTCGAACCAAGTATGCAGGGGTTATCTTGGAAAGATTTAGGAAGTTGAGTAGCAAGCTAATGCCAACAATTATTGCATGGTGCATAACATATGGAGGCCTTACAAAGATGGTCTAGTGGGGTAGAATTTTCTAGTGAAAATATTAGGATACACATTTACCCTTATTCTAGTGTTGAATAAAAATATCGTGAAAAGTAATGTGTTGCTAGTTTTGGATAAAAAGACCCTCAACTTTCTTCGCAACTTTGTGGTCACTGGCCACTTATGAAAGGAGTAGGCATCTTTAGAAATGCGGTGCCATTTAGAGGAAATACTAATAGCAATAGGGAGAAGGAAATTATTCCGTTCATTTAATTATTTTTCAATTGTCTGGTCATATTGTGAGCTGCAATATATATCACAAGATTGTTTTAGTACTAGTAAACAATGATTAAATATATAATAAATTTGAACCTTTTGACATTTACACGACATTCCTCTCAAATTACAAAAAAATAAAGTATGAAAATCATGTTGGAAACAGTTCTGAAGTTTGGAGTTTTTATTTTATTTCAAGATTAATTAAATGGGTTTGGAAGATTGGGACGTATCTATTCACTAAGGTTTTAAAGAAATTATATGCATAAAACTTATACTAACACCTCCTAGTGGAATTGATAGTGCACTAATTTGTTGCTTGCTATTATCTTGGTTTTGGTACCACCTTATAACATATACGGGTTCAAATTCTATTTTCCATGATGGACAGTTGAATCTGTTTCAACTCTAATTGTTATTGAGGGGTTCCACAAGGATGTCACATGAGCATTTATGATGCCCATTTTAACATAGATAGCCACCTATGTTAAGGTTCTATTTTGCAGTTCCATGAACATTATATACATTTGGTTGGACACGTGAAAATCGATTGATGGATTGGATATTGATGATGGACATGTTGGATGTATGACCAAATGTATGACTTACTTGGTTACAATTTATCTAGTGCATGACTTGTCAAAGTTATTGTTGCATCGTATAGGCTTATATAGATATGATTTATCTAATCAATGACTTAGTGAAATTATGATTTATCTAATGTAAGATTTATTTCCAGTATGAACAACAAAAATTGACACGTGGACATTGGGCTTAATAAACATGATGTTTAAGATCATGTACCTATATCTATTTTGTGGTTGTATATATGCATGGATGAGAACTAAACTACAGGTTGGAAAGAACCATATGATAACCAAGATATACTATTCCATTGGGGAAGGTCGAGATGACCAATGAGGAAAGGTACGATGTACATTGTTCTATTACATTTGGTATCTACTTGATATGCACTCTTATGACATGAGTAAAATGCAAATGACAGGTGGCAAGACGACCTGACTGGATTATTCGATGACAAGTCCAACCAGCTCTGTAGTGTGGTCCGTGCTCTGAAGGAGGGGTGGAGGTGTTTCCCACCGTGTATCCTCCGAAACCTGGAATTGTGGGGAGGACAGCTGAACGCTCCCCCTAGACGTGTGATGACGATTGCCAGATGCCTGCTGGGGAAAGTTTGGTCGAGGTATTCGACGCTTCCACCATGTCGGTTTTATCAGTGGTTAGTATGGCCGTTGCCACTGATAGAGTAGCAGAGGATGGATAGGGTGGGAACGGAAGTAGGTCAAGGAGGGTAGGAGGATATGGATCAGTTGGAAACTCTTGATGGGAAGTAATGTCATTGTCTGACTTATCAAATTTAATGCTATAACTCTTTCTGGTTTGCTATGCTTTCAAACTCCTTGTATCTTTTCATTCTAACTTCGGGACGAAGTTTTCTGAAGGAGGGGTGTATGTAATGCCCCACTTAAACCTTATCCTACAAATTGTGTTAATATTTACATTATCTGAAAATATTGAGAAATATTGGTCTAAAATAAATTTATGATTTCCATTATTCAAATTCCCCACTTACCTTCTCAATTTGAATATTGTGTAGGATATGGTCTCCTTCCATTAATTCAAAATATATTTATTCATTTCACACACCCCAATGTACCCTCACATTTAATAAGGAGAAGACAAAGTCCTCTCCATCTTATCATCAATATATATTTATTCATTTCACATTCCCCAATGTACCCTCACATTTAATTGAGAGAAGACATAGTCCTCTCCATCTTATCATCAATATATATATTTATTCATTTCACATTCCCCAATGTACCCTCACATTTACTAAGGAGGAGACATGGTCCTCCCCATGTAATTACACTTCACATTCCCAAATGTACTTCCCCATTAAATTCTCAATTTTAAATTCATATCACAATTCCAAATGTACTCTAGCTTGGAAGAGAAGTCAACCACTTCACATTCCCAAATTTACTTCCCCATTAAATTCTCAATTTTAAATTCATATCACAATTCCAAATGTACTCTAGCTTGGAAGAGAAGTCAACCACTTCACATTCCCAAATGTACTTCCCCATTAAATTCTCAATTTTAAATTCATATCACAATTCCAAATGTACTCTAGCTTGGAAGAGAAGTCAACCAAGGATGGGTGAGAGTTAAAGACATTAATGAGAGGTGGTTGAGGAAAGAGGGTATAAAAGGGAAGGGGGAAGGAAGAAGAGGGGGAGTTGGAATTTTGCTTAGGATTGTGGGGGTTGGTTGTGATTGTTTGGCCTTGTTATGATTTTTGGGAGACCTTGGAAACCTGTGGAGGTTTCTTGGGTTTGAGAGGAGGAAAGTATCATTATCTAGTTTTGCACATTCTTCTTGAGGACACACTATACCTGGTTGGACTTGGGCACGGAGGGCTAGGGAACCTGTGGAGGTTTCCTGGGCTAGGAATTTATTTCCTAGTTGGCTGGGAGGTAAATCTGGTTGGGTCGGCCAGAAGGAGCGTTCAGCTGGAGCTATCAGACAAAGGTATCGTCATCAACCGCCGGAACAGGTATTTTTCCATGGACTACTCTTGTTAAGTTGATATCAATGGAATGCTCACCTTAATTTATGTTGCTTATGATAAAATGATTAGATGTTAAATGTTTAAAGATATGTGAAAAGGTCAGCAAGCTCCTTTTATTATTTATAAATTAACAGGAAAATAGATATGTTAGTGTATAACGAAATAAAGGCTCTAATAATAGGATTCAGGTTCTTACAGTTATATGGCACCCCACGATTCTAACTATCACCCATTCAAATCGGCCTCAAAACACCACGTACCCAATCCTTTATCTCCACGTTTCCCTCCTTCACAGCAAACCATAATCTCTTGTACCTTTTTCATTTTCACTCCCTTTCCTCTTTTTGTTAGTCATTTTATTTTGAGGGTTTTTTGTGGCATTGTTTCTTTGACTAGTGCCATGTACCCTCACCCTTTTTAGTGTATAGGCGTCATGGAGACATGGTTCAATTCTACCAACTATCACAATTGTCTCTGGTTAGGCTTCACACGTACATAGTTTTCTTATGGTAGAGCGCAACTTTTCTTTTTTTAAACTAATATCGCATACAATTATGTTGTCTCTACTGGCTAAATTTCATTAGACTCTATATTTTCTTTTCCTCTAGCATTATCTCTTCCAGTGCTAATTATTTTACTTGGGTTTCGTAGGTATAATGCTCATACCAGGGTGCTATTCTCATGAGTTCTCGGTTTTTCTCGCCTTCAGATAATATTGTTTTCTTTTACGATATTCACATGTACCTTATCTTATTTATTTATGTTATTTGCAGGGCTGGCCTTATATGCAATCTATATGTGTAGTAATAATGTTTTCCCCTCTTTCTGGATAGGGAGTAGTAGAGGTAAAATAAATGGATTTGGTGATTCTGGATCCAATGGTGAATGTAAGGTAAGTGCCTATAATTTGTTTTTTACCTTCCTTTTAATTCTTATTTTTGCAACGAGTAGTTTTGATGTTCTTCTTATGGAAAATGACCCATCTTTTGGTTTGCCCGGTTGATATCCTGTAAGAGTTTTCACACTAGGTCACCCTTTTTACTTTCGGGCTTGTTTTCTTTCTTGATTTTGCTTTTCGCCAATGTGCTACTTTCTAGAAATATTTTCATAGAAAATTAATAATACCTCCTCTCTTTCTGTTGGCACAATAAGGAGTACGCGCTGCCTTTAACTAGGTCAGGTAAGAATGTTTAATTCCCCTATTTGTGTTATTTCCCTGTTAATGTTGACTTGTACAATAAAGTATTTATACCGTGGTTTCTCTATAATGCATGTACGAGAATATCTTTGGAAAAATCATTTATCGCTACGCGACTGGATACCATAGTAACTATGTAATTTCAATTGCTAATTTTTCGAGGTCAGTTTCATTTCACTCTTGGGAGCTCGATTTAGACACATGGTACTGCTAAGAACTTTCCCGAATCCCAACATTGTTGTTTATTTCTTCCTTGCATGCCCTATGACACTTAGGCATTAATTCATGTAGTTACTAGTTTCATGCGTAAATTTCTTTGGAAAAACCTAGTTACCAGGGCGCTTGATGTAATATGAAACAGAATGATTGGTAGTTTTTCAGAATTCTATACTCAGCACAACTTGTTCCTCCAGTTCATGTTTATAAAATTTCTCCAGAATAATTTATTCACTTCTGGGACCTATTTTAGGAAATATTGTTTTGTAATTTAGCTACTGCGAGGTGCTCTATAGATCAATGACTGTATGTTTTAATATGCGTATGTTTTTGTCCTTTCCTTGGTTTTACAGAGCTGAAATTTGTAAGTGGATAGTTTCCTATATTTGTAAGCATATATACATAGGAATTCCATTTCATGTTATGTATTAGTTGGATTGAACTTCAATATTAGTATCTTCATAATTTTTGGAATCTGGCATGGCTCAATTTTTCTTTCTCTAGTCAATTTTGTGTAAGGAAAAACACAGTAATTATTATCATGCATGTGCTCTTGGATACAATTTCTTTTCCAGTTTCCATACAAAATTCATTGTTGATGTGTTATTACAGGAATACGAAATCATTGTTTTAGCTATAGTGATCCCTTTTGAGTAATTTATAATTAAGTGAATTTTGTATTTACAGGTAGTCTAATGTATAATGTTACTTCAGTGCATTCTCATTAAAATTTTAATTTTCTGTCAATTATGTTTCACCAGATATTAGAATCAGCCCGCGCTCTAAAATATTAACATCGAGGTTTTCAACTCGGTTCCTCTTGGGATTTTTAATAGTTACTTCAACACTACCCTTCTCGACTCACTTGATTGTTCCCTACTGTAAAAGTATCCCTTATGCTAACTCCTCGAACCATTATCTCTTACACCCAGAAAGACCTTGCATGCACAATTTTCCTACCTTTTTTATTATATAGTCAAAATATTTACTGTAGGAAAACCATAACCCTATAGGAGTTGAATCGTACCCTGAACGCGCTCGATTACAATCATAAATAGCAATTCTAAATTAAATTTTCCTCGATTTTTTTTAAACTGTCGTATGAAACCAACTAGCTAGTAAACTCCATATTCCCCCATAATAAAAAATAAATTTCTAATAACAACTTGCATGCATAGCAGCGAATAAGTAAGAATACAAACAAAACTAAAATTTATAATGAATATAGCATCAATGTTCAAGTAGAACTAGAATTTTTAATAACAAAGTAAAAGTATCTTATCTATAAAATCATATTTCTAGTAGAATTAATTTTATAATATCAATATCCAAAAGTGAGCATTTGCATATAACTGTGCATATAAATAAAGAATAAAATAATAGTTAATCTACTCATAATCACCAATTGGGGAACTATTTTAGTGGCTCCAAGACCCTAAATCTTTTTGGCTTGCATCCAAATTTTGGAGCCTTCCTTGGTTTTTCCTTTGATGGGTGCAAACACTCGAGCTCACCCCATGAGCTCTTGTGAAGTATTTCCTCCCTTTTGCTTGTTTGACTTGTGGCTGTCTTTTGGCACGTTGATTTCTTTTTCATGCTTGCGATCTTATTCTGGTGTGTTCAAATGTTTGTCTTTATGTGTTTGGGTTGTCTTCGCAATGTAAACACCTATCATTCTCACACACAAAGTTCTAAGAAGTTTTACGCAAGTGTCGTCATGGTCACTTGAAGGTTTATCACAAGTGTTGCGGTTGTCGCTCTTAGCTCTAAGACAGTCTCACCGAGGGCATGTTTTGTCTTGTTGTCATGGTGGTCTATGTTGTCTTGTCATCGGGTATGCTAAGTGTATGATCACAATGTTAGTTTGCACAAGTTCACTTTCTTTCGACACGTAGACATTTTCCTAAAAATGTGACCGACCAAGCAACCCTCTTCCACCAGACCTCGATTGAGCTGCACTATGCATTCTTAGCCGTCAGTGACCCTGCTCTACTACCTAAAACTGCGTAGTGCTTGAGGTTATCCTCCATGTCAGCTGCATTGCGTAATCACGGAGGTGAGTAGCATGTCTGCCTCCAATTATTGCATAGAGACTTCCTCCATGATAAAACTAAACTGCGCATTTCTCAAGCACACTCATTATGCCTCCTTCTTGCCTACTGGGAGGCTTCACTACTATGAGACTTGGGTCTACACTGTTCTCCAAAACTGTGCAGACACACCCAACTGATCCTCTGCTACGTTGCTCTGTATTATTCGCAGAAAATGCATAGAACTGCCTCATGGACTCTTGCAACCTTCCTTTGAACTACCTTTAGAAATTGCTTAGACATGTCTAGTAGTTCCCTTGTTGCCTCTCCTGCATTGTTCCGAGTAATTGCGTAGTCATGCATAATATGTTCTTCTACATCCCTTCTCTGTTTTCCCTCTAGAAATTGTGCAGAATTACCTAGCATTCCCTCGATAGGCCCACTCTCTCTGCCCCCTAGAAACTGCACAGAGGTGTCCCCACTAAGGGTCACACCTTGCAGTTGACACTAGTGACTTTCACTACGCAATTGTACCTCCCAGTGGTCACTGCACAATTTTTCCCAACAATGTAGGCTGTCCTCCCGAAATTCCTCATTCTAGCCTGAGTTGCGTTCTACACTGTCTCAGTGAGCTTTCCTCCCTCCCTGTCACCCGAAACACGAGAAAAATGCATCATGCTAGACTAGGAGGTTTTGGATTTGGTATCGTCTCGTCATGAGTGAATTGCAGGAACATGTACACTGATGGATCATGGCAAGACGACGAATGAGATGAATAAGGAGCGAACATGCTAGAGGAATTTCTTGCTCTTTGACAGGCGTACCAATCATATCAAGAAACAAGTGAAAGTAACACATGCATTGAACCATCAAGCAAGACTAAGACCATCGAAAATCTGAGAGCAATATGCCATGCAGAGGAAAAGACAAAGCACACCAAGAGTACATCCATCACTCAACAATGTTGTAGATTGAGATGGACATCACAATCAGTTAGTACATGTCAACAGTGTCATGTCGATTTGTGTCATGAGCTGTCTTGAACACATCACTATGGGCCATATCCGTTGTAACTGAATGTAATGTACTAATTGATGGAAACTAGAACCTAGTGAAAAATTCTCCAAGATCTAACTAAATTTTATAATTTAATGAAAGATCCATGTTGTAATGTGTTGTTGGAGGCTCTATGAAAATAAGAAGATGATAATGATGAAGCTAAAAACTAATATAGTATCTCCTTACCTCACTAGGATCAACACTCATATTTCACTCTACCAAATTGGATAAATCTTTCCGATTGAGCTTTTGACTTTTTCTGTTTACGACCTCTAGCCTAACTAGTACACAAAAATGGGCACAATTTAGTGATTTTGATAGAGAATTCAATTCATCAAAGGTGATTTTGGTTGTATATTTTTCCAGTTAGGAATAAAATCTTATGATCAGCTTATATGATCATGATTGTTTGTCTACATTTATGAGAAACTCACATAAATTTATTTTTTTTCCCGTAGTTTTTTGTGGACATAAATATAGATATAAATAATTCTCTCTCTATTGTATAAGCTCTTGATTTCCTGCAAGGTATTTTGGAAGGGGTATTGGTTATGAATGTTCAGAACCATTTCCAAGGTATATAGTTTTGTTCATCCACTCCCTATTTTTGTTTTTATAATTATAGGCTTATTATATCATTCTATTCTACTTAGATTGCATTTGAAATAAAATTTATTATACATTTGGTTATCCTTACTTGCACTCATTCCTAAGTGTGATTTACATATTACAATGAATAGGCCCAATGGGGTACACCCTTGCTTAATACATATTAGGTTATTATTACTTCATGGCATGAATTATGGTATTATGTCTAGAGGTGCCCCTCAAATGCTTCGTAGTGCAAAAATATATTTTTGGATGTTGATATCCATGTGGACATGTCATAATTAAGGTTTTACAGGCATGTATTGAATTTCCCATAGACGTTTGTTTATAGGGTGCCCCACGGTTCTGAATGTCTCTTGTTTAGCTCAGCCTCAGAATATTAAGCGCCCAATCCTTTATCGCCATGTCCCCCTCCTTCACATGGGAGGCATGTGATCATGCTGACATGCCTAGATGACTGGGATGCAAGGATGAAAATTAAGGGCATGGATCTCCCCACACAAAACCTTAATCCCTTGTACCTTTGTCATTGTTTCTCCCTTTCCTCTTTTCATTCTTCATTTTATTTTGAATTTTTTTTGCGGCATTTTTCCTTCGACCTTTTCCATGTACCAACCCTCAAGTTAGTGTATAGGAATCATGGAGGCATGGCTCAATTCCTCCAACTCTCACATTTGTCATTGGCCAGGCTTCACAGGTACAAAGTTTTCTTATGGCAGAGCGTAACTTTGTTTTTCTTTAAACTGATCTTGCATACGGTTATGGTGTATCTACTCACTAAATTTCCTTAGACTCTATAGTTTGTTTTCCTTTAGCATTATCTCTTCTGGTGCTAATGCTTGCCTTCAGTAATATTTTTTTCTTTTACGACATTCACCTGCTCCTTAGCTTATTTATTTGTTTTATTTCCAGGGATGGACTGATATGCAATTTATATGTGTAGTAATAATATTTTCCCCTCTTTCTAGATAGGGAGTAACAAAGGTCAAATTAATGGATTCGATTGTTCTAGATCAAATGGTGAATATTAGGTAAGTGTTTAGAATTTTTTTTACCTTCCCTTTAATTCTTATTTTTGCAATGGGTTGTTTTGAAGTTATTCTTATGGAAAATGACCCCTCAGTAGGTTCTCCTGGTTGATTTCGCATAATAAATTTCACATTAGGTCACCATTTTTACTTTCTGGTTGTTTTTTTCTTGATTTCATTTTTTTGCAACCTACTACTGTCCAGAAATATTTTCGCAGAGAGTTAATAATACCTCCTCTCTTTTTGTTGGCACAACAAGGAGTACATTTTGCCTTTAACCAAGTCAAGTAAGAGTTTTTAATTCCTCTATTTATGTTATTTCCATGTTAACTCAAACTTGTGCAATAAAGTATGTATACCTTGGTTTCACTATAATGTAGGTACCAAAATATCTTTGAAAAACTCTTTTACCCCTACATGACGGGATACCACTGTAAACATGTAATTTACATTCCTACTTTTTCCAAGCCAATTTCGTTTCACTCTCAGTAGCTCGATTCAGACCCATGTTCCTGCTAAGAAATTCGTTGACCGCCAACATTACTGCCTATTTCTTCATTGCATGCCCTATGGGACTTAGGCATTAATTTGTCGTAGTTACTAGTTTAACGTGTAAATTTATTTGGAAAACCCTAGTTTTGGGACTTATATTAGGAAATATTGTTGTGTAATGTAGCTACGGTGAGGCTATATATATATGAATGACTGTATGTTTTAATATGTATGTAATTATGTTTTTGTCCCTTCCTTGGTTTTATAGAACTGAAATCTGTAGGTGGATAGTTGCTCATATTTGTAAGGATATATACATAGGAATTCCATTTCATGTTATGTATTAGTTGGATTGAACTTCAATATTAGTAACATTATAATTTTTGGAATGTGACATGGATCGATTTTTTTTCACTAGTCAATTATGTGTAAGGAAAAACATAGTAATTATTATCATGCATGTGCTCTTGGATACAATTTATTTTTTGGTTTCCATACAAAAGTTGTTGTTGATGTCTTATTACAGGAATACGAAATCAATGTTTTAGCTATAATGAGCCCTATTGAGTAATTTATAATTAAGTGAATTTTGTATTTACAAGTAGTCTACTGTATAATGTTACTTGAATGCTTTCTCACTAAAATTTTAATTTTTCTATCAATTATGTTTCACCAGAGATTAGAGTCAGCTTGCACTCTAAAATCTTAACAATGAGGTCTTCAAATCACTTCCTCTTGGTTTCTTTCGTACTTACTTCACCGTGACCCTTCTCAGCTCACTTGATTATTCCCCACTGTAAACAATTTCCTTATGCTAACTCCCCGAGCCATTATCTCTTATACCTACAAAGACCTTGCATGCACAATTTTCCTGCCTTTTTATTCTATGGCTGGAATATTTACTGTAAGATAACCATAACCCTATAGTTGTTGGATCCTACCCTGAAAACGCTCAATTACAATCATACATAGCAATTTTAACTTTAATTTCCCTTGATTTCCTTTAACCTATCGTATGAAACCTACTAGTTGGTAAATTCCATATTCCACCTTAATAAAAAATAAATTTGTAATAATAGCTTGCATGCATAGTAATGAATGAGTAAGAATACAAAAAAAACTAAAATGTATAATGACTATAGTTTGAATGTTCAAGCATAACTAAAAATTATAATAACAGAGTATGTGTATCTTACCCTTAAAATCATATTTCTAGTAGAATTAATTTTATGATATCAATATCCAAGAGTCAGCATATGCATATAACTATGCATATAAATAAAGAACAAATAACAACTAATCTACTGAGAATCACTAATTAGGGAACACTTGGGAATTTTGCACCTTTTTTCACCCAACCTTGAACTGAAACCTCCAGTACTTGTCAGGGTATCAACAACCTATATTGATCCCTTCAGTAGCTGTCTTATGCCTTTTATTCCATAATCATTTTTTCCTTCAGCGATGTCCCAGTTTTGTGGTTCTAAAATTCCACTTGCCTAGGTTTTTCATTTAAAGCTCGCTTTTCTCTTCTTCCATTCTTTATTCTTGTTCATGCTTAGCATCTTTCCCCAACTAAGCAATACAAAGAATTTTTCTCTCCTATCCATTAAATATTATCTAGAAGCTTTTATCATAGAAGATTTATCTCAATCTCATCCACTTTGGAAAGAATCTCTTACTCACGTGCCTCATTCCCAAGTAATTTCACCCTTCTCTATTTATTAATAAAATTACTTATTACCTAAGCATTTTAATGTATTTATTTCATCAACAAATCATGAATTTTCCACCATTCACTCTAACATAACTCAGTATGAACAAAGAAAACAACATTAGAGAAACATAGGAGTATTACATTCTTCCCTCCTTTTAACTCACACCGTCCCCGATGTTTAATTTCCAGTTACGTCCTTCTTGAATAGTACTAGATAATTATTTTGAATCTCATATTCCTTCTCCCATGTGGCCTCTTCGAGAGTAAAATGATTCCACTTCACTTTAACCCAAACGATAGCTAGATTTCCAAGCCAGATCTCTTTCCGGTCTAGGGTCCATAGAGGTTCTGCCAGACAATCTCCTTTAGGTTCCACCAGTAGCATTTTCCAATCAATTATGTGAGAGATATCATGTACATATTTTTTAATAAAAGATACATGAAAAAGATTATGAATTTTAATATGACTGGGTAATGCTAACTGATAAGCTGCGGGTCCAATTCTGTCCAAAATTTAGAACAACCCACAAAATCGTGGTGCTAAGTTTTTACAGGTTCCCATCATGAAGGTATTTTCTTTGGCTTCACCCTCAAATAGACATGATCTCCAACTTTGAATTCCATTTGTGTCCTTTTTTAATCAACATATTTTTTCTGCATGTCTTGTGCAATTTTTATGTTTTGTTGAATCCTTCATACTATTTGCCCCATTTCCTGCAAAACATATAGTCCGAGTATCAATTTGTCCTCTCAATATCTCCAACTGAGAGGTGTATTCAATACATTGTGTTCGGAGTTTGAATCAATGCAGGGAAATGGATATTTATTTTTAATGGTTAACATGTTCAATTGTTGATAATCGATGCACATCCTAAATGTGCCATCCTTCTTCTTGACGAATAGCACGGGAGCTCTCTATGATGATACACTAGGCCTAATATAGCCTTTGTCCAATAGTTCTTGTAGCTACATTTCTAGCTGCAATAATTTAGGTGGACTCCTTCAGTAAGGGGTTGTAGACACTAGGGCTCCACCAGGTACCAAATCAATGGAAAAATCTATATCTCTATGGGGGGGGGGGGGGGGGGGTTAATCCTGGAATTTCCTCTAGAAGACATCACAGAACTCCTTAATAACTAGCATGGTGACTAATTTTGATTCTTCTCCTTGTTTTCACTTGCTCCTACATGAACCATAAACAATTGACACCACTTCTGTGTACTCTTTTTCATTTGTAAGGTTGAGACTTGTTTGATTGATATGGCATTTGGTATGCCTTTGATTATTTGAGTTTGTCCCTGCTCATTCAGATAGCTCACTATGTTTTCGAAACAATTTATAATGGACCCTTGCTTTTCCAACCAGTACATGCCTATTAGTGCATCATATGATCCTAGGGGGAGTATATTTAGGTTCATTGCTATAAGATTCCCATTTAAATAAAGATGAAATGATTTACTTGGTTGGTTACCCTTCTCTTGGTGCTAGTTGCTAACTATACCAACCAGGAAGTTTTATATTTTTCAGTTTTAAGTTTACGTTTTTCTACCACTTGTGGCCAAATTTAACTTAAAATAACTCATGGATCAACTAATATAGAAAGAGTTTAGTTCAAAATACTACATTCAATATCGATCATTGTTGATTGATGTTCCACATGTCTATCCTCCAAGGTTGCGCTTATCCTGGGAATATTTCTAGAAATATCATTCACTTTGGTGGCTTTGTGGACAACTTGGATGTTTTGGATAGATCTCGGAGACAATCCCTCAATAGATGAGGCTCACCACACCCATAGAACTTCAATGGTTATTTTTCTTCACCCCCACTAATATTTTTACTATTCAAATCCATAGGTTTTGACCCAGCTTGAGAGTGTGCGGGTTTTGACGCCACTAATATTTTTTACTATTCATATTTACGTTCTCGTTCCTAAACCTTTTATGTTGATGTTCCTTCCAAAAAATGTTAAGATAACCAGGTTTCTACCGTTTTTCCCCAATTGCATATTTGACTCTCTCCTTATTCTGCCAAAATTTGGGGCCTTCACCCTTATTCCTAAACTGCTGATAACACAACCTCGCCTTTCTTACTGCTTCATCCATTGTCTTAGGATTTTCAAACTCAATCCACTTCTTGTAGAGAGTGGGTGAACAATTCACAAATCATTGCACCGTGACCTTTTGTTCTTTAATGTAGGGAGCATACCACAGTAAATTGGTAAACTTTGCCACAAATTAGTCCATAGTTAACTATCCCACCCTTAAGTCATGGAAATATTTTGCGCGGTCATCATAATAACATTCACATAAGTAGCGACTTTTAAACTGCTTCCGGAAATCCTCCCAAGTTACTGCCTTTTCCTCCAAAAGATGCACACTTTTAGCTTCTTCCAATGAGACAGTAGCTTCTAATAAATGGATAATATGGTCTTTAAGTTTCTATCATATTCATAAAATTGAAAATATTTAGTCATATTAAGCAGCCATGCTTCTACATCCTCCTCTTTTTCCCTGTCAAAAGGAGGGGTTTTATTTCCCTAAATTTCCCTTATAGTTCTGTTGGTTTCCTTCTATTATGTGTTCTTGGATACGTTCTATTAGACTCCCCTACACTTTTAGATTCCTCTGATTCTGTGCCCTTTTAATTTCCTTTCAATAATCTAGTTTCCATAGTTTTTTGGGTAGACTTTTTATTTAGCCCCCGAATCATCGTTTCCTGATCCTCACTAGCCTTTAACACGTGTTTATTTTTTCTCCTTAGATATGCCAATTATTGCTAAATATTTCTAATAACTTCCATAAATTGAGTAGTTATTGGCATGGCGTTGTTTCCTAATTCAACATACAAGTCTTCACCTTTAGTGATGCCTAGAGCCTCCTCGACCATTCTGCTATAGGCGTATCCCTTACTTACCTTATAATTCAAACCAAATTAATTATTAGTTCTTCCTTAGGTCAAATTTTAAAGTCTACACAATTTTGTTTATTATTTTTTTGGTGGTTCCTTAAGGCATCAGTTGTGAACTTGGGCTCTAATACCATTCGTCACAATCCAACATCAATTTTGATTTTTTTCCTTAGTTTTTATGGACATATATATATATATATATATATATATATATATATATATATATATATATATATATATATATATATATATATATATATATATATATTCTCTTGATTTCCTGCAAGATATTGTGGAAGAGGTATTGGTTATAAACATTCTAAACCATCTCCAAGGTTCATAGTTTTGTTCATCCACTCCCTATTTTTGTTTTTCTACTCGTAGGCTTATTATATAATTGTATTCTACCTACCTTGCAAATAATAGTTAATTTAATATATCACTTGGTTATACTTACCTTCACACCTTCCTAAGTGTGATTTGCATATTAAAATGAATAGCCCTAGTGTATTACACCCTTTCTTAATACATATTAGGTTATTATTACTTCATGGCATGAATTATGTTATTATGTCTGGAGGTTCCCCTCAAATGATTCAAAGTGCACAAAGATATTTTTGGATGTTAATATGCACGTGGTAATGGCATAATTAAGGTTTTATAGGCGTGTATTGAATTTTCCCTGGACATTTGGGTATACGGTACCCCACAATTCTGAATGTCACCCATTCAGATCGACTTCGAAATACTATGTGCCCAATCCTTTATCGCCATGTTTCCCTCCTTCACATGGGATGCACGTAATCACACTGACACACCTAGACTTCTGGGATGCGAGGATGAAAATTAAGGGTAGGGATTTCCCCACAACAAACCACAATCTCTTATAGCTTTGTCATTTTCACTCCCTTTCCTCTTTTCGTTCATCATCTTATTTTGAGGGTTTTTTGTGGAGTTGTTTCTTCAGCTAGTTCCATGTACCCACACCCTTGTTAGTGTACAGGCATCATGGAGACATGGTGCAATTCTACCAACTCTCATAACTTTCTCTGGTTAGGATTCACAGGTACATAGTTTTCTTATGGTAGAGCACAACTTTTTTTTTTCTTTAAACTGATCTCGCATACGATTATGTTGTCTCTACTGGCTAAATTTCATTAGACTCTATATTTTGTTTTCCTCTAGTGTTATCTCTTCCAGTGCTAATTATTTTACTTGGGTTTTGCAGGTCTACTGCTCATACCAGGGTGTCATTCTCATGAGTTCTGGGTTTTGCCCGCCTTCAGATAATATTGTTTTCTTTTAGGATATTCTCCTGCACCTTAGCTTATTTATTTATGTTATTTGAAGGGCTGACTTATATGCAATCTATATGTGTTGTGATAATGTTTTCCCCTCTTTCTAGATAGGGAGTAGCAGAGGTAAAATTAATGGATTTGGCAATTCTGGATCCAATGGTGAATGTAAGGTAAGCGCCTAGAATTTGTTTTTTACATTCCTTTTAATTCTTATTTTTTTAGCGAGTGGTTTTGATGTTCTTCTTATGGAAAATGACTCCTCTTTTGGTTTCTCTGGTTGATTTCTTGTAAGAAATTTCATACTAGGTCACCCTTTTTACTTTCGTGCTTGTTTTTTTTTCTTGATTTCATTTTTCCCCAATGTGCTACTGTCCAGAAATATTTTCGCTGAAATTCAATAATACCTCCTCTCTTTCTATTGGCACAATAAGGATTACATGTTTCCTTTAACTAGGTCGGGTAAGAATGTTTAATTCCTCCATTTGTGTTATTTCCCTACTAATGCCTACTTGTGCAATAAAGTATTTATACCTTGGTTTCTCTATAATGCAGGTACCATAATATCTTTTGAAAACTCTTTTAGCGCTACGTGTCTGGATACCACAGTAACCATGTAATTTCAATTGCTAATTTTTCAGGATCAGTTTCATTTCACTCTTAAGATCTCGATTCAGACACATGGTCTTGCTAAGAAATTCACTGACTCCCAATGTTGTTGTCTATTTCTTCCATGCATGTCGTATGGCACTTAGGCATTAATTCATTGTAGTTACTAGTTTCATGTGTAAATTTCTTTTGAAAAACCTGGTTACCAGGGTGCCTGATGTAATATGAAACACAGTGATTGGTAGTTTTCTAGAATTCTATACTCAGTATGGCTTGTTCCTCCAGTTCATGTTTATAAAATTGCTCCAGAATAATTTATTCACTTCTGGGACCTATTTTAGGCAATATTGTTTTTTAATTTAGCTACTGCAAGGTGCTCTATAGATGAACGACTGTATGCTTTAATATGCTTAAGTTTTTGTCCTTTTCTTGGTTTTACAGAGTTGAAATTTCTAAGTGGATAGTTTCCTATATTTGTAAGCATATATACAAAGGAATTCCATTTCATGTTATGTAGTAGTTGGATTGAACTTCAATATTAGTATCGTCATAATTTCTGGAATGTGGCATGGCTCAATTTTTCTTTCACTAGTCAATTTTGTGTAAGGCAAAACATAGTAATTATTGTCACGCATGTGCTTTTGGATACAATTCATTTTCCAGTTTCCATACAAAAGTCATTGTTGATGTGTTATTACAGGAATACGAAATCATTGTTTTAGCTATAATGATCCTTGTTGAGTAATTTATAATTAAGTGAATTTTGTATTTATAGGTAGCCTACTGTATAATGTTACTTCAAAGAATTCTCACTAAAATTTTAATTTTTCTGTCAATTATGTTTCACTAGAGATTAGAATCAGCCTGCGCTCTAAAGTATTAACACTGAGGTTTTTAACTCGGATCCTCTTGGGTTTTTTTATAGTTACTTCGCCATTACCCTTCTTGTCTCACTTGATTGTTCCGTATTGTAAAATTTTCCCTTATGCTAACTCCTCGAACCATTATCTCTTACACCCATAAAGACCTTGCATGCACAATTTTCCTTCCTTTTTTATTATATAGTTGGAATATTTACTGTAAGAAAACCATAACCCTATAGGAGTTGGATCCTACCCTGAAAGCGCCCGATTATAATCATAAATAGGAATTCTAAATTTAATTTCCCTCAATTTTTTTTAACCTGTTGTATGAAACCAACTAGCTGGTAAACTCCATATTCCCCCTTAATAAAAAAAAAAATTCTAATAACAACTTGCATGCATAGTAGCGAATCAATAAGCATACAAACAAATCTAAAATTTATAATGACTATAGCATCAATGTTCATGTAGAACTAAAAATTTTAATAACAAAGTAAAAGTATCTTATCCATAAAATCAGATTTCTAGTAGAATTAATTTTATAATATCAATATCCAAGAGTCAGCGTTTGCATATAACCGTGCAAATAAATAAAGAATAAAATAATAGTTAATCTACTCATAATCACCAATTGGGGAACTATTGTAGTGGCTGCAACACCCTAATTTTTTTTGGCTTGCATCCAAATTTTGGATCCTTCCTTGGTTTTTCTTTTCATGGTTGCAAACACTCGAGCTCACCCCATGAGCTCTTGTGAAGTCCTTCCTCCCTTTTGCTTGTTTGACTGGCGATTTTTTTTTGGCATGTTGATTTCTTTGTCATGATTGTGATCTTATTCTGGTGTGTTTGAATGTTTGTCTTTATGTGTTTGGGTTGTCTTCACAATGTAAACACCTATCGTTCTTACACACAAAGTTCTAAGAATTTTTACGCAAGTTTCGTCACGGTCATTTGAAGGTTTATCACAAGTGTTGTGGTTGTCGCTCTTAGCTCTAAGATAGTCTCACCGAGGGCATGTTTTGTCTTGTTGTCATTGTGGTCTATGTTGCCTCGTCATCAAGCATGCTAAGTGTATGATCACAATGTTAGTGTCCACAAGTTCACTTTCTTTCGACACTTAGCCATTTTCCTAAAAATATGACCGACTGAACAACCCTCTTCCACCAGACCCTGACTGAGCTACATTGTGTAGTATCAGCCCTCAGTGACCCTGCTCTAATACCTAAAACTACGTAATGCTTGAGGCTATCCTCCAGGTCAGCTACACTGCGCAATCGCGAAGGTGAGTATCATGTCTGCCTCCCATTATTGCGTAGAGACTTCCTCCATGATAAAACTGAACTGTGCATTTCTCAAGCACAATCATTATGCCTCCTTCTTGCCTATCGGGAGGCTGCACTACTATGAGATTTGGGTCTACACTGTTCTCCGAAGCTGTGTAGACATGCCCAGTTGATCCTCTGCTACCTTGCTATGTACTATTCTCGATAATTGCATAGAACTGCCCAACTGACTCTTGCTGCCTTCCTTTGAACTACCTTCAAAAATTGCTCAGACATGTCTAGTAGTTCCCTTGCTACCTATCCTGCACTGTCCCCAGTAATTCTGTAGTCATGCACAACAGGTCCTTCTGCATCACTTCTCTATTTTCCCTCTGGAAATTGCATAGAAATGCCTAGCATTCCCTCTACAAGCCCACTCTCCCTTCCCTCCGGAAATTGTGCAGAGGTGTCCCTGCTCATGGTCCCACCTTGCAGCTGACACTGGTGACTTTCACTACATAATTATGCGTCATAGTGGTCACTGCATAGTTTTTCCCAACAGTGTAGGTTGTCCTCCCAGAAATCCTCATTCCAGCCTGAGTTGCGCTCTGCGCTATCTCAGTGAGGTTTCCTCCCTCCCTGTCACCGAGAACATGAGAACAATGCATCATGCTAGACTAGGAAGTTTTGGCTTTGATATCGTCTTGTCATGAGTGAATTACAGGAACATGTACACTGATGAATCATGGCAAGATGATGAATGAGATGAATAAGGAGCACACATGCGAGAGGACTTTCTTACAGTTGGATGGACGTACCAAGCATATCAAGAAACAAGTGAAAGGAACACATGCATTGAACCATAAAGGAAGACTAAAACCATCGAAAACCCCACAACATTATGCCATGCAGAGGAAAAGACAAAGAACACCAAGAGTACATCCATCACTCAGCAACGCCGTAGCTTGAGATGGACACCATAATTATTTAGTGCATGTCAACAATGTCATGTCGACTTGTGCCATGAGGTGTCTCGACCACATCACCATTATGGGTCATATTTGTTGTAACTGAATGTAATGTAAAGTGAAGTCCAATGGACGAACATAAAAGTTGAAGAGTCATGTTAGTTTATATGTCATGGGAAGTTGAAGAGTCACGAGGGTAGTCTAAGAGTCACAAGGATCAAGAATCACCCTTGGCTGTATAAACCCCTCCCATTTTATGGGCAAGGAATTTTCACCTTGGCTCTTCCCATATAGCCTTGAGAGTATGTAGTTTGTTCTTTGAGGAGCGAGGAGTGGCTCCAATGGCCCATTACTGGGGCTAATGATGTATGGTGTATAGATGTATCTTGGGGCTTTTTCTTAATTCAGAAGCCAGTTAAGGATAAAACATTTTCACACATGTTTTGTAGATGTTTCTAATCCTACTCTTTAAACATTTGTAATGCATGTTTGCTTAACCTGTACTAAGATAGTCGAACTACTTTGGTTGTTTTAGTGCTTACATTGTTGAAGATGTGTTGTATTTCCTATCATTGTTGTCTCATCCTTGTGGAATACTCACAGGACATTAGACATACCTGTCTTGTATACTGGTTATAATGACTGTTGCATCCGCATGGACTACTATGTTGGATGGTGTACATTTTTTCCCTTGTACTATTATTTTATTAACTATCGTGTTCACTGTGGATTATTCCACTGGATGCTGGACAGACCATTCCTAGTTCACGTGTGTCTCTTCCTGGGTGGTAGTACTACCTCTCACTTAGAGGCTCACTTTTCTTCCCATTTCGTAGTAAGAGAACCTTGACATAACTACATTACACACTCACCAGACACACGTACCTTGTTTTCTGAAGATGCCAACGTAACAATCTCATGTGTTGTTAGCTAGAGCCAAGGCATATCTCTAAGTATATGGAAACCTAGCCTTTATACCGAATGGGACTCCTACACTAAATGGTGTGAGGTCTAGTTCAGACTTCACATCGAGGTGATCCCCTTGGTTGACAGATTTCCAGCACCATTAACAAAATTGCACTAGAAGGAGGGCCAGACAAGAGGTTGTGCACATTGAGTTTGGTTTGAATCTCTTATTTAAAAATGGATCTTCCTGACATCATAATCCTAGGATGTATTTCTACAAATTTTGAATGTACCATCTGTTATAGACATTTTTGTGCCTTGCAGCACCACGCATGAAATGTCCATAAAACAAGGGCTCCTAAGTCCCTAAAAGTGTTGTTCCAACCCCTAAAGGAACAAGGTCAACAAATTACAGCTTCTCCCAGAAGTTCTCCACCAGAAACTGCTCAGAATCAGCCAAATCAGGATCATTTCAGCTGCTCCACTGGCTAGCTGCGTTGCATAGCACCTAAATACACTAGCTAGGTGCATTGCAACACACATAAATGCACTATCAGGGTGCGTTGAGCGGGAAATGACAAATGGCAGTGCCATTCCGCGAGGTGGAAAGACAATGGAAGCTTCCAGAATCTTCTCCAATGACACTTGCCTCACTGAATTCGACCAAGGATGAGTAAGAGGCTCTCAGTCTCCAAGTGGAAGCAAGAACTGACAGAGAGAAGACACTAGTCAAATCATAAGCTGACTCATCCTCCTTGCATACATCTATATATGGATCCCTCATCCCAGAGATCCAGAGGCTGGAATTTTGTACATTGCAAAGAATTGTTGTTGGTTTTGAGATAGATATCAGAGTATTGGGTGATTTATGCTTTGTTGGAGGTGAAGAAGGGGCTTCTTTGCTAGGAGGTTGATGTTGGATCAAGAATCATTGGTTGTAACTCCTCCTGGATCTTCTTGTTATATCAATAAAACTATTTGAGTTTCTCCTACATGCTTGTGTATCGTTGATGCTTGTTACATTTGTATGTTTAGCTTAAATCTGATCCTAAGCTTTTTATGAATATAGATCCATGTCTTTGTGTAGTTTTCTTCTTCTACGATCTTACAGGAACTTGGTGAAGCTGGGCAAGTAAGGGAGCAGGTAGCTGGAAGTTGTCAAAGAAGAGAGGGATTGGATCAAAGGACTAGCGCAAGACACAGGTTGGTTCTTTCTATCCCCTTCTATCTTTAATTCATAAAGGAAATACAAAAGTAGTTTTCTCTGTTTGTTTCTAAGGTAGTTGTCACACCTTAGTGGGATAGAGCAGTTCTAAATAGACACTTTTCCCGGTAACAAAATGGCGACTCCGCTGGGGAGGATTGTCTAATTAGTTTGTTTGTGTATCTGTTGTTGTTTGTTTCATAAACTTATAAGTAGCATTCGAACTGCATTTGCCATAACAAATGCAAAGTAGACATCTGCTACTTTAATCCATTCACTGGATCTGTTTATGATTTGAACATCTGATTCACAAATGATCTGATTGCCCTTTGTGATAGCTTTTAGACCCTCCTTAGATCTACCCTCTGATTGTGCATTACTAATTTCTTTTACTCGGCCAAAAACCAAAGACTAAACTGTAAACCGTGACCCAGAACCGGATAGAATTCTCGTTTCTGCCCCAACGGAGGTACTGTGAAGAGTTCCTGCATTTCAGCGCAGTTCCCGAGAGGGCAACCTGCGCTGCAATCCAGTTTCTTTGTGTTACATGTGCGCTGATCAGACTAGCCCTATGTAGCTGAGGTTCTTGTGCTTCATTCTTTCCAGTTTTGTCTCTGATTTTTGCAGCCTGTGATCAGTGCATGTGTCTCTTTAAAAACCCCTTTTCCTTGCTGTAATTCCACCTCCTTTGTACAAAATAACTGTAGATGTTTTTGTGTGTTTGTTGAGTCGTTTACAATTTTCCATTGCTAAAGTAGAATAGTCGTACTGTCGTCCTTTGATTTAGATCTGTCGCAAGTGTCGATTTCGATCATAGGAGAAAGTTTGATTGTTGTTGATGGTTGACTATACTTTTACTTTTTCCTTTGGTCTGAATTTATGTTTTTCTAGTGTCAAAAACGAGTGTTTATTTCAAAATCGTAAAGCGTCGTAATCGTCTTTATCTTTTGATTTCGAAAAGAAGCTTGTTTGTGTTTGTCGCTTGAAAGCAAATTCAGATTTGTACATCAACTTTCTTTTTAGCATCAATATTAAGAAAGTCGAAAACAAATACATGCACATGTGCATTTGCATATTGACAGTCTGTTTGGCTTGATTTAGGAAAGTGCATTTACAGTGTGCTCTTTGCTCTTTGTGAAAAGATTGTGTCTTTCTTTTCCCCTTGTAGCTAGGATTTTCATTGCTGAAAAGAGATAAAAGTTTGCTTATCATCTTTAGATTGCATTTTAGGAATTACATCTACATCTCGTGGTGAACCCAAAAGGCAAACTTCATAAGAAAGATCAACTTAAAATAAATTCAATGAATCTAACAACGCTTTGGAACTTAACGCACAACATTTAGAGGTCTAGGCTAGAGACGTATTCCGGCGTCGTAAAGCCTGGTAACTGTTGTCCTCACTGATGGTTGGGTGATTCCTCCACTTTGAGACGATAAGTGCCAGTACGGACTTGTGCTCCCACGTATCGTCGATTATATATTGGGAGACTCCTATAGGCTTAAAACCTTTATCCATAGGAAGTCGTGTCTACCGCCCTATCGATCGCAATGCACTGAACACAACATTCGGGAAGATTGACTGCCGTACCGTAAAAATTATTCTGCAGTTTTGTGATTGGTTTGGTACTCCCTCTACCTAGATCTCCAGATCAGTCCCTTTCGTTCCTTTTCAGACTCCTTAATGGAAAAGGTCCATCTGAGCACTTGTCACTTCAGGCTCATTAAAAATCGAAGGAGACTAGAGTCATCTTTTGTTTTTTCTCAACTCTTTAAAACTGAAAAAACAAGTTGTGTCAAAGCGTCTAAAAAATTATTTTAAACGGAATATTCATTACCCCTTTCCTACGTTGATCTTGGGTTGAGAAAATGGAGTCTACCAACCAAGGAATTCCCCTTGGAGGAAATCCTAGTCCCTTCTCCTCTTGGGGAGATGTTGGTGCACCCCATATGGCCACATTGTCGCTTCCAGGACTGACAGTTGGTTTGCCTGTATGGCTCTTCTCAACCTCTGTCGTTCAGAACACCACTATTCCTGAACAATCGAATCAGCAATTAAACGAGTCCAGAGTTGCCCACCAACCTTCTACTTCATGTAATTCTTCCTCTCTTCCTTCCTCTTCGCTTGATGGGGTTGGTAAAGCCAAAAGTCAGGTTCCTAAGGAGAAGAAGGAAAAGAAAAAGAAAGAGAAGAAGAAGAAGGAGCCAAAGGCAAATGGGGGAAAACGAGTGTCGTCTAATGAAAATCCACACACTGCACCGACCAGGCCTAAATCGCCATCTGTCATTTGCAAAGGAGACCACTTTCACAGAGATTGTCCCTGCATCCCCCAGATACTAAGGGACTGGTCTCCTCGTTTGCACAACCTGGTGTCGTCAACCTCTGATGATCATGTTGAAAGCACACCGTCAACTAGCGAAAGTGAAGCCCCAGGACAAAAAGGGAAAGCTAGATTTCCCTTTAAACTGTGCGAAGGCAATCATGCCGTCCACCGTTGTCCCTTCTTAGATGAAGCTAAAAGAGTTTTGGATGATTGTTCGGTTTCACCGTTATGACTTCCTCCTGGATATAAAAAACTCTTGCCGAGTCTATCACTAGTTGAGAATCCAGCTGGCCCGCTCAGGTGGTCGGCTGAAGCGCCTATCATTGAAGATAAACCATCTGGATCCATACCAGACGAAAGTCAAAAGGTCGAGGCAGTAGTTGACCCAGTCTTGCCTTCAGAGGTTTCGTCTTCAGATGATACAATCACTGAGGAGAACAAGGATGACACCGTCCAAATTCTCTTCATAAGCACAGACTCCAACGAACATGGGGGCAATATACCCGTTCCTTTATCGCAGGAAGGAAGTTCGTCAGAGTCGTACCCGGCCGTCTATTCGGTCCCACCTCCAAGCAACCTAGTTGTCTCCTTCGACTGTAATCAACTAGGCAGACCCCGTTTACCAGCAAGCAAACCATTCCGAATTATCGTTCAAATATATAGAATGGTTATGGCTGGTACCATCATAGATGAGGGGGCTTCTGTGAGTATCCTTTCCTCGACTGCTTGGAAAGCGCTTGGTTCGCCATCGCTTTTGCCTGAGATGAGAAATCTGATAGGCTTTGATAAAGGAACCAGTCAACCTTCAGGGATCCTTCCCGATGTGCCCATAACATTGAGAGGGAAAACCGTTCGCCTGAACGTAATGGTAGTTCAAGGACCCCTAGATTACAATCTACTCCTTGGACAAGACTATATTTATTGCATGGGAGCGATTGTCTCCTCACTCTTTAGAGTAATGTTTTTTCCGCACGAAGGAAGAGTGGTCAAGCTCGTGGACCAGCTTTCATTCCTGGATCATACAGAGAAAATAGTCATATACCATCCCTGAATGGTCTTTTCATGCAAGAAATGTCTCAATCTCCAGTCCGTCCTCCCGATGAGCGTGAGTAATTCGGAGGGATATGACTGAAACCCAGGGGGCATGCATCCTGGTCTGCTTCGGCAGGAAAACTTCGGGTATAGGGTAGGTTTCCGCGGGAGAATATGACTAGTCTGTACCCCGTCTGTGATTGGAAGAGGGGTTATTCTAGAACAAGATTCTCTTGTCAAAGTTATGTGAGTTGGCGAGCGCCGCCACTCACCTTTGTTTATCTAAGTAGATATCGCCGAAGAAGTGTTTTATTTGTGCCACGAATAGAACAATCTTTGGGTAACCTGTAAGAGGTAGGCCTCTCTCAGTAAAACAAATGTTTTAACGGACTAAAGAAGGGGTAACCTTGAAACTCTGTTTTATACCTGGGGGCATGCAAACCTTTTGGAATGCAAGCGAAGAGCGACTATTTACTTTTCTAAAATTTTTAGGACCTCTAACCCTTTAAACTCGTAGGATTGGTTGTCTCCTAACTTGCATAAAGAAAGGATGTGGGGCAAAACTCGAAAAGTTGTCGTTTTTATATGAGACATTCTTATCATATGACTGGATTAATCGAGAAGTGTTTGCCGCGAGGTTCAATCTCGTTAAAAAATAAACCCGGACCGAGCAAATGTTTCCGCCCGCGTTTAAGCTCGTTAAAAAATGAACTATTCCCTGGTAAATAACCACCGTGAATGTAGTACTTCAGCCAATAAAGCCTTGGTTGTGTTTGCACCGTCACCTCCACTTTTCAATTGGCCGATCATTCACCTCCATTTGATTGTTTACCCATTTTGAGGAAAGACTGCGAAGAGTGATTTCACTAGCCATCCTTGTGACACTGTCGTGATTGGAAAATTCCAAACCTTACCTGGAATCAGCCGCTACCCATTTTATCACTCGTTCCTCGAAAGATGAGTCTTCTTTAAGCTCTTTTCAACTGACTCGTAAAATATGAAAAGATTGCCAAGCCTTTGGCCTTCCAGCTCGTTAAAGGGACAGGAAGTGTTATCCCTCCTCTAGCTTTTAATCTTTTTGGACCTGAGGGATTATTGCACAAAAAGATCGAGCGCTTGTTTTCTTCGGCTCGTTAAAACTATCGAAAATTCATCCCTTCTGTATTGTTTTATACTTTTTCGGACTTAAGGGATTAGATGACGAAAAAGGAATTTTGGAGTTACCTTTACGTACCTTTTCAGACTCTCTAAAAATGAAAAGGACCGAGTTATCTTTGTCGTTAAACTCGTTAAAAAGATTAATAGCGACAAACTTGTCTTTAGACGAGAACAAGTTTCACTATGGTCAGGCTCGTTAAAACATAGCGATGGGTTTGCCTGAAGGAAAATTATAGAACAAGCATATGTTATCCTCCTCAAGCTTGAAAAAAATAAAGAGGTACTGGTCAGCAATGACTGGGGAAAAATTGGGAAGAAAACTCAAAGAATCTTTATTGGTAGCAAGTTGCTCTTGAAAATGACACTTCCACTCCATGTCCGAGTCGGGTTGGGTTGTTTCATTCACCGGTCACATCACCATGGTCACGCCATACCATCCACATTTTGGGTAAATTCTACCAATCCATCACATAAGTGTCGCCGACATGTTCAAGAGAAGTCATCCAGAGAAGTCACCTGTGTCCCATCCACTACCATATATTATACTTCATTCCTTCATGACCGCCATCCTGAACCGTATATCATCAGATTGTTTTCACCTCCATCAAAATCATTTGCTCCGTTCCGTGTCATTGATGTGGGATTCATTAAGGCCCTCCTTTGATGGATCGCTTCTTGTCGAAATCAGCTCATTATCCAAGAAGTTGATCTAGGAACACCCCATTCAGTACTTTGAAGCTTGCATGCCTTAATGGCAAGTTTCTCACTTCCGGTGACAGGTTTACATCTATGGCCTTCGACCGAAAGATTTTGCGTGGTGTTCGACGCCAAGTCCTTTATTCACACCACGTGAATTGTACTGTAGTACCTTGAGGGTCATTATCATTATCGGTGATTCCTCTCGCGCTTGTTAATAGTTTACATCATTGACTGGTAATCAAGCGATGTCTTTCCATGTTCGACTTCAAAACATTTCTCACATGGATCGACTTGTACTTCGAGTGAAGATCGGACGAGATTGAAGACCCAGGATCTAGTTTCATCCATCCGAGTTGCGATATATATTCAGGAAAATAAAGACATTAAATGTACAGCATTACAGCACAGATAATCATCCTACCAAAAGGATGATGGCTCTATCAGAATCATCAGTCTACACTCAGACGATTGTCTGTCCTCTGTACATGAAAATGAATTTATAAAGTTGAGCATGGGAATGCCCGCCTCAGCTAGATCATGAAAAACAGTATGAAGATAATGTATTGTATTGTATCTTATTACAGGTCTCCTCCCAGCATTGAAAGAACTTCGGATCCTCATAATAAAGCATTTCACCCGATTAACGGCCTCATACTTTAGGGGGCAACTGTTACAGACATTTTTGTGCCTTGCAGCACGAAGCATGAAATGTCCATAAACCAAGGGCTCCTGAGTCCCTAAAAGTGTTTTTCCAACCCCTAAAGGAACAAGGTCAACAAATTACAGCTTCTCCCAGAAGTTCTCCACTAGAAACTGCTCAGAATCAGTCAAATCAGGATCATTTCAGCTGCTCCACTGGCTAGCTGCGTTGCATAACACCTAAATACACTAGCTAGGTGCGCTGCAACGCACCTAAATGCACTATCAGGGTGCGTTGACTGGGAAATGACAAATGGCAGTGCCATTCCGCGAGGTGGAAAGACAATGGAAGCTTCCAGAATCTTCTTCAATGACACTTGCCTCACTGAATTCGACCAAAGATGAGTAAGAGGCTCTCAGTCTCCAAGTGGAAGCAAGAACTGACAGAGAGAAGACACTAGTCAAATCATAAGCTGACTCATCCTCCTTGCATACATCTATATATGGATCCCTCATCCCAGAGATCCAGAGGCTGGAATTTTGTACATTGCAAAGAATTGCTGTTGGTTTTGAGATAGATATTAGAGTGTTGGGTGATTTATGCTTTGTTGGAGGTGAAGAAGGGGCTTCTTTGCTGGGAGGTTGATGCTGGATCAGGAATCATCGATTGTAACTCCTCCTGGATCTTCTTGTTATATCAATAAAACTATTTGAGTTTCTCCTACATGCTTGTGTATCGTTGATGCTTGTTACATTTGTATGTTTAGCTTAAATCTGATCCTAAGCTTTTTATGAATATAGATCCATGTCTTTGTGTAGTTTTCTTCTTCTGTGATCTTACAGGAACTGGGTGAAGCTCGGCAAGTAAGGGAGCAGGTAGCTGGAAACTGTCAAAGAAGAGAGGGATTGGATCAAAGGACTAGCGCAAGACACAGGTCGGTTCTTTCTATCCCCTTCTATCTTTAATTCATAAAGGAAATACAAAAGTAGTTTTCTCTGTTTGTTTCTAAGGCAGTTGTCACACCTTAGTGGGACAGAGCAGTTCTAAATAGACACTTTTCTCGGTAACACCATCCCCACAGAAGTTATCCATGACCTTTCCAAGTTAAAGTTCAGTGGTGAGGGTGAACCATCTTTTCATGCGCTAGTGCTACAAGTTATAAAGGTTTTCCTATGCCACAAGATAGAGTATGAATATGCATGGACTGTATTACTCACCGTCACATTCAAAGGTCGTGCTCAACGCTGGTGTTAGGCATTACCCTTTGCCTCTATCGATTCATTTGGTTAGCTTGCCGAAATGATGATTAAAAAGTTCGATGAGTATAGCCACTGAGATTTTTGTGAAAAAATTTGTTGTTTAAGTATGGAGCCTAACGAATCAGTTGAGGACTTTGTTGATCACTTCCTTGACATCTGTTAGGAAATTCCTCAGAATCTTGTGAACTTTGACTTCTTGAGAGAAGAGTTTAAATGCTTGGTTTATATTTCTCAACACGGTCAACCTCATGTTTTCGCTTCCTCCCCTACTCTTGTGGATCACGAGGTACCTCATATTGCAAAGGAGGATCCAAACATCCCGTTTTTTCCTTTTCCTCCTCCTTTTCCAGTCCCAATGTGGGTGCCCCCTTGTGGTGATTGCAATGCTGAGAAATCTATGTTGCATGTCCCCAACCCATGTTCTCATCTATCTCCCACTTCTACGAAGGAAGTTCCAGAATGGCTCAAGAAGCCTATAACAAAGACTCACTCCTCCATTCCACAAGAGGTTCTCACCATTCATAACTCAAGTCTTGAATCTAATCTGCATATTTTCCATCCTCCATCATCTACAAGTCATGATCCTTGTACCATGACTTGCTTGATTCGCTCAATAAGTTTGGTTATGGTCCCTTAGGGTTGAATCAAGACCCGTAGGCTCTAAATAAATTATTAGTAAAGACTAAAGACCACTTAGGACTTGCCTCTTTACCCATGCAAAACATTTCAGCAATTTGGGCTAATGGACAGATTTATGGATTGGATAATGCAATGATGATTTTCTTGATTGCCACATCCAATGAACTCTATTAATGGACCTAAACTCTTTGAAATGTAATGGTTTACATTTAATTCATGATATTTAATTTAAGCAATTATAATAGGTTTCTTTTCTTGTACTTTCTTTCTTGCAATAGGTTAAGGTTTTCATTTCGATCATTTCATTTTCTACAATTAGTTTAGGATTTTACTTCAGCACATGCACTCCATTACATGATGGCAACAAAGGAAGGACACATTGTATGCTTCACATATAGTATCGATACCTCTTAAGTTTGTACAAAACCTGGGTTGATAAATAAAGTTGGTAGCCTTGGGAGTTGTAGTATTCTTGTTGCAATACCGAAGCTCATCACTTTTTAGTGCCATTGCCGGGGATGTGTCAAAGTGTGCATTGTTTTATCCCTAGTTGATTCATTCGTTTTACTTTCTCCATAAACCAAAAAATTTACATTAGGCATATCTCATTTCAAGAACAAAAAATTTCATTTCATTATCATTCTTATTAAAAAAAAAAAATACTTCTCCAACAACAGCCTCCCCATTTGATCTCATGGTGCAGTAAGAGACACATCACCATTCATTTTTTTATGTAGAAGAATAATACATGACAGATAATGTAGAAGAAATGGATAGAGATGATGACAATGAAGAAGATCTTCTTAGATTTCCCATTCAAGATACTGATGTCAATGTGCATATGAAGAACATCCCTCCATCTTTCCTTCCAAAATTCCATGGTATCAGGTCAGAGGATCCAGAAACCTTTCTCTTTGAATTTGAAATTATTTGTAGATCTTATGGTTACTTGTTAAACACTCAAAAAATTAGATTGTTTCCGGAAACATTGAATGATAGAGCTCGTAAATGGTTCATGAGTTTAGGGACTAATTTAATAAGAGCATGGAATGTTATGCAAAAGATATTTCTAGAAAAATATAAAGACCATGATCTTAAGGAAGAAATATTTAGAATTAATCAAAAATAAGATGATATCCTTGAGGATTTAATAGATAGGTTCATGTATAATGTTAAGAGGAAAAAACTACATCATTTAGGATTCAATGCACTAAAAACCCTCTTACTTAGAGCAATTAGGGATGAGTGGATTGATCTCCTTGATCTTATGAGTAGAGGTGATGTATATTAATTATCATTTGAAGAAATTTGTGAAACATTCAAACACATATCAAGAGGAAGTGTAAGAGTAAGTCAATCAACATCAAGATCGGTAAGTCAAGCTAAACTTGGAAATTTGTTTGATGACTTTAAAAAAAATTCTTAGCAATCTAACCAAACAAGTAGAAATATTAAGGATGAAAGATGAAGAAAAAGAAGATGCTGATACTTTTGTTATCCATGAAGAATCACATGCTATTAAATACTACCCCTCATTACCAAGGTTGAAGGAAGTTTACTAAGAGGACAATGGACACGATCAATTGCCAATGAAACTATGTTATGTAGCTCCAAGAGGACCATGGAAACCTATTCAAGATGATATGATGCAAGAACCTAAGTCAGAATTTCAAGCTTATCCACATCCAGCTCAAAGTAATTGGAACACACCCTTTCCTTGGAAACCTTCGCCATCTCAACCCCAAAAAAAATCTTGGAAACAAGGTTGGCAAGGAAGTTATGGGAGTCATCCACAATATTCCAAATATTTTCCTCAATATCCTCCATACCCAACTTCATGTGATCCCAACTATTCACCTCCACCACAACCATGATCCCAACCACATCCATCTGAAATATCCACTCCCGCCCACCATTTCCAAACCCACACAATGAAGTAGTTCAACCCACTTACAATGCTGAGGTACAACACTTCCAAACATCTCCTCTTGATCTAAATGGTATTCATTTAAGGTGAGGAAGAATATTACAAAAGAAAGATTCTCTTGATGCTGTTGAAGGAGAACATGTAGAAAAATAATATTCAAAAGAGAAGAACAAAGAATCATGGGTTGCACTTGATGAAGATAAGACATCAAAATCATAGATTGAGAAATCTCCCTCATGGTTACCATCAAATCCTCCATGTGTTCAAGAGAAAAATCAACAAAAAGAGGAAGATTTGAAGGTCATGGTAGAAGAAGACATGAAGAATGATCTAGATAATCAAGCAAACCAAGGGCATCAAAGTTATATTGAGGTTTGGTTCCAGAAAATCAACAATATGGAACATCACTCTCTTCTTCAACTGCACTTGATATTTTCAAAATCAAAGCATTTGGTCTCTGAAATTCAAGTACATGTCAAATCATATATTGCCAGCCTACACATCAGTTTATCTGTCATCTTGATGTGCACATGGCTCCATTGGAAGTATTCCTACACTTGAAAATGATTTTGTTTTTTCACGTAGAGTGGGATAGAAAAAGAAATAAAAAATGAAAATAATAGAAAAAAATAAAATCTTAGGTGAAAACCTCCTTTGAGGCACCTGAAATTGGCTCATTGATTGAAAACATCCTTGAGGTGGTCAATGGGTTGGAAAAAAGAGAAAAGATGAGAAAAAGGAAAAGATCATAGGTGAAAACCTCCTTTGAGGCGTTTAGGCAGACCTACTAGTTGAAAACCTCATTGAGGCAGCTAGTAGGTCCAGAAGAGAAAAAAAGTAAAAAATAAAAAATCTTTGCTCCATGTATCTCTCTGATGAATGTAGGTTCTCTCCAACATCTGCAAGCATCAAAAACAAGTTCGCACAAAAAAAAGAAAAAAATTGGTCAAAGTTCTAGTCAAAGGAAGTCAAACTTGGACTTTCTCCTCCTTTGCTCAAATGCTCCATAAGAAACAAGACAATTCCAATCCATTTTCCTCATCTATTTCCACCATCCACCAATCATTCCCATGCTTTTCCCATTTGTTTTCCTTGCTGTCCTAAAATACTACAGGAAGGCTCTGTTTTACTACAGGAAACATAAATACATAGAGCATAAAATTATTTTTGTCATATCTTGAAAACCATGCATTCATTTGCTAATCTGTTTGATGTGAAGATGCATATGGATGATAGTAACATGCTCAAGCAATTTCAACAAATTCTAGTGCACAGTTTTCAAGGAATCGACCTACATCACCTACAACTATTTTTTTTATTTTTCTCGATATTCATGCATCCATTTGAAAATTTGTTTCATGGGGAGATGCATATGGATGATGGTAATATGTCCAAGTAATTTTAGAAAATTCCAGTGCACAGTTTTCGATAAATCGACCTCCATCACCTGTATCCATTTTTGAATTTTCTTTATATTCGTGCATGCAATTGCAAAGTTGTTTTATGGGGAGGTGAATAAGGATGATGGCAACATGCTCAGAAAATTTCAGGTCAATGTAGTATACCATTTGGGAGTTATGGGTTTAAACAGGTTGTTACATGGTTTCCTATAGTAGTACAAGATGTCCTAGTTTACTATAGGAAACATTCTAAAAGTTATAGGAAGGTATTAAAGGTGAAATAAAGTGTGGGAAAGGTGTCTAATGGTGGAATAAGGTATAGGAAAGGTGAACATCAACTATGGACAAACCCAACACTCCAAGAAGGCCGGATTTGACTAAGATAGCTTGCTCATGGTCATTAGAAGGCAGAGGTTTAGAATCACCAAGATATGAAGACATGTGCAGAAGAAAACAAAGGAAATTATCACCTCGAGAGGACCATGGATCGATCAACAACTGAACAACAACATGCATTTCTCTTCAACAACCATTAGGTAGGTACATATATGCAATATGCTTGACATCTTCTCTTGAGCATATTATAGTTAGAAATTTGTTTTCAATGCATGAGAGATGAGGTTTTATAAGATAAAGATGGGTCATCAGTCTTGATCGCCTTCAACTAGCTAATTGCAGCTCACTCCTTTACTCATGAAATGTGGAAAAGTCAAATTAAGAAGGGTGATGATTTCGAGGAATGGGGACAACAATTAAAAGAAGAAATTTTTGCAAAGTCCAAGTCACCAAAGCACTCCGATCCCTCCACCCACTTCATATCCAATATCTATCCATCGTTCATCCATCCCATTTCATAAGAAAAAAATAATATTTTTCAAGAACAAACCCTACACTCTGTCTCACCCTTAAAATTTCTTGAAAAAAAACACAAAGCACATCCTCTCCATTTTCACAAACCTACAATACTCCCTCCAAGCCCTAGCATCATCCTCCAACCCCTCTACATCATTTCTCATCACTCACATACAGTTAGAAGTCCTTGAAAGAGAAGGGATGACTACTACAAGAAGGAAGAATGTTGCTACAAGAAGGAAGAAAGGAACAAATAGTGCTAAGAACGAAAATTTCATTGCCTAAGAGAGGCCTAATTAAAATAGAGAACTCCAAGGCCATTAAGCAATCATCTAGGCCACAAAAGAGAAGAAGAAGACAAGAAAAGGCAAGAAGGCATTCACCATCGAAATAGAACTCAAACTGCAGTGATGAAAAGAGGATTTCCAAGAGGTCTCTAATATATTTTTCTCTTTTATCCAAGGCCTAAAATATGTTATAGAAAGGTAAGAGGCCATGAATATTAAAGAACGCATATTGCTTAAGGGGAAAAAGACAGGAATGTACAAATCAAGGAGGCCATCAGGGCCATAAATAAGGCACAATGAGGTCACTAAGTTGCTTAGACGATGAGAAACACTTCCAGTAGGGGGTATGATGAGCCTCCAAATTAGACATAAATTAAGGCCCATCTCACCATCTTTCAGCACATTAAAACTCTCTTTTTGCATTAGATAGTGTATCTTTCACTTTAATATGTTCATTAGGAATGTTTATGGATAATTTTCTATTTCTGCCTAATATTTGTTATTTTTGTGGAATAGTATGAGAATATTGGGCAGATTATGGAGATTTGGAGGATGAGATAATCTAGGGACTTGCTCCCTACTACATGAGGATAAATATTAAATCATAAATCAACAAGATATTCTAGAATTATGGCACGGATTGTGGAGCTCCAATGATTAAGAAAACCTAGGAATGCGTTCCTTTCCGTTTAATGCAGATTCCTAGTATTGTGAACCAGATCCACTAATTAAGGGATTTTGGTGGGGAAAGCTCCTCCTTTTACGGGGAATGATTCCTAATAATTTTTTTATAAGTACCAAGGTTAATTTGTGTATAGGGGTTAATTTTATTAGTCTTCTTGTGGAGAGAACTTGTATTTTTGCACCTCCACTTTCAGTTTTTGCAGGGATGTAATTGTATTGATCGAAATAATGAAGATTGGTGTCATGTTCACCTTCTAAATCTTGGTCTCCTTCATAGGAATTTGAGTTCCCTTGGGATTTGCCATCCCAGGAGCCTCAGAGCTCTTTTGTATCATTTACTTTTATTCCTTTCACTTCTTATTCACATGCATCTCTTGTTCTTGTCTTTTTTTTTTTTTTTTAATTTCTGCATTTCGTATTAATGATTTCTTGTTGTAGGATTGGGTTAAATGGTTGAAGTAAGTTATTTTTTAGGATCAAAAGCATCATTTCATCATTATAACAGATTTGGAAGGTTATATTAATCATTGAGTTACTTGGATTAGCTTGCTTATTCCCAAATCTATATTTCCGGAAGTGCCTTGTGGGTAATAACAATAAATTTCTGCTATTTTTTAGAGCATGTTAATGAGCTTCAATCGATTTGATTCCACTTGCATTAGATAAAAAAAAACATTCTAGTTAATAAAAAAATTACCCCATTGCATTTTCACTTGATTAGGTTACACATTTGATAGATTTACTAGCTCACTAGTTCTCGAATTTCTAGATTTTAGACTAGTAATGTTCTGCTATTTTTTAGCATGCCTTAACAAAGATAGTTTTGAGATTTTTCACTTGGAATGGAGACTCAAGACATCCTATTCAATAAAAAAATTTGTCCCATCTAATTTGGATTTTATTTTCTTGGTCATTCAGTGAATTATAGTTTCCTATTGTACTCTTCCAACGTGTATATACTTGCCTAGATTCACTCAAGAAGCTTGGTTATGATCCCTTAGGGTTGAATCAAGACCCTTGGGCTCTAAATAAATTATTAAGGAAGAATAAATACCGCTTAGGACTTTCCACTTTACCCATGCAAAAAATTTGAACGATTTGGGCTAATGGACAAATTTATGGACTGGATAATACAATGTTGATTTTCTTGATTGCCACATCCAATGAACTTTGTTAATGGACCTAAACTCTTTGAAATGTAATGGTTGAAATTTAGTTCATGATATTTAGCTTATGAAATTAGAATATGATTCTTTCCTTGTACTTTCCTTCTTGCAACAGGTTAAGGTTTCTATTTCGAGCATTTCATTTTCTACAATTAGTTTAGGATTTGACTTGAGTACATGCAATCCATTACATCATGACAACAAAGGAAGGACACATTGTAGGTTGGACATATAGTTACGATACCTCTTAAGTTTGTAAGAACCTCGTGTTTATAATTAAATTTGGTAGCTTTAGGAGTTGCAACATTCTTGTTGCAATACTGAGGCTCATAAGTTTTCTTATTTTACATCGTGTTGCTTTAGTCATTTTGCTTTATTATCTTATAGTTTTATTTCCTTGTTGTGTATGCCTTTCCTCTTGTCTTGTTTTTCCTTTTGTGTTGAGTTTTCTGTTTGTTTTCACTGCGCGAATAAGTGTTGTGCCTACACTGTGTTCTGGTTTCTGAATGTTCATGTTGTTGAAGTTCAAAGAGTTTTGTGACATTATAGTACTTGGCCAGTCCTGTGTCTACCTTCTTTGTGCTTGGTTATAAATTTTGGCCGATGAAGTCTTCACAGAAAATACGATCCATATGTAAGGAAAGTTTTAATCAAACCATGAACCCATGTCTAGTCTTGGAAACCTCATGCCTATACTTCGTTTTCTGCTCTCGTGTGTTCAATCTTATTGAACTAGTAGAAACATAGAAAGGGAAAATCTAAACAAGCAAACCGGAATCATAGGTCTTTATATGTTTCTCTGAAGGAACAACCTCTCCTGCTCTCAGTAAGTTGGCATTCCTCTTCCGCCCCAAAAATAAATAAGTGCCTATGCACAATTCCCTTTAAAAAATAACAAAGGAGAAACAAAAGAAAGTATTCCTGGGTAGAGAGGTGAAGCAAGAAATTCCACTGGGGTACGTTTTAGGCTCACCATCAAGGGAGAAATGATTTTGTTCCTACGTGACTCTGTTGGGGTAATTTCCAGGTCTACTGGCAGCAGAGCAACACCAGAGGTGAAAAACTATACTATGAAATCTTAAGTTCGCCATTCAAATTAACCTTCCTGATTTGAAACACTGTGATCTGGCTGAATTTTTTGTTGTGTTCAAATGAGTCAATACAATGTGAACCGTGTCTATCCACAGGGTAAGTGGGAAAGCCGAAGTGATCCGCACAACAAATCAATACTCCCTGAAAGGCCAAGGACCTGTCCTAAAAATGAACCAAAACATTAAAGCTGGTATTCAACCATTGTGTCGCCAAGCTTTGTAGTGGCTGCAACACCCTCCAAAATTTTGGCTTGATCCAAATTTCAGAGCCTTCCTTGGTTTTTCCTTTGATGGTTGCAAACACTCGAGCTCACCTCATGAACTCTTGTGAAGTTTTTCCACTCTTTTTCTTGTTTGACCGATGAATGTCTTTTGTCATGTTGATTTCTTTGTCATGCTTGCGATCTTATTCTAGTGTGATTGAAGGTTTGCATTTGTGTGTTTGGGTTGTCTTTGCTATGTAAAAACCCATCATACTCACACACAAAGTTGTAAGCATTGTCGCACAAGTGTCATCACAGTTATACAAAGGTGTATCACAAGTGTCGTGGTTTTCACTCTCAACTCTAAGACAGTATCACCGAAGGTATGTTTTGTCTTATTGTCATGGTAGTGTATGTTGTCTCGTCATCAAGTATGCTAATTGTATGATCACAATGTGAGTCTGAACAAGTTCACTTTCTTTCGACACTTAGCCATTTTCCTGAAAATCTGACCAATTGAATAACGCTCTTCCACTAGACCCCGATTAAGCTGCACTACGTAGTCTCAGCCCCCAATGACCCTGCTTTGCTACCCAGAAGTGTGTAGTGTTGGAGGCTATCCTCCAGGTCAGTTGCACTGCGAAATCCTGGAGGTGAGCAGCTTGTCTTCCTCCCAGCAATGTGAAAAGACTGCCTCCATGAACAAACTAAACTGCGCATTTCTCAAGCATAGTAATCAAGCCTCCTTCTTGCCTATCGGTAGCCTACACTTCTCTAAGACTTGGGTTTGCACTATTATCCAAATCTGCGCAGACATGCCCAACTGGTCCTTTGTTTCCTTGATCTGCATTGTTCTTAGAAATTATGCAGAAATGCACAGCTGACTCTTGCTCCCTTGCTTTGCACTACCTTTAGAAATTGCACAATCATGTCTAACAGTTCCCCTGGTGCCCATCCTGCACTATTCCCAGAAATTGTGTAGTCATGCTTAGCAGGTCCCTATGAAACCCTGCTCTGTCTTCCCTCTATAAAAGGCACAAAATTACGTAACAATCCCTTTGCAACCCTACTCTATCGTCCCTCTAGAAATTGCACAGTGGTGGCTCCCCTCAGGGTCCCACCTTGCAGCTGACACTGGTGAATTTCACTATGCAATTCTGCCTCCCAGTGGTCACTGCAAAATTTTTCTCGATAGTTCAAGTTGTCCTCCATGAATTCCTCATTATAGCCTAATTTGCGCTCTGCATTGTCTCAGTGAGTTGTCTTCCCTCCTTTCCACCTAGAACACGAGAACAATGCATCATGCTAGACTAGGATGTTTTGGATTTGATTTCATCTTGTCATGAGTGAATTGCAGGAACAGGTAAACAAAAACGATACAAAAGAAAAGGGAAATATGATTACCAGAAGACAACATTGAAGCTCATAGTATAATTTCTCGGTCGAACTGGAAGTACACAAAAACTTCAAAATCTTTCATTTTAAACTGATAAGAAACAAGTGTGTAATTTCCTAAACCAAGTTAACCAAAGTCGAGTTACGACATTGAACTCCATACTTCAATGTATGCATATATAAATACATTGAGTTTGTACCCAAAAATTCTTGACTAACTTCCTCAGAAGTAGCATAAACCAAATATTGAACAAATTCCAAAATCGTGTTGGTATTTATAAGGCTGACAGTCCCAAAATGATAATTTAATACATCCTTTATAAACAAAAAGAGAACATATATCAGCTGTGGCCTGAAACCCTAACCATTAAACAAATCCTTGAAATTCCTGTCATGGAAACACTGGCTCGAGGAGCTCAAGCACAAGATAAGTCATAATCCAAGACCCACTTAGAAAAACAAAGAACGAAGCACGATTTCATCAGAACGCCACTTCCTATCAACTACTTTCTGAACGAGGGTTTTAAGAGAGTAGTAGAGAGCTTACCTACACAGGAAAATCCAATGGTTAAGACTGAAAACCATGCAAGTCTAATACTATTATATGAAAGCCATTAAGGTAAGTGGTTTACCTAAGTAATAGTTGGACAACCCTCATGTTAGGTCCCTATAATACTAGTGATTCCCCCATTACTATTGTCATTGTATCCCTTATTGTTATTGTTGTGCCCCTATTGTCCCTCTATTATTATTATTGTGCCCCATAAAATCCCACTATTGTTATTTTTGTCCTTTATATTATTATTGTTAGGTCGGTTTGGTTATATTGTGACCCCTTAGACTCCTATATATAGAAAGGAGGTTTTGTCATTTGAATCATCCAAGAATTGTTCATTTGTGTAATGTAAAGGAGGTTTCCCCCTTGAAGAGGCTGAATTATAAGGCGTTGATCTATCTTTTCTATCTTTTTGTGAGCTGGTTTCATAACATTTGGTATTAGAGCTATGGATTCTAGGGTTTCGTTGCCCCAAACAGGTCATCGTGGCATTTTCGCTAAATCGTTTCGCACTATATTTTCGGAGATATGATCTGAGGAAGTTAGGGTTTTTGCAAGCTCCAAAATTTCATCTAAAATAGGTCATCGTGGGATTTTCTTTATAACCCTTTCGCTACGAAGTTTCGAAAGCTAAAAAAAACCCATTTGAGAAGAAATGGTTCTGAACCCCGGCTCTGAATTTTAGATCTTGTCTCGCTATATTTTCAGAGATATAATTTGAGGAAGTTAAGGTTTTTTTGGACCCCAGAATTACATTCCAAACCGGCTACCGTGCGAAAATCATCATAACTTTCGCTCTGAGCATCATATTGAATTTTTGTAAGAAGTTGCAGAAAGAGAACGAACTATAGTTGTTTGGGTATCATTTTCAGAATCGATGGTTGAAACAGTGACCCGCAGCACATTGTACAAGTTTTCTCTAATGAACCAGTCTATTCTCAGGTCATCGTGGGAGATTTGGCATAACCCTTCATTGGAGAATCCAATATTGATCAGACTTGTGTGTTTAGAAAGACTACTCAGAGGGCTACCGCAAGAGAAATTTCAGACCTTGGAGATCCAAAATTACAGAGATACATCAAATTCAATATCAAGCTCCTATAAAGTAAAAAAAAAAGGTCTGTAGTTTTTTTAAAATTTTGCATAAGCTTGGTTTGAAAAATTAGTTTGAAGGAATTCAAAGGGCATAGTGAAGCATTATTATCGATAATTGATGCCCCGAAGAAAGAAAGTGGAAACACCTAGTAGGAAACCTCAAATCTCTATCATGAATCATGAAGAAGAGGAAGAAATGCAACATGATATATCGAAATTAGGAGACCAAATTCCACAAATTTCACTCGCAGAAAAAGTAGCAAAAGCTATGATGGATGGTTTAAAGAAATACGTAGAAGCTAATATGGATGGTTTAAAGAAAGACATAGAAGCTAATATGTATGGCATGGAAGCTAAGATGGATGGTTTAAAGAAAGGCGTGGAAGCTAAGATGGATGGTTTAAGGAAAGGCGTAGAAGCTAAGATGAATGATGTGGAAGCTAAGATGGATGGCGTGGAAGCTAAGATGGATAGCGTGGAAGCTAAGATGGATGGCATGGAAGTTAAGATGGATGATTTAAAGAAAGCCATGGAATATTTGAAGACATATTTGAAGACAAATTTGACAAAGTTTCTGCAAGAAATGCCCACTAACGGCAAAAAGGTAGTAAAGGAATCTCATGATGAGAACAAAATAAATGTTAATCATGATTTCATAGACTCCGACGTTGGATTGAAGAACTACCATGTTCCAAAGATTGATATGAGGAAGTTTGATGGCAAGGATCCTAGAACATGGATACTATAGATGGATCAATTTTTCGATCTCCATAATGTGCAAAACACATAGAAGGTACGCATTTCAACTTTATATTTGGAACCAAATCAATTTGTATGGTATCTATGGCTTTTCTCTCGTAAACAAATCATCACTTGGACTATTTTTATGGATGAAATGATAGCACATTATGAGGATACAAAAAGCAATACTTTTTTTAGCCAATTGATAAATATCAAACAAAAGGGTTCAATGATGGAGCACATTGAGGACTTACAAAAATTAAATATAAGGGTAAAAGATATTCCAGAGGAGAATAGGATTGATGTGTTCATAGGGACTTTAAAAGATAGCATCCAACATGAGGTTCACCTTTGGGAGCCAGATTCATTGGAGAAGGCATTCAGGTTGGAAAGAAAAATGGAAAACAAAATTATGGCAATAAGGAAGCCTACCACTCATAATCATAACGATGGAAGTGTTGCTTCCCCTAGCCATCCACAACCTACAAGGTTGACACCATAACAATTGGAAGAAAAAAGATCAAAAGGGCTTTGTTACAGTTGTGATAGAAAATACACTAAAGGTCATAAGTGTGCTGAGAAGAAATTATTTTACATATATTGTGAAGAGGAGGAAGAAAAGGAACAAGAAACATCAAAAGAAGATGATATACACCAGGAACAAACCCTAGAAAACGAAGAAATGAATCCTACCATATCGTGTAATGCATTGGATGGAATTACCACTCCTCAAACTGTTAAGATAGAAGGGCATATAAAGAAGAAAAAGGTAATAGTGTTGACTGATTTGGGAAGTACCCATAATTTTATCCATTGTAAGGTCGCCAAGGAATTGAATTGCTTCCTATATCCAGCACCAAAGTGTCAAATGATGGTTGCAAGTGGAGGAACCATAAATTTCTCAGGAAAGTTCCACACTCCACGACATCACTTAAGCCTTGAATATGGAATTGAGAAGACCATAGCCCCATAGATACTTTTCTTTCATATTTGTAGCTTCAATTCTGCAGCTAGGTTATACTTCTTCTATTATGTGTTATATAGAAAGAAAGTGATTCATCAACACTCTTAAGAATTTGATTGTCTTCTTGCAAGTAGAATATAATCTACTTTAGTCATTCCTTTTTCTATCATAGAATAGGTTTATTAATTGCAAATAGATTAGGGTTACTTTTTTGTTATTTACTTTCTGCAAAATAGATTAGGGTTACTTTTCTGTCATCTACTTTCTGCAAGATAGATTAAGATAAATTTCTATTATTTACATTCATGCAATTTGATTAGCGTTTATTTGATGTTATTTGATTCTTTGCAGTAGAATGGATTTTGTTTCAGTCAATTCTTTTCTTGCAAAGATAGTTGTTTTCTAGCTACTCAATTTTTGAAAGCAGTCTTTGTGCATATTGATTCACCTCATTGCTTTAAATTACCTTAAGTAGAAACATTAATGGTGTACATATAGTACTGACGCCTCTTTATTTTGTGTGAACGCTAGATTTATAAATTAAATTTGGTAGCATTGGGAGTTGCAACATTCTTGTTTCAATGCTAGGGCTCATCAATTTTTGGTGTTGTTGTCAGGTAGGTGCTGAAATGGTGATGTTTTCTGTTTTAAGTTACTTCTTTCCATTTCCTCAAAAGAAGAGAATTTTTTTTTTTTACATTAGTATTTCTGTTTATAAAATACATAAAACAAAAAATGAAAGTAATTTATTTCATGCCTCATATATCTAGGGACAACTCATCGAAATTCTTGCCTAAAATCCCCACTTCTACAAGAAGTCAACCTTCACTTTTTGGTGACTGTGGATCTCTTACTTTGAGCACAGAGGATTGGAGAAACTTTGGGGTGAGAAACCATAAATTTTTGAGGAACCCATAAGAGAAGAACCTCCATCACCCACTAAAAATATGGCTAGAAATAGGCATCCTGAAGTCTTTCATATTAGAGAGACAAATGGGGAAGCCAAGATGAAGAATATTAAGACCATTGCTCTCCCAAACATCCATGGAATAACTTTTGAGGACCCTGATTTGTTCATGTTTCAATTTTTGTTGTCTGTAATATATATAATTACACCTTTAATGAGAATAAGCTTAAATTGTTTCCTTCCACCCTCAAAGATGAAACCTTACGTTCGTTCATGAATTTGGAAGGAGGAAGCATTACTTCATGGGATCAGATGCACCAAGAATTCAACACAAAGTAAACATATTATCACATGGAAAGGGGCACGAAAGAATAAATCTGAAGGATGAGTCAAGGGCTAGATGAGTCCCTCGAGTAACTTGAAGAATGATTTCAACTGAGCTACAGGAGAGCTAACTACACCCTTGATCCAAAATCAATGAAGCTAGTATTACTCTAAGAGTTCAAAGAAGAGTTGATGGATACCCTCAACATGTTGTCTAATGGAGATATTTACCAGCTCAATTATGATGATATCAAGACAATGTATAACTAATAACCACCTTAGAGATGCAAGAAAAAGAAGTAGATCTAACGAGGGAAAATAAGTAGATCTATCCATGCGGATGGTCCTAATGCAAACTAAGAAAAAACAAGAAGAGGCAGAAAGGGAATTATCCATATTTTTCCTTATATGCATCAAGAGGCACCATATAAATGAGTTACCATTGAATGTCATATAAATATGATTCGTGTGTAAGGGAACTCATTCAACGAACAAGTACATGCCTCTTCCAGGTCTGAAATCTTTGTATCAAGGAGCAGAAGGAGGCATGGAGCAACTTTTCTTTGTCAACCAAAGGAGGCCACAAATCCCTAGACCATATCAACAAGATATGCAAGGTATACACTATCCTCCTCCTTTCAGTACAAGTCATAATGCACTATTTCAGTCTTAGTATCCTCCAAACAACTCACAATGGTCCATGCCTTCTCCTTTTGCCTATCCTCCTCAACATGTCATTCCCCATTTCCATCCACTCAACCAACAACCACATAAGTCAAACTCCATAGCCTCATTTTGCATAAAAAAATATATCTTAAAGCCAAGGGAGGCTCACCACTGCCACAAGAGGATGACATAGCCCATATATCTCTTTCACAGTCTATTATAGGAGAGATTTAGGATCTATTATAGGGTGTTATAGGATTTGTTACAAGGTACTACAAGATTTGTTACATGGTGCTACCTGAATGTTACATGGAACTACAGGAAGCTTGATTTCATACATTATATCCATCCAAACCCTGGGAACTAAGGAGAAGCATCAGAGAAGGGGTAAGTACAAATTCTCTTTGTGATATTATGATATAAGGACTTTAAAAAAATTTTGAATTCTTAGCAGGATATCATATACTTCCCACGACTTTAATTTCAGTTGGGAAGAAAAGTGTAGTTTTAAGTATTTTTGTTATGAGAATGATAAGATAAAGGAATGGAAATTTCTTGGACCACATTTTGAATATCTATCTCTCCTCAACATTACAAAAATACTATTGATTTTGGTTTTACCTCCATAACTTCAAGTGAACATAAAATTTCATAACCCTATAGCAAAGAAGGGAAATTCCTTTTCCCACTCTGATAAAATTTATAGTGAGGCCAAGTGGAGAGGATTCAAACATAGGTAACCCATAAATCCCTTCAGAATACACAAAGACCATGATGTCACGAACATTTTTTCTAATCACCAATCGTTAGGTTTCTTTGAAAACTTCGGGGGATTTGATCATCAAATCACCCAGGAATTTTCTTTGAACCTTTAGCAATTTTCTTCACCGTAGAAAGAACATATATTTCATTAAAATTGGAATTACGCAGTGGAAATAGAATTTAAAACTTTAACTAGATTAACTTTGAAAATCAGTTAGTTCACTACTTTGAATGTATCCAATCAATACTTTTTTGCGATAAAGTTATCCTGATAGACTATATAAAACAAAATTTATATAATCTTGCAAAAGCAAATATTTGATGTCTTAATTTTTGACTCTCTACATTATTTCTTCTAATATTATTTAAGGCTCCTATAAAATGTTGTTTAATACTTTTTGATGACATGAATATTTTATATATTAGTATTATTAACTAATTCAATTATAATATGATATAGTAGATATGAAATTTTCTACGTTGAGTTACTATTTTAGGAGAAGGTGGCACAATTTTAAAGTTTCCATAAAGATTATTTAATCATAGAATTATACGAATATGTCTATCCCCATACCAGTTTCAATTTAAGGTACTATTAGTAATTTTGGGTATGTTGAGTATTATATTTAATTATCTTGGGAGGTTGATAAAATTTTATAATCGACGAGCGGAAATATTATATAAGACTAATATTATGTTTAAATTGATTCTTTTAACAATAAAACCCAATTATGGGAGATTTATGAACAGAGCCGAGGGCGATGGAGGCGGCAGGGTTCGACCTGGGATCACCTAGGAAGCCAGCCTAGGTAGCTACAGTACTGGGTTTAGGTAGTTTATGGCAGAAGGTAACAGCTACGGTACGGGGTAGACGTTTGGGCGGAAGTTTCGAGGCGGGCTGGTCAAAACGGTCACGGGTGGGAAGGCGTTTTGTTTAACCTGGAAGTTTATCAGTAAAATCGGCTTGTAAACTTTAACCGGAGAGGTACCAGGACTTATCTGGTAGTGACTTTTGTTAAGTGCTATTCTGAAGGCTAAACGGGGAACGGCGAAGATAAGCTAATCTACGGAGAGACAGCAGCTGGTTTGGGGAACCGGCTTTTCCCGTTCCGAAGCGGCATCGACACCTACAGCTAAGCACAGTGTGGAGTGTCAGGTATTGGGGTTTTTTTTACTGTTTTTTCTTTCACCATGGTTAAATCTTCCGATTCAGTTGACCTGGAGCCGACGCCAGAGGATCTGCTTTCAGTTTGGGGACAAGAGGTAACCGCCCAAAACTTGGTTAAGTTTTTTGGCAGCCATGGTGATACGGAGCCGTTTTCGGAGGTCGCGTGGAACCCTAAGTGGAAACCCGAACAGTTAGAGGTTAAGGCAGGTGTGGACGGACCATGCGCTAAAGGAAAGAAGGATACCTCCCCACTTCTTCTACCGGGAAAGAACCCATTCTTGGTTTCTGTAGGTTTTCATGGCAGCAAGTTGAAACCCCTCTCAGTCCCAGCCAGGATTTCCGAAGGGCTTGAAGACATCATAAACTTCCCGACCAAGCATGTCATTTGGAGATCAGTTGGCGGGGGTTCGAAGACAGGGAATGCGGATCTAGAAAGGAGCAACTGGCATTCTGTGGGGCGCTCTCCCTTAAAGCTCTCCCAAAACCCTAGTCAAGAAGGGTTGTTATCTGAAGGAAGAGAGAAGGTAAGCCTCGAGAAGGTGGGGAAACCCCCACTAAGTGCAAGTACTACTGGGAATCCAGGACAGGGGGTCGGCGAAAAGGTGGCTTTGGAAGTAGATGGACAGCATGCACGGGGATTTTCGGAGCCACAAATTCCTATAGTAAACTGTGGGAATCCTTAGGGCAATCAAGACAGTGCAAACCCTAGTCCCCTGGGAGGGCCTTTAGATCGGGGTCAAGACAAGTCTGAGGCGACCCGAAAGAAGGATTTTTCTCTGAAAAAGAAGACCTTCGAAGGCAACCTGGTCCTCGGCATGGATGTCCAAGTTCAGGATGCGCTGACTGTGGCGGAATGCACTCTGGTAGGAAGAACCGGAGGGAGGAATCCATCAGGTAAATCATTAAACCAGTGGGCGGAGACCCAATGGAAAAACTCCCTTTCAAATTCCTTCAGAGTGGCCCTATTAGTAAAGGGATGGTTCATGGTTAGTTTTGCCAATAAAGAAGATGCTGATTGGGTCTTTGAGAGGAACTGGATCATTGGAAACCGCCCGGTCCTGTTTCAGAGATGGACGCCAAATTTTGATGCAAATAGGGAGAAGGCGGATGAGTTCCCAGTATCGGTCAGAGCACCAGGACTTCCTCCGTTCTTGTGGGTTGAATCAGTTTTTAAATCCATAGGGGACCTGCTGGGCACTTATCTTGAAGCGGATATGTCTTTCCTCCATACCTTCGAAAGAACAATGGCAAGGATTCTGGTTCATTTAAATCCTAAGGAGGGATTAGCGGAGTCTATAAAGCTGGAGTATGGAGAATTCGTGTTTGAGCAGCCATTGGATTATGAGCACCTTCCTTTTCGGTGCTATAGGTGCCACGTACACGGGCACTTGGCAAAGGACTGCCCTTTGGGTAATCGTAGAAGAAGGCCACAGAGACCAGATGAGCAGAGGGAGAAAAAGGTGAGAAAGGAACAGGCTTCTGAGGCTAAAGGAGCACAGAAGGATGCAGCTGTGGCGGAGAGGAACAGTAATATAGAGGAGCCAATCAGAGGAAGCGACAAGCCTATGTCTGAAGAACCAAAGGCCAAAGAAACCCCGGCGAAGGAATCTCAGGAGCCGATAGCAGATGGCCCCGACACTGTGATGGAGGATCATCTCGGTATGACTCATGATCATTGTTCTGTTTCTTTTTCCCATGATCTTAATGTTAACCATAAAATCGAAGTTCAAAACTCTTATAGGAATATTGATTGTATTTCTACTGAAAAGCTTATTGATGCCATTCCCAACATAGATTTGAATTGCGAAGATGTATCTATTGATAAACAAATTCCTTCTTCCTCCACCATGAGCTGTCATTATAATCTGAGATCCCTGGACAAAAGGCAGGATAGGTCTTTAGAGACTCCTGATCCGATAGGTGGTTTAGGCCCTTCTTCTTCCCATGCTTCCAAAAGAAAGGGTAGGGGTAGGAAATCGAATTTGTCAAAAGCTCAGGTCAAAGCAAAGTTTGACGTTGCTGATGGGAAGCAAATGTCCATTACTGGGGCGCTTAGAGCAGCGAATACCCCTGACCAAGTTGTAAAATGATCCTTCTGTCCTGGAATTGTAGGGGGTTAGCCAGTAAACCCAAAAAACTGGCCTTAAAAGAGTTGATTACTCGTTATAATCCGGACATTTTCTTTCTTCAAGAAACCCTTGGGAAGAGCCTTGAGGTGGAATCTATGCTCAGATCCTCCCTCCCAGGTTGGACATTTTATGCTTTAGATGCTGTAGGCCATTCCGAGGGGCTGGCCATTGGTGTTAAAGATGGAAGGATGATGATCAATAGCACTTGGGGCATGGACCATGCTCTTGGCTTTGAGGTCACCTCTCCTGACATGGGGCTTTCTTTTCTAATCCTAAATATTTACGGGCCATGTCAAGGGCGAGAGATTTTCTGGAACAACTTGCTCTCAAAAGATCTTGTTAAAGACAGGAGTGTTATCATGGGAGGAGACCTAAATTTCTCTATTGGGATTGCGGAGTCATGGGGTCCTTCAGCCAGGGAAGACCCGCTCTCTGATTTCTTTTCAAACTCTCTCCTATCTCACAATTTGATTGATGTCAATCTAATCAAAGTCAAGCCCACGTGGAGGAACAGAAGAATTGGGGAGGGAAGGGTGGCGAAGCGGTTGGACCGTTTCCTAATAAGTGAAGATTTGATTAACAGCATCCCTATGTTCCGGCAGTGGGTCGGAGAAGGGGGAAATTCTGATCACTTTCCAATCCTTTTGGATTTTCAAAAGCCTCCTCCTAAACCCGCTACTCCTTTCAAATTCAATGTGGCCTGGTTACAGGAGGAGTCTTTCAATATCCTCTTCAGGGACACTTGGATACATCCGAGCAGCTCTTCATCAGAAAGCAAAGGAGCTCATTTTTGGGACAATCTTAAAAGACTCAAAAAAGCAACTATAGAGTGGGCCAAAGCTCGGAAGATATCCCAGAATGAGGAGCTCTCCCTCATAGATGCTGAACTCCGAGATCTTGAGGAGCCTGAGGCTGATGGATATGTAAATCAAGCCTCAAAGGACAAGATTATGATGTTAGAAAAACAAAGAAGCAAGATCCTTCTCGAGAGGGAAGAGGAGTGGAGGCAAAAAAGCAGGGATATTTGGCTGAAAGCTGGTGATGAGAACACAAAGTTTTTTCACAATTATGCTAAAGGTAGGAAAAATGCTAACACAATCTGGAAGCTCAGGGATCAAAATGGAAGAGAAGCCTCCTCTTTTGAGGAACTTTCAAGAATGGGTAAAGCCCATTTCCAAAATCTCTTTACAGCTCAAGGAGGGATTACTTTAGCAGAAATTATCAGAACTGCCCAATGTTTCCCCAGATTTGTCGAAGAAGAGGAAGCTGAAAATTTAATGGATGTCGTGACCAAGGAATAAGTTGAGCATATTATCAAATCCATGGCAAAAGATAAAAGCCCAGGTCCAGACGGGTGGACCATTGAACTTTTCAACCATTTTTTTGATTCAATTGGTGATGAGCTAACTGAAGTGCTGGAAGAATCTAGAAGGAAGGGTGAGATGTTTCCCCCTTTCAATTCTACCTTCATCGCCCTCATTCCAAAGAAGGAGGACCCTGACTCCTTTGAAGACTTTAGACCAATCTCCCTCTGCAACTGTGTCTACAAAATCATAGCAAAAATTATAGCTGTGCGCTTGAAACCAATTTTGTCAAACAACATCTCAAGTGAACAATTTGGTTTTTTGGATGGAAGGCAGATTCATGAAGCTATAGGGGTAGCGCAGGAGACGATCCATAGTATCAGACAGACAATCAAGAAAGGGGCTGTGATAAAAATTGATCTATCAAAAGCATATGATAGAATTTGCTGGACTTATCTCAGGATGTTGCTAACACATCTGGGCTTCAAGCTGGAGTTCATCAATTGGATTATGGGATGTGTCACCAGTGTAAGCTTTGCTGTCCTAATCAATGGAGCAGTGTCCCCTTTCTTCAAAGGTCAAAGGGGACTGAGACAGGGATGCCCCCTTTCTCCCTTGCTTTTCCTCCTTGTGGCAGAGGGTCTTAGCAGGCTGATTATGGAAGCAAAAAGGACAGGTTTGATAAAAGGTTTGGAAGTAGCTGTAAATCTGTTCATTTCACATCTTCTTTTTGTAGACGATATTTTGCTTTTTACTAATGGAAGTCTGAGTGAAGTGAAGGAACTAAAGAACATCTTGGATCTGTTCATGAAAGCCACAGGAATGCAAATCAATCTCAGAAAATCCCATTTTATTATGGAAGGTTTCAACAGGAATGAATGCTCTCAGATCACTGCCATCTTACCTTTTGAAGTTTACACCATGGAAGCGCCCTTCAAATACTTGGGGTTCTGGCTTAAACCAAACTCCTATAAAAAGCAAGAGTGGAACTGGCTGGTGGCTAAAATTGAAGCTAAGATAGCCCATTGGAGTTTCAAGTGGCTATCTAGAGCTGGAAGGTTGACACTGGTAAACTCTGTGCTACAGGCCATGCCAGTGTTCTGGGCAGCCTTGACCTGGATACCAAAAGGCATTTTGCATAAGATAAAGAGAATCTGCTGCAGGTTTCTTTGGTCTGGGGCCAAGGAAGACTCGGTTCTCCCTTGGGTTGCTTGGGACAAGATCGCCAGACCAAAAGAATGGGGTGGTTGGGGCATAAAGAATCTAAATGACTTCAGCACCTCATTGGCAGCCAAATCTGGGTGGAGGATTATTTCATCGGAGAACCTTTGGACAAGAGTAGTCAAGTGCAAATATATAGATCCAATGTCTCTGGAAAATTGGATCCGGGATCCAAATAAAAAAGGGAGAAATATCTCAGTAATATGGAAAGCTACCATTGAAGCCTTCAAAATCATCGAACAAGGGTTGTCCTGGCAGGTGGGTAATGGTGAAAATGTTAAAAAAGGCAGGGACTCTTGGGTGGGGTGCAATGAGCTTTATGCTCTTTCTCCGGGTCTCATTCGACATTTGGATTCAAAAGGTTTTCTTCATCTGAATCAGATAGAGAAGATTGGTCATTCTTCCATATGGGGGCAAGCGTGGAAATCTGGGGAAGAGCTTGATCTAGCTCCTGAATGGTGGGATGAGTGGCAAATCTTCACTCAGGAATTATCAAGATCCAATGTAAGGATTGCTAATAGACCTGATCAGCTGGTATGGGCCCATGCTGACTCAGGCTCATATGTCCCAAAAGCAGGGTACAGCTTCATAATGTCAAAGAAAGGATGGGATGAACCTGTTTGGTGGGAAAAACACCTGTGGAAGTTAAAATGCCCAAAAAAATCTAGGTTGTTTTTCTGGTGCGTACTGAAGAAGAAGGCCCCAACTTGGGATATTTTACAAGCTAGATTCATGCTCGGCCCAGGCAGGTGCCCTCTTTGCAAAAACGATTCAGAGTCCACCCATCATCTGTTCCTGAATTGCCCTTTCACTAAAAAGGTGTGGGAAGAAGTGCAAAGCTTAATGAGAAAGCATCTCAGATGGGATGGGGTTTCCATTATAGCAGCTTGGGAGCTATGGTGGAACCAGAATCCAGGGGGGAATCTGAGGAACCTCCCTCCCATCATCTCTTGGGGAGTTTGGTTGGCCAGAAACAAATCCATTTTTCAAGATGCATCTATCTCAGCTGAAACCATTGCCATCCAAAGTACAACCATTTATTTAAGTATTCCTGAACCAGAGGAACCAAGCAAAAAATGCAAAAACCGGGAAGAACAAATAAGGCCAAACATTCCGTGGGCGTATTTCGATGGGGCCTCACAAAACAACTCAGCAGGGGCAGGCATAGTCATTCATCTTAATGATTCTCATTCTCTCTTGGCTTCGGTGGGCATTGGTGCTGGTTCAAACAATTTCGCTGAATTGTCAGCCCTCAAGTTACTTCTCTGTTGGCTTATTCACAGACACATCTTCGCAATTCAGATCTTTGGGGACTCTTTAAATGTGATTAAATGGGTTAACGGAAACAGTAGATGTCAGAACTATATGTTGAGACCTCTTCTTGAAGAAATTATGCATTTAAAACAGTCTTTTAATGTCTTTTTTATTGAACACATATACAGGAGCCGGAACGAAGACGCGGATAAACTATCTAAAGATGCTTTGCAGCAGGCTTTGGGCTTTTGGAAAGTGACAGAGAAGCAAAATGACCAGCTACAGGAGTCTCTCCAGCCTCCTTATGTCTAATCTTGTGCCTCCTGTTACGTCTTTCATCAGTTTTTGTTCCTTTTGGGTCACGGAAAGATGTCTTTTGAATATCATCTCTCTGTGTTTCTGCTGAGACAGTGACTTCTCTTCACGGCCCAAGTGTTTTGGGCGACGTTTATTTGTAAACAGTGGGCTGTTTTCCTTCATGGAGGTCCACTGTACTATACAGACGGTTTTTGTGTATGGTGTTTTGGCTACAGGCAGAGAATCTGCTGTGGACTGTTGGTTTCTTTTTGTTGAGAGATCAGTATTGCTCCCTCTTGCAGGGGATGTTTTATTTGGGTGTCTTCGGACAGTTTCAGAGTAGAGTCATTTCTCTCTGAATCAGTTGAGGGTTCTCTCCTCACTGCAACTGAATGCGTTAGCATCTGCTTGTAACTTTTTATCTATTTTATATATAAAAAGTTCGCTTTTTTCTCCGGAAAAAAACCCAATTATAAAATAGAATTTATAGCAACATTAAATTCAAGAAAATTATATTACAAGGAATTCATCAACATTAATTATTTTGTAAACTAGCATAGATCTATCTTATATCAAGATCTACCAAGCACCTAGAGGGATCAAGTTTGAGGTTAAGATGGATATAAGCTAGACCTACTCTTGAATTCGATAATGTATTTCCTCAAGCATTTAAATAGGCTTCATCATTACAAATACCATGAGAAAATGCAATGGGCTATACAACACCATGGGCTTGTAATCCAACATTAGTAAACTCATCAAATGATTAACTCGAACTTCTCTTAACTAGTCTATGACTTAAAATTTTAACGAGGATTCCCCATATCCTAGAAAACATTGATTTTTACATACATAAATGCTTAAACAGGGTCCTACTATATTGAATTGTAGAGAACCTCACGCCTCTCGATTCAATCACCATATTAACTTAAGATAAGATAAGATAAAAAAATTTTTAGTAATTTCAAACCAATTAGTGACCATGAATAGGTCAAACATGGAACTGCTAGGCACAACAATATCAATACATAGTAGGGGTATGAAAGAAGCTCTTAGTAGGAATCAATTAAATCATATTAGTATGTCTAACATCAAAGAAAGATATTATAGTTATGGATAATAGACTAGATTCCTTGATGTTTAATTTTTGTGCCTAACAACTCTCACCCCCAAGTTTCCCACAACCTAGGGATCAGTTGTTGATCAAAATATGATGGTGTTGCGAGGATCTGAATGTAGGATTTGGAAAGGAGTCCCCCCTTGCAAATTTTCCATCCAAACTAGTCTAGTTTTATTAAGTGAAATATGTATTGATGCTAAATTTTCCACCCCTTAGTGCCTTTAGAAAATACAAATAGGAGGTTCATACCACTTAGACCACTAACGAATAATTATTAGATAATTACAATTTGTTTAAAGACCATGTAGGATACATTATCAATTAACTCTAATTCATACCAAAATGTCATAATAATGCTGCAAAAAGTATAAAGACATCCATTTTTGACCCTTGTCTTGAATGAGCTTGGAAACTCCACTTAAGACTCATTATCACTTGTATATTCCATGTTTTATTGGGAAAATCATTTTTTTTACATGGTATTTTTTTTTTAAATAACAACGTCATATTTATACACTCATATTAAACCACTTGGCAAGAAATTAGAAGTCAATAAATGAATTCTAACTTACCAACTTATATGAGATGATTGCAAACATGAGTTATTGATTTACAAATACATAGTTATAAAAAGTTGTGGAATTAAAATCAAAATAGACCATTTAGAATGCATTATCATCAATTATAAATATTTTTTTTTGTAAAATGTGTATATTTACTTACATTAAGAGATTTATTTGAATAATACATTACATTTATAAATATGTATTATGGAAGCATAAAACTAAATAGAATTCAATAAATAGCTTCATGTCTTCTTGGCTTCTATGAGATCTTATCAACTACAAATAATATATTTAAAAATTAGAATTTTACAAAATTATTAATATAGATGGGAAAATCAAATGTCGTATTATGCTGCAAAAGGTTTAAATACATACATTTATGGCTCATATATTTAATGATCCTAAATAGTGCACATAATACTCACTATCAATTAATTATTACACGCTTTATTAGGAAAAACATTTTCTTTTAGATGGAATTTTGTTTCAAAAACAACAATGTCACATTTATGTACCGATATCAAGCCACATGATAGGCATATGAAATTCAATAAATGGCTTCCAAACATGTTGATTCATATGAGCTGATTGAATATGTAAGTACTTGATTTAAGAATACATAGTTATCAAATGTGATGGATCAAAATCCAATATATGACATAGATATTCTAAATTAATTCTATTTTTTTTTGTAAAAGATATATCTCTACTTACGTTAAGATCTTAAATTATTTCAAAAATGCAATACATTTATAAACTTGAATCAATGCATACAACTAAAAAAAGTTCAATAAATAGGTCAATATGTTATGGGATTCTATCACATTATTTCTGCTACAAAATTTTTGTAATAGAATTGAAGCTTAAAAATTATTAACGTGGATGGTAAAATCAAATATCATATGATGCAAATGATTTAAATACATCCATTTATGACCCATCTCTTGAATAATCTTGAATATTCCACCTAACATTCATTACCAATTAATTATTCCATCTTTTATTACAAAAATATTTTGTTGTACATGGAGTTTGATTTCCAAAACAATAATGTCACATTTATACACTCTTATTAAACAAAATGATAGGGAAATGAAATTTAGTAAACGGATTATCAATTTATTGACTCATATGAAATGATTGAATACATAAATAATCAATTTAAGAACACATCTAAGTTAAAATTATTATGGGCTAAAAACATAATTCCTTAAAATTTAAAGAGTTTTATGTCACTATTTTATGTCACAATTTTTTATTATTATTTAAACTAATGACAAACTAAACCACCAATATTTATATTGGTATCATGAAATACAAGTCAACTTAAATTAATAAATGCTACAAAATACAATAATAAATCATGATGTCATACATATAACGACCAAGAATTCATATTATAGATAGTATATGTACATTTATGCGTGAAGTTGACACTTGTCATCTTTAGATAATATTGACTATGATTGAAATTCCTTCAAAGTCGTGCACACATCTATTTCCTCAATGAAGTTATTCAACATTATCCATAGCACATCGATCAACCAATTATCCTCTTGGTTTGTTCAATGAATGGAGTAGAAAGAAACACATTTTCTTTGGGATTTTATTTCACTCTCTCAAGTGAAAAATCTACTATCACAATATTAGTTGTTGCATCATGTTGAGTATGCATCTCCCACACCTTTTTAATTTATTTAGTGTGTATAACGGATTGTAAGTTACCTTATGTCCCTTTTGTGATTTACAATTTGTATAAATCCACATAAATGCAAGTTGATCTCGTGATGTTTCTTAAATAAACTTTTTTAGAATTCTTGTTGTTGTTTATTTGAAGGTTGCTGTCCAAATTTCAATATTAATATATTTACTCTTGAATCACAATTGAAGAAAACCTTTTGCGTGTGGCTGAAACCAAAATATTTTTTTCTTTATTGTGTAATCTACATCCTTTCCAATTTTCCCAATATGTCCCTTTGTTGCATCATCATTAATGTTGTAACAAAAAATGTTCTATAACTGTAAAATAATAATAATTATTATTTTTATTTTATTATTATTATTATTATTATTATTATTATTTATTTATTTTTATTTTTATTTTTATTTATTTATTTATTTATTTTTATTTTATTTATTTATTTATTTTTATTTTTTTCAGTTGTTTTAGTTGTAGCATAATAACGAATAATATATAAACCACTTTATTCATGCTACAAAAATTTCTAAGAAAGACTAGTTGAAAAGGTACACTTTCCTTGAATATTTTTCCCACGATTTATATATGAGGCAATGTTCTCTTGTATTATATTTATAGGACCTGGAGAAATTTTTTTCAAAACTTCAATCAAATGCTAATAGTACTTATATGATATCATCTTCATAATTATAGCCTTGAAACACATGATACAAGTACCTATATGAAATTATCTTCATAATTATAACCTTTCACCTCATCATTGTCTTTGATAACTGCTTTCGCTTCTAGAATGGTGTGTTGACCATAAACTACACAAATGTTGATGCTTTTAGCATCTAAATCTATCTCATTTACAATCTTGACAGAGTTGAGTAGTGGATTAGACTAACTGATATCAAATGGAGTTAGAAGGGCATCAAACAATGATGCGTGAAATTTCAATATGAATGTTTTGACTAATAATTTAAATAGTAGGTTTAAAATCACTTGCTGCATTTCTCTCTTCTCACGCATTTAAATATAATCTCCTCAAAACAAGTAAGTGAGATTTGATTTTTTTATCATCTAGTAGTTTATCCAACTTCTTACATATTTGTTGCAAATAAGGAAGTACAAATGGTGTTTTTTTACATCTTACACAATGGTATTTTATAACTTTAGTGATACATTGTAAAATATCTATGCTACTCTTTATATTAGATTGAATGAAGCTTTAATAGATATCCAAATTAAACATTGAATTCTTTATTGTATATAGTGAATCACTATTTGATGCTTCAATAAAAAAAATGGTGTAAATTTTGTATACTACACTTGATAGGAAACTAATTATGCTTCATTTTCTTTAATTACCACCACTTGGAAATTCATGTCATTGTCATTATGAGCATAGAAATTAAAAAATATTCTTGTTTCTCTAGCTCGTTTCCATATATGCATCAAATAAGATACATATCAAGAAACATGTGTATGGGAGTTTCTATCCAAAAATAAAAATATTTCACAAGCTCATACATATTGGATTTATTGTACCTTTTAATAATTTCAAAAGTACATCTAGAAGGTGTTTTTGACATCCCAGTTTGATTGGAAAGAATTTATTGTTCCTTAGATTGCAATTGTAACATTTTTGTTTCTTTGGGGCCAAGAGATTTTTTAAACAATAATAAAATATTATCAACATAAATCAAAATGAAATTCTAATTTCAAACATTTTCATATAGTAATCTATTAGAATTTGGTAGGACCAACTAATCTAACCATTTCTGGGGGATATAAATAATATCTAAAACCACCATACCAACTGAAGGAGACATTGTTTGTATATCACTTGTTTTGCATTTTCTCTTCAATACTTTACTTGGAATTTTAGATACACTCATTTCTATTGTTTTTGAAAGTAATTATAGAAACCATTAAATATTAAATATTAATAAACAACCTTATAATACATTAATTAAATTTACATGCATATGAACAAAGAAACACACACAATATGCAATATTGCTAATAACATATATTGAAATTCATTCAGTTTGAAATTGGAAAATAGAGTATCATCTAACTATTTTTAAATGAGTATAAAGTAGATTTGAAAATGTCATGCTAGATATAGGAGAACTAGCGTCCCTGTGATAATTATTTCATCTGAATAAGGGGTACTCATGGAATAATCATCATAATTGACCATATCATTGTGATCACGAGGAGATCTCTGAGATTGAGGCTCTTTTTCAACGATGGTTCAAGTTTAGTTTCCAAATCAACCAAGGGAACATCCACGGGGGGACTTTTCTTCCTAGTCCTTCTCACTCGAGAAATTTTCCTTTGAAGTTTCTTTGTCTTAACCATATCCTGTTTAATTTGACCAATTTTTTGTCCTTGTGCACACTGAGAAGAATCTTGTTTGGGTTGGCGAGACTTTATGAAAGGTTTTAAATCATGGGATCTTGCTGCACTTCTAGTAAAATAGAGGGAGGTTAAAATTTTCAAAATTGCAGCCCGACTATCATTGAAAGAGGTGACCTTGGCACTTGGATAGATGCCTTGCACTCATCCTGTTGGAATTCATCAACCAGTGATGGAGTTGAACTGATAGGAGAGGGATTATGGGCCATTGTAGCATAAGACTTAGTAGGTTAAATGAGAAAGTCTTATAATAGCTATTTTAAGCAAGAAAATAATCCTAGTTATTATTTACTTGAGACAAATGACATGAAAATCAAACTATGGTGGAATAAGCACCTTTTAGGGTTCTTATGGTCAGATTGATAGGCCTATGACATTTTCATTAAACTCTTCATCAAATAATAGGGCAAGTTAAGCTTTCGACCTAAGAAAACCATTAAAATCTTGATATGATACATAAAAACTATGTTATACCGCCCTTCACAAGTTATATACCTACAAATAAAATGTTGTGAATAATGGAATTTGGGTTTCAAAGATGATACAAGCATACCTTTGACATGGTACTCATAGTTCTTGTAGGCGAGTATGTTCCTCCATGGGACATTCTAGGCTACGACATTCTTATACCAACATTCACCTTCAATATGAAGGTGTGTGGTTGTTGGTATGCAGTCTAGGTTGATTTTAATCTCTAGGTCACCAATATGGGATCTCCTCCCATTAAAAGAGGCAACAAAAGGGTGAAAGCATGAATATGAGTTACACTTTTGGGTCAAATATGGCAGTGAAATTTCAAGTTTTTCCTCTTTTATCGAATTGAAGCCCTCAAAATTCATATAGTCACTATGAATATTGATTTGGAGTAAAAAGAAAAGTTATCGATAAGTTAAGCTTTCGACTTAAGAAAACCATTAAAATCCTGATATGATACATAAAAATTATGTTATACCGCCCTTCACAAGTTATATATCTACAAATAAAATTTAATGAATAATGGAATTTTGGTTTCAAAGATGATACAAGCATACCTTTGACATGGTACTCATAGTTCTTGCAGGTGAGTATCTTCCTACATGGGACATTGTAGGCTACGACATTCTTATACCAACATTCAGCTTCAATATGAAGGAGTGTGGCTGTTGGTATGTAGTCTAGGTTGATTTTAATTTCTAGGTCACCAATATGGGATCTCCTCCCATTAAAAGAGGCAACAAAAGGGTGAAAGCATGAATATGAGTTACACTTTTGGGTCAAATATGGAAATGAATTTCAAGTTTTTCCTCTCTTATCGAATTGAAGCCCTCAAAATTCATATAATCACTATGAATATTGATTTGGAGTATAAAGAAAAGTTATGGATAATTATATTTTTCTCCTAATGATATCTTTTGCAAAAATATTAGCATCATATAATATATCAATATTCCATTAAACAAAATTCTCGTCCTTGCAATTTTTCGAACATATTAAGAGGTATATATATATATATATGAACATGATCTACATGGATAGAGATAAGTTTTTCGTAGTACTTTTTTTTTATGCAAAAGTATATTTTTATTATTTTTCGAAGTTGGCGAAGTAATATTTTACTTTCATTTTGCACACACATGTGTTCACGTAAGGTTTTTTCAACTATTTAAAAAAAATTGAAAAAACAAGTACCTTTTTTAATAGGACTTGTAAACGAAGATAGGGGCATTTTTTGAAATATTTTCATTGTGTATATTTTATGATATTGATTTTTTATTCAACCTCTTTAAAATACTTCAAAAAAATTCAAGTATTATGTTTAAAAGAAATTAGGTGAAAAATATCATATGGATTCAAAAATGTGAAACTCATATGCTAATGGATAGATGATCCCTTCATGAATCCAACATGATCAACTTCGCCACCTAAGCACAAATTTAGCCCTAAGTCTGATAGGGTACAAAATGGTGTTGCGAGAAATCGTGGAGAAGGGGTGCTGAAATTATGGATTTTAGGACGTAAGAGGCTCCATCAAGAACTTAAAACACTCGATATAGCACTTGATTTCGAAATTCAATTAGCTCGATCCCTTACCGTGGTTGTTTGGCCCTACTTTGGCACCCATTTTTCATATCCTATTCCCTTGTTTTTACCGACATTTGCTCTATTTTACCTTGTTTGTACCAAGATACCACTCTATATTAGCCAAACCACACTATTTTGCAAGTGGAGTTAAGATGTGTTACTTACTCCTATTCTTTATATATCTTTAATCAGTTTATGTAGGTAATAGTGGACCTGTAACTCTTGTGTTATTTTGACTAATCTTTACAAGGACTAGTAGACATTTTAAGACATATGGATAGGCCAACAGGTACCCTAGCATACAGTCTATCAATGCAATAGACAACTATCTGTGGACTTACTATTATATACCCAATTTTTGTACCTCACTAAATACTCTACTTAGCAACGAAAATCCAGTCAAATCTTCGACATCCTAGAATAGGTATCTTTAGTTTCAACATGGAAACTATTTTATTAATTGTGCTATGATCGGGATATGCTCAGTTGCAATCCTTTTGAAGTCATTTGAAAGATTTCATATCGCCTAACATAGCTGGGGAATTCTATGTCTACCTTTCTTAGTCAATTAGTTATAACTATTTCTTCATCGGCTGAACTCTATATAAATCCATATGTTTTTCTATGTAAGCTAGGAGAAAATACCATAAGCACAATTTTTGTAAGGTGTTATGTGCTCAGATAATAATGGATATTATGGCATGTTTCTTATTTATGTCTGAACTGATGTTTGAATCATTCAACTTAATATAATTGGTGCAGAAGCATCCGAACACCTTAGTGGAAAAAAAATTAGAGAAAGAAGACACATGGACAACCAGGCCAACCATGAACCGAATTCAGTTAAGGAACAAATTTCGGTTAAAAATCAGTTAAAACTGAATGCATGTATAACAAGATATCAAGAATTCATTAGTGAATCAAGAAAGGAAGGAAAAAAAACTTGTGAGTGTGAGAGAGAGGAAGAAAGAGGATACAATGTAGATGCTGAAGAATTCATGATTAAGGCTGAGATGCCTTAAACTGTAACCGAGTTTGTAGATAATGAAAATGCATCTTTGTGAAATTTATGTCTGTGTATTTATTGTTCGGCCCAGGTGGGGGAGAAATAGAAATCACCTGGGTCAGACTTCTTTCTTCCAGCCAGAAATCAATCAAAAACCCGAATTTCGTAGCTTAAATAAATCAAGTTTGAATTCATTTTTGCATGGTCATTGACTTTGCTCTAGAATTCGTTTTGGAAATGTTTGATATAATATACATATACTGGGCTATTTATGGTGATCAGGGATTTGTTCTGGAAACCAATTTTGATTCTTGCAATCGTTTGAGATAATAATTTTGCTAGTATAGTGGGTTATATATTGGTTGTCCAAGAATAATGAGTAACCAAGGGCCAGGGAAGATGGTGTGGGTGGGATTCTGTCCCTTCCGTGCAAGAGGCAGAAGCGTATGGGATCCAGTCATTCATCATTTGAGTATGGGGAACAAACTGTAAAGCACTTGAGTTTATCAAAAGCTCTGACAATTTGAGAGACTACAACAGTTCTAGATGCTGGTCGTTGCATGTCCACGCATAGAGTGGATGTTGCCCTCATTACCAACAGTCTTTTGAATGGGAGGAAGAAGAAGAAGGGATTGAGGACCACATCCCCCCTACAGACATCAAAGTATTTGTGAGGAATCTTCCCTGGAGTGTCAACAGTGCCGAGTTAGCAGAGCGTTTTAAGGACGTGGGCGATGTCACAATGGTTGAGGTAATATATGACTAACAAATAGGAAATGCCAAACAAGAAGCGTTTCCAATAGGCTTGTGGGCCATAACCCATAGGCTTCAAGAGAGATTTATTGGGGAGATGGGATTTTGGTTCACCCCAGAATCTCGTCCCCATCAAGTGGTATCAGAGTGCGAAAAGATTTCATGGTGAAAGGAGTTTTTGGATGCGAAGAAAAAAGAGGTACAATTTTGCTAAAGATTTGTAAGCTTGTAATCTTTTATTTTATTTTGTGAAGGTGAGAAGATTGCAGCAAACCTGGAGTGGGAGTGCTCAATTAGTTCCAGAGGAAAGAACCAGAGAGATGTTGAAAGACTAAGCTCAGGAGAGAAGCTTGGCAAGGTATCTGGTAGTAGGGAGGACTTGCTATTGCAGAGGTTTGGCTGCAACTCGCAGGAGACCATGAAGGCAGTTCCATTGAAGAAGTGAAATAGTGGGTAGAATTGCCAAGGACAAGGAAACGCATATGACCAGGAGGTCATAAATTCTGTACCTTTGGAGTTTGATGCAGGAGCATCCAAACACCTTAGTGGAAAAAAAATTAGAGAATGAAGACACATGGACAACCACATGGAGAACCAGGCCAACCATGAACTGAATTCAGTTATGGAACAAATTTCAGTTAAAAATAAGTTAAAACTGAATGCATGTATAACAAGATATCAAGAATTCATTAGTGAATCAAGAAACGAAGGAAAAAAGACATGTGAGTGTGAGAGAGAGGAAGAAAGAGGATACAATGTAGCTGCTGAAGAATTCATGATTAAGGTTGAGATGCATTAAATTGTAACCAAGTTTGTAAATAATGAAAATGTGTCTTTGTGAAATTTATGTCTGTGTATTTATTGTTCGGCCCAGGCGGGGGAGAAATAGAAATCCCCTGGGTCAGACTTCTTTCTTCCAGTCAGAAATCAATCAAAAACCTGAATTTCGTAACTTAAATAAATCAAGTTTGAATTCTTTTTTGCATGGTCATTGACTTTGCTCTAGAATTTGTTTTGGTAATTTTTGATATAATATACATATACTGGGCTATTTATGGCGATTGGGGATTTGTTTTGGAAACCAATTTTGATTCTTGCAATCGTTTGAGATAATAATTCTGCTAGTATAGTGGGTTATATATTGGTTGTCCAAGGATAATGAGTAACCAAGGGCCAGGGCAGATGGCATGGGCAGCCTTCCGTCCCTTCCGAACAGGAGACAAAATCATATGGGATCCAGTCGTTCATCATTCGGGTCTGGGGACCGAACTATAAAGTGCTTGAGTTTATCAAAATCTCTGACAATTCGAGAAGCTACAACAGTTCTAGATGCTTGTCGTTGCATGTCCACACGTAGAGTGGATGTTGCCCTGCTTACCAGCAGTCTTTTGAATGGGAAGAAGAAGGAGAAGGGATTGAGGACCACATTCCCCCTTTAGACATCAAATTATTTGTGAGGAATCTACCCTAGAGTGTCAACAGTGCTGAGTTAGCAGAGCGTTTCAAGAACGCAGGCGATGTCACAATGGTTGAGGTAATATATGACTAACAAACAAGGAATGCAAAACAAGAAGCATTTCCAATAGGCTTGTGGGCCATAACCGACAGGCTTCAAGAGCGATTTATTAGGGAGATGGGATTTTGGTTCACCCCAGAATCTCGTCCCCATCAAGTGGTATCAGAGCGTGAAAAGATTTCATGCAGAATGGAGTTTTTGGATCTGAAGAAAAAATAGGTACAGTTTTGCTGAAGCTTTGTAAGCTTGTAATTTTTTATTTTATTTTGTGAAGGTGAGAAGATTGCAGCAAACCTGGAGCAGGAGTGCTCAATTGGTTCTAGAGGAGATAACCAGAGAGATGGCGAAAGACTAAGCTTAAGAGAGAAGATTAGCAAGGCATATGGTAGCAGGGAGGACTTGCTATTGCATAGGTTTAGTTGTAGCTCGTAGGAGACCATGAAGGCAATTCCACTAAAGAAGTGAAACAGCGGGTAGAATTGCTAAGGACAAGGAAACACATATGACCAGGAGGTCATAAATTTTGTACCTCTGGAGTTTGATGCAGGAGCATCGAAACACCTTAGTGGAAAAAAAATTAGAGAAATAAGACACATGGACAACCACATGGAAAACCAGGCCAACCATGAACCAAATTCAGTTAAGGAACAAATTTCAGTTAAAAATCAGTTAAAAATGAATGCATGTATAAGAAATATTAAGAATTCATTAGTGAATCAAGAAAGGAAGGAAAAAAAACCAGTGAGTGTGAGAGAGAGGAAGAAAGAGGATACAATGTAACTACTGAAGAATTCATGATTAAGGCTGAAATGCCTTAAATTGTAACCGAGTTTGTAAATAATGAAAATGCGTCTTTGTGAATTTATATGGAGATGCGTCTTTGTGAAATTTATGTCTGTGTATTTATTGTTTGGCCCAGGCGGGGGAGAAATAGAAATCCCCTCTGTCAGACTTCTTTCTTACAATGGGAAATCAATCAAAAACCCGAATTTCGTAGCTTAAATAAATCAAGTTTGAATTCGTTTTTGCATCGTCATTGACTTTGCTCTAGAATTCGTTTTGGTAATGTTTGATATAATATACATATACTGGGCTATTTATGGTGATAGGGGATTTGTTCTAGAAACCAATTCTGATTCTTGCAATCATTTGAGATAATAATTTTGATAGTATAGTGGGTTATATATTGGTTGTCCAAGGATAATGAGTAACCAAGGGCCAGGGCAGATGGCGTGGGCAGCCTTCCATCCCTTCTAAGTAGGAGGTAGAAGCGTATGGGATCCAGTCGTTCATGGTTCGGGTTTGGGGAATGAACTGTAAAGCAGTTGAGTTTATCAAAAGCTCTGACAATTCGAGAGGCTACAATAGTTCTAGATGCTGGTCGTCGCATGTCCACAAGTAGAGTGGATGTTGTCCTCCTTACCAGCAATCTTTTGAATGGGAAGAAGAAGGAGAAGGGATTGAGGACCACATTCCCCCTGCAGACATCAAAGTATTCGTGAGGAATCTACCCTGGAGTGTCAACAGTGCTGAGTTAGCAGAGTGTTTCAAGGACATGGGCGATGTCACAATGGTTGACGTAATATATGACTGACAAACAGGAAATTCCAAACAAGGAGCATTTCCAATAGGCTTGTGGGCCATAACCCACAGGCTTCAAGAGCAATTTATTAGGGAGATGGGATTTTGGTTCACCCTAGAATCTCGTCCCCATCAAGCGGTATCAGAGTGCGAAAAGATTTCATGCGGAAAGGAGTTTTTGGATGTGAAGAAAAAAGGGGTACAGTTTTGCTAAAGATTTGTAAGATTGTAATTTTTTATTTTATTTTGTAAAGGTGAGAAGATTGCAGCAAACCTGGAGCAGGAGTGCTCAAATGGTTCCAGAGGAGAGAACCAGAGAGATGCCGAAAGACTAAGCTCAGGAGAGAAGCTTGGCAAGGTATCTGGTAGCAGGGAGGACTTGCTATTATAGAGGTTTGGTTGCAGCTCGCTGGAGACCATGAAGGCAGTTCCATTGAAGAAGTGAAATAGTGGGTAGAATTGCTAAGTACAAGGAAACGCATATGACTAGGAGGTCATAAATTATGTACCTCCAGAGTTTGATGTAGGAGCATCCGAACACCTTAGTGGAAAAAAATTAGAGAAAGAAGACACATGGACAACCACGCCAACCATGAACCAAATTCAGTTAAGGAACAAATTTCCGTTAAAAATCAGTTAAAACTGAATGCATGTATAACAAGATATCAAGAATTAATTAGTGAATCAAGAAAGGAAGGAAAAAATACCTATGAGTGTGAGAGAGGAAGAAAGAGGATACATTGTAGCTGCTAAAGAATTCATGATTAAGGTTGAGATGCCTTAAATTATAACCGAGTTTGTAAATAATGAAAATGCGTCTTTGTGAATTTATATGGAGATGCGTCTTTGTGAAATTTATGTCTGTGTATTTATTGTTTGGCCCAGGCGGGGGAGAAATAGAAATCCCTTGGGTCAGACTTCTTTCTTCCAGTCGGAAATCAATTAAAAACCCAAATTTCGTAGCTTAAATAAATCAAGTTTGAATTCATTTTTGTATGGTCATTGACTTTGCTCTAGAATTCATTTTGGGAAGGTTTGATATAATATACATATGCTGGGCTATTTATGGTGATCAGGGATTTTTTTTGGAAACCAATTCTGATTCTTGCAATCGTTTGAGATAATAATTTTGCTAGTATAGTGGGTTATATATTGGTTTTCCAAGGATAATGAGTAACCAAGGGCCAGGGCAGATGGTGTGGGTGGCCTTCCGTCCCTTCTGAGCAAGAGGCAGAAGCGTATGGGATCCATTCATTCATCATTCAGGTCTGGGGAACAAAATGTAAAGCCCTTGAGTGTATAAAAAGCTCTAGCAATTCGAGAGGCTACAACAGTTCTAGATGCTGGTCGTCACATGTCCACGTTTAGAGTGGATGTTGCCCTCCTTACCAGCAGTCTTTTGAATGGGATGAAGAAGGAGAAGGGATTGAGGACTGCATTTCCCCTGCAGACATCAAATTATTTGTGGGGAATCTTCCCTGGAGTGTCATCAGTGTTGAGTTAGCAGAGTGTTTAAAGGACGCGGGTGATGTCACAATGGTTGAGGTAATATATGATTGAGAAATAGGAAATGCCAAACAAGAAGAATTTCCAATAGGTGGTGGGCTCCAGTATTGTAGCAATAATGCTACAACTCCTGGAGCTTCGTTCTTTAATTTTATCAACCTGGTAGTTCGTAACAAACTTGGAAGCAACGGTGCTGTATGCACAAGCACTAGCTCTTGCCGCAGCTGTCACCTGGTCAGCTGGCACAAGTCTGCTAGGGGCTCAAACCAACTTCTATGAGCTCTTAGAAGAATCTTTTTAACTGATGGACAAAAGCTAACTCAAAGGAAGCTAATCTATTTGCAGAAAGGAACTGAAAGCCAGCAAGAAACGCAAACCCTAGCAAACCCTAATTCTACCAACTAGTCTTACTGATGCAGAGATGGAATGCAAACTACTGAAGGAGATGTCATTACTTCTATGAAGGTAAAATGCATGTGTCTAGACTACCTGTATCTGAGGAAAACATCTTTTGTATTTTTGTTTCAATTATTAGAATTATCATGCATGTGCTTTTAACTAGCTTTTTACTGTGCAGAGGTGGATCAAGGAGGAGAAAGGCTTGAAAAAGGTTGGGAAAGTTCAGAGAGGGTCTAAGGGGTCCCTAACACCCTTCCAGAGAGTCTCACAAAGTTTGGCTCCCAAGAAACCGTGTTTATGAGCTTCTACAGGAAGTCTGCAGGGGTTCTATAGGATGTTTCAGAATTTCTATAGGATGTTCAGTAATTCCTACAGGATGTTCTAAAATCGGATTTTGGGTGATGGGTGAGTGGAAGAGGCTGCATGGGTGGATAGGGAAGTAGGAGAGGGGTTTGTAATGACTTAGTGACAGAGAGATGAGATGATGAGGGGGTGTGCTAAGCTAGTTTGTCTGAAGGAGGGTAGAGGGAATGGAAGGCCGAAAAGGGAGGATAACGTGGGCAGTAGAGTAGTTGAGAGACAAGGGGTCTGATTGGGAGATGAGCAGTTGGCCTGAGCAAGGCTTAGAAGGATGAGAGGGTGAGGGAGTAGCACTGCACAGTGTAAACTGAACCAAATCATCCACGTCCTGCACATAATCAAAACATTCCTAACTGTTTAATGGAACCAATGAACAGAAACGTTATTTCTAAGGAAAACCATGTATGGTACGGAAGCAAAGAAACATTCCAAGAGGTCTAAATGCATGGACAACTTCTACAAACGAAAATATTGCACCAAAGATTGCATGAATAGGTAAACCAATGTTTTTGGTGGGTAGCACTGTCTGCAATTCCAGCCCCTAGAAAGAGGTGAAAATGAGTGTGCAGGCAACCCTTTTCTAGAACTTTTATCAACTCCAATCTCTTCACTCTATTCTAAACAGCTGAAGCAACTTTGTCTTATAACAATGACCTACTTAACCACACCAAGAAATCTAACTCAGCAAACTGCGTTTCAAATGCATGTAAAGAAAAACCATAATGCTGAAAGAAAAGATAATAATACAGAAGAAGGAGGCCTTAGGCTCTCAGGTTGGGCCCAACCCTGAGAGCTATGGCTCCTTTAAAAGCTCAGAACTGAGATCAAACTTGACTGCTTTCCATTAAAGAATAATAATCATAAGTCAAATAGCATGCCAATAATGGCTACAAAAGAGCAAAACCAAGCTAGCAGCTTGAAGTGCAGAATGTGCAACAATGTTTCAAAAGTCCTTTTCGAAGGCTAAAGCCTTATCATTTATACATCACGAGGCCCCAAGCTGGCCTCCTAAATCAGTGGGACTTGGCTGACCAAACTAGGAGTGAACTGCTGCTTCCTCAAAATCCATTTGGCTGCCTTCTAATCCGGTTGTGGTGGCTGTTGGAGCTCGGAGTTGGGGGTGAAGATCCTGAGGAAGGCCATTTAATGCTGTGGATAACCCTCCTACGAATCCTCAACCCCATCTTGGCTGTCTCCTGGTCCTTATCTGCTCAATTTTGTTCCAATCATGTGTCAAAAACCTGAAATGAGCACGTGTTAGCCACCTAGGAATAGTGACTGCCCTTATTCGTACAAATGACATAAACATACTAAAAAATGATGCTTAAGTTATGAAAAATGAAGGATTGAGCAAAGGTAGTTAGGCCAAATGAGCCAAAAATGTTACCAAATTTGGGCCTCATCATCACCACCCAGCTAAAATGATTCATCATCCTTGAGCAACTAATCCAGCTCCTCGTCCTTCATTGCTTTCACCGCCACCCTCACATCCCAGGCTTCTGAAGTGGTCTCCTCCTCACTGGTATGGAACCCAGCCTTCCTTTCCACCTCTTCCCACAGCTTATGCTCTTCTTTTTCTGTGCTGCCTTCCATCAATCCTAACAGCAGAGGTGGGCTTAGCGTGAGGCCAATCCAGTTGGCTTGGAGGTTCTGTATGGACTTCTTGTAGAGGGGCACCCGTGCTAGAGCTTCCCTCATTCGAGTTGGAGTATGATATTCTTTGATTTTAAGGCTGTGGGACAATGTGTTGCATCGGCGGGTGCAAGCATGAACACAGTTGTCCCCTAATAGTCGCTCCATATCCTCGAAATGTGCGATGGCCTGAGCCTGCTAATCCATGTATTTCAATAAAGTTTGAGGGTTGGTGGCTAAGTGTTGGTGGGCCAATATCAATGCAGTGGGATCCCCTGGCTCTGCTCTAATCAGCAGTGGCTCATGTAATTCTCGGTCCATGACCTCTTTGACCTATGTTGCCCTCTTTTCTTCATGGTTCAACCATGAGGAAAATGCCATCAACTGCATATCCCCTACAACTGTGTTGGGATCCCATGTAGTCACATTAGGAAGGGCCAAATTATGGAGATAGAACTCCGAGAGTTTGGCCTTATCCTCTGATGAACTGCTATTGCATAACGCTGTGAACTGCTAGGGGCCTTGGAGTTGGGAGATACCCCTCTGTGCCAATGCATTAATCTGAAATTGCAGCCACTGGTCTTGTAGGTACAGGCCATAGGATTTGGCCGGCTGTCTGCATTGTAGAGCATCCATGGCCCAACTGGCCATGCAAGCCAGTTGTGCCTCTTTTTGCTGCAACTGCTATTTGAGAGCTTGTATCTCGATTTGAGCTTGCAGTTCCCTTTCCTGTAGATGCGAGGTTGGCTCCCCAAGACCAACTTGCAGTCCTTCTCTGCCTTGATGTTCTGCTGTAGTGTTCCCTGAGGATGTGCCCTTTTCCTTCTTCAGTTCCTGTAGCTGCAGTTTAAGTTTCTCGTTCTCTTCCTGTAGGAATACCCGCTGGCAGTTTGCCACGTGTTTGGGCATAGCTAATTCTTTTCTTGCCTCCTTGAGTTGTTCCTCCAAGGGGCATATATTTGCCACACCTTTTGATTTAGCTATTTTCATCCACGTGTGGGTTATCACTCTTTCTTCCTCCAACGCAAAGAGAAGCGGCACTGTGAATTTTTGTGGAATAATTTTCTTAGCCTCCAAAAAGTTATAATACGAGCTCAAGCTTGGCTGGGGACTAGGTTCCAGAATATGCTCTTTCTCTTCTTCCCTCGGTGGCTCTACTTCGTCTTCCCTAAGTGGTGATGAGGGTGCCTCTCCCTCCATCCTCTCTGTCTCCTTAAGTCGGGCCAATGTTTCCTGTAGAATGGCCTCAGCATCCTGTATCCGGGCTTTTGAAGCCAACCTGTCCATTCTCTCCTTCCAAGTAGTTGTCTTCAGGCTCCCCCGCTCATAAGTGACTGATATTTTTGAGGGGGACCTCTCCCTTGGCGAGGTAGGGGTATCTTCTATAGTAATTGGGCTGCTGGATGGAGGTTGGGGCCTGCCCGTTTTGATTCTCACACTTCTCCTGGCTTTGAAATACAGAGGGATCTCCCTCTTTCGTTTTTCCTTCGGCTTAGGAGGTGTACTAAGGGTGGCCAGCACGGCTGCTGCCTCCCTTGCAAGAATTTCGGCTGTCTTCTCCTTTGGTTTTCCTTTCTCAGGGCTTCCTGTAGAAGGCCCTGTATCAGCTGATTTTTGGCTTCCTGTAGAAGCCATTTTTGGTTTTCCTATAGAAACAGGTGGCACCATTTTGGCCTGTTTGGCTGAGGGTGCTTTGCCTTTTGACTTGGTTGAGGCTGCTTTCGAGGTGCCTTTACTGACATGGACTTGTTCTGTCCTTTCCACCCTACTCTGTAGCCTTTTCTCTCTGGGTGTCAATGTGGATTTGTCACCCTCCTTTTCGGCAACTTGGGGTTTCTCTTGCCTCCCCTTTTGTTCTTTCTTCGATTCTTTGGCCATGGGTTCCTGGCCTTTCCCTTTCTTCTCTGTGTGTACTGGCTTCTTCTCCTCGCTGTTGGAGGAGGTGAGCTCCTCGGTCAACATTTTGATATCGCCATCCTTAGTCAGATTTCGGAAGGCTTCCCACGAGAGAGGAACTGTGTAGGTGTGGAGTGCATCCTCCACGAGGAGATTAATGAGCCCATGATGGGCTACCTGGTCTGGCGTACCCTCTCGTAATTTGGTGGCACATTCAGTCATGGACTGCAGGAGGAAGTAAGGAATACTTAGCTTGTTTTCTGAAGGTAGGTCCATTTGGTGCCTCAATTCTCTGAGTAGCCGGAAATGGTACCCATATACGATGCTGATTCGTCCTTCGCACGTGATATATTTCATAATTTGGAGGCTGACCTCACTCCAAAGCAGCTGTAGGCTAGCTCTGCGAACCCCGTTCTTATCCTCTGAGAATTGCTCCTCCGGTGGAAAGAACTCCCTTTTAGCCTTCTGGCCTAATTTCCTCTCCTCCTTGTCCCATGGTACCCCCATTGGGAGGTCAGTGACTCTGCTGATGAACTGTGGGGTGAGTCTGAGATTCAAACCCCTGAAATTGACAACGGCCAGCGTTTTTGATTTTGGCTTCAAAGCACGCAGGAACTCCTCTGCCACCTCATCATCATAACCTTGAAGCTTGTCGCAGAATGACATCCATCGCGCCCGAGTGAACAGATCTACCACCTCAGGGTTTTCCCGTAGCTTCTTTGAGTCTATCGGTTCCTTTCTGATGAATCCACCCGGCATGGTGAAAGCCTGCTATGTTAGCCGGAGGTGGCAAGTGCGTATCAAAAGGTGGCCTTTCGGATTTCTTTGGGATAGAGCGTAGAACTACGCCTCTGTCACGCACACAACTCGTGAATTCTTGACTATCTACAGATGAGCCTTGATAGGGGCTCAATTACAAACCACATCTTATAGAAAACCCCGCATATACTACAACGACAATTTTCATGCAAAAGGAAGACGACGCTTGCAATTTTATGCTCAGACTGGAGTTTTACATTTTTGAGGACGTTGACTTCGCCACCCTTCAAACCAATTGCATGGGAGGAACAGGTTCAGGCTTACCTTTTCCAATTCGCCACCTTTGACGTGAATAGATCAATTTTCCTCCATAGAGGTGAGCTTCCTGTAGCGCAGCTTCCTGTAGAAGTCGCGCACAGGTTCCGGAGAGCACGTTAGTGGTTCTGCGCCTTCTGTGCCACCACCAGACGTCTGAACGAGCCGAGGACTTGGAGTAACGAGCTTCAGAGAAATTCGGACGCTTACTCGACTGCAAAACAACTGGAGATAAATGAGTGGAGTGACGATCTAGCCGGTGGATTTGAATCCTGGCCGAACTCGTGGCGCGGGGGTGAGCTGTCCCTGCCAGACAATTGGACGACGTCACCTACTCATTTCACTCCAAAACTCCCTGACTTCCGCATCATTCCCTGCAGATCTTCCGCCGCCATTTCCGTTAAATCGCCGCTTCTCCCCGACTGGACGCTTCTCACGTGTCCATTACCCGTTTTGCTTGCCACGACCACCACTTTCCAAATCTGACGAGACCATCTGACTGGTCGTGGTGGCCAGTTGAATGGCTACCCTCAACCTGTTCATTTCCACACTTGTAAACATTTTAGAGTATTATTCACGTAATTTGACGAAAAAAGGGTGAGGCACTTACCTGTGCGGCCGCGACGTTATTTTCAGGTTTCGGGACGAGGGTGATTGGATTTGCTTATTGCTGCTTCATGCACAGGCACGAGGGTTCGTCCTCGCAGACTGCTGTTGGTTACGACGCTTATTACCTGACTGCGGATGGTGCATGTGCCCGCTCTATGTGTTGCAGGCGCCTTGATGGTGTACACTCTAGCTGGATGAACTGCTACGGGATTCTTGTAGGATGTCCTGTAGCAGTTTTTCCTCCTCGGGTGCATGCCGAAACGGTGGAGACGGTGGCATCACGGTCACGATCGCAAGGCCCTCAGATGGCTTTGATAAGTAATGCATGGTGTCTCTGCATCCTTTTTTCCATTTGAGAATCGCTTCCTCTGATAATTCAATGTTCTGATTTGACTGTGCAGGTATTTCCATTGCATGGCAACTGGGGTGGTAGAAGGAGGCGACAGCAGTGCGTGATGGAGAAAACATTAGCTTGCATGCCTCCGTGTCGGACCTCAGGCGTTAGATCTCCCCACACAGTCAGTTCTGGGCCGTCCAAAGCTTCTACAGGAAGTTTCCTGTAGAAATACAGAACTTCCTATAGAAAGTCCTGTAGCTTCCTGTAGAAGGCTAAACTGTGATCAAATCATGCCCAGACCTTGGAAGAGATGAGTGTTTTCTGGAGGGAGTGCTGGCGAGGTCACCTGGTAGCATAGTAGGGACCCTTGTCTTTGAGTTGAGGGGCCTCTTTTTCTGCATGGAATACCTGCAACCTGCATGCATTGCCACATTGTGAACTTGCTTTCCCTGTTTTTTTTTTTGTTTGTTTTTTCTTTTTTTTTTTTTTTGAAAGACAGCAGGGGCGCCTCCATGAGGTTTTCACCCTTACCATCTACCTTGAGCGCCTCAGAGAGGTTTTCACTCAAGGGTCTTTTTCAAACATTTTCAGAAAGACAGCAGGGACCCCTCAATGAGGTTTTCACCCCTACCATCTGCCTTGGGAGCCTCAGAAAGGTTTTCACCCAAGCATCTTTATTATTATTATTTTTTTATTTTATTTTTTATAAGATCTTCATGGTATGCCCAAAGCAGAGGTAGAACCCTTCTCTATGACCAGCTCTGATTTTTCCACAGTTTTGATGAATTCTTGCCTTGACAGAGGTTTTCTGTAGATCTTTAGTCGATGCCCATTGACAAGCATAGGGATGGCCTCCTCATCAATGGTCCGAATAAGAACAGATCCATTGTCATTACATTTTTCCACTGCATATGGTCCCAGCCATCTGGTTCTCATCTTCCCCTTGAAATCCTTATGCCTGGAATCATACAACAGCGCCCAATCTCCCGGCTGAAATTGCTTGTCGTTGAGGTGTTGGTCATGCCACACCTTCCTATGAAGTTGAACCACTTCTGAGTGGAGAAGGGCCTGCATTCGGTGCTCGTCCAATCCATTCAGCTGCAATAACCTTTCTTGTTGGGCATGGCTGAGATCCAGGTCCAGCTGAACTGCCATCCTCAAGGTGTTGTACTCGAACTCAATTGACAGCAAAGCTCTCTTCCCATAGACCAGCTCATAAGGTGTGAAGCCGGTTGTGGTCTTCCAAGTGGTGTTGTAAGCCCATGTGGCCTCAACCAGGCAATCTGCCTAATCTTTCCTGCTGCTGCTCACCACCTTAGTCAAGATCCCTTCCAATGCTCTATTGGTGACTTCCACTTACCCATTTGCTTGAGGATGATAGGGGGTGGAAGTCCTATGCTTGATTTTGTGATGAGCAAGTAGGTCTTCAATTAAGTTGGAGGTGAACTGACTTCCTTGATCGGTGACTAGCTCTCTTGGGTAGCCAAATTTGTAGAAGATGTTTTCTCTTAAGAACTCGGCCACCTTTTCTTCTGTCGCTGCTTTGATTGCCTTGGTTTCTGCCCACTTTGTCAGGTAGTCTGTGCACGCAACGATGTAAGACCTTTGCCTCGAAGGAGGATTGATTGGACCCACAAAATCCATACCCCACTTCTCAAATGGCTCAAGAGTCACTTGAGGTTGGAGAGGCATTTCGTCCCTTGGAGTCGTATTCCCCATCCTTTGGCATCGGTCACATTGGTTGATATACCTTCTGACATCTTGATGAAGCGTGGGCCAATAGTAGCCTACCTGCAGGATTTTGAAGGCAGTCCTTTTAGCTGCAAAATGTCCTCCACAAGGCCCGTCATGACAGGTTAGGAGGATATCAAAGACTTCCTCCTCCCTTACACAACGCCTTAAGATCTTATCAGGGCCAAGCTTGAATAGGTTGCCCCCGATCCAAGTGAATGAGGCACTCTTCCTTACGATCCTGCTCTTCTCCCTTGAGCATAGGTGCGGAGGGAACTGTGCTGAGACAAGGTAGTTTGCTATATCAGCAAACCATGGAGAGAGTATTGAGATAGCAAACAGATGTTCATCTGGCATCTGGTCATCCACTGTTCCATCCTCTCCTACAGGTAAATCCAATCTAGACAAAAAGTCAACAACAACATTTTCTTTACCTAGTTTGTCAATGATAGTCAAATCAAACTGCTGCAACAAAAGTAACCATATAATAATACGAGCATTCACATCTAGTTTATTCATTAAATATCTAATTGCAACATGACCAGTATGCACAAATGTTTGATATCCATTGATATAATGTCGGAATTTGTTCAGTGCATGGACCACGGCCAAGAATTCTTTCTCAGTTACAGTGTAATTCAGTTCTGCCTTGGATAAGTTTTTGCTGACAAAGTAGATGGCATATGGAAGTTTTTGTTCAACTTGTTCTAAGGCTGCCCCTATGGCTTTGTTCGAGGCATCAGTGTGGATGTGAAAAGGTAGGGCCCAGTTTGGACCTCTCAATATTGGGGCAGACACCAACTTGTCCTTTAATTCATTCAGAGCCTTCTGACAATCGTCAGTCCATTTAAACTCAACATCTTTTGCCAAGAGGCTAAACAATGGCGAGGCTAGCTTGCTGAAGTCTTTAATGAATCTCCTATAATACCCTACTAATCCTAAGAAACTTCGAACATCTCTTACCTTCTGAGGAGGTGGAACCTTCTTGATGAGAGCAATTTTGTTAGGATCCACCTGTAACCCTTGGCAAGAAATGGTATGGCCTAGCACAGTCCCTTCAGTCATCAAGAATTCACACTTTTCAGGACTAAGGGACAGGTTCATCTCAATGCACTTGGTTAGGACTTTTCCCAGATTGGAAAATGCTTCCTGGAAGTTGGACCCTAAGGAGTGAAGTCATCCATATAGATTTCCACCGAATCATGGACCAGCTCAGAAAAGATGCTCAAGACGACTCTCTGGAAGGTGGCAGGAGCATTGCATAGTCCAAAGGGAAGAACTCGGTAAGCAAAGGTACCCCAAGGACAAGTGAAGGTGGTCTTATCTTGGTCTTCCGGGCTGATTTGTATCTGGTTATACCTGCTAAACCCATCTAGGAAAGAGAAAAACTTCTTTCCTGCCAGTCCATCCAACACTTGATCTATGAAGGGTAGAGGAAAATGGTCTTTCTTGGTGGCCTTGTTCAGTTCTCGGTAGTCCACACAGATTCTCCACTTCCTGTTTTTCTTGGGAACCAACACCAAAGGGGACACCCATTCACTATTCGAGATGGGGTAAATGAATCCAACATCCAACAGTTTTTGTAATTCCTCCTTGACGATGTCCTTAAGGGCTGGATTCATTCTCCTTTGGGGTTGCCTAACGGTTTACAGTATTCTTTGATGTAGATGTGATGGGTATAGACCGAAGGATGGACTCCTTTCATCTCCTTATAGCTCCAAGAAAAAGCATCTAGATGACTGGCCAACAGACTACACAGCTCCTTTTCCTGGGAAGGAGATAGGGAGGAGCTGATCTTTAATGTTCTCTCAGGGCCGAACTCCACATTTTTTACTTTGGAAGTGACAGGGTTGGTCACACAAAGGTCCACTAAGGTGTTGGCTTGGGCATCCTCCACCAATTCCTCTAAGGACAATGCACTGGGAGGTGGAGTCAGGATCAAGGTCTCAATCAAATCATCCTCGGTTGGGAGGCCTCCCCTAGTGGTGTCTAGGGTGCACAAAGGTGCTGAGTACACTTCATCCTCTTCTCCTTCCTCCAACCAAAGTGGTAATTCATGCTCTAATAAGGGTTGGGCAGGAGCGTACAGAACTAGCTGCTTGGACATAGGACCATTTTTGATGTTCATGTTTCCTGCACGGCAGCTTATGTAAGCATCTGCAGTGGCTAACCAAGGCCTTCCCAAAATAAGAGGGTATCCAGTAAGCTTTGCCTTTGGTTGCAGAACCAAAAAGTCCACAAGGTACTCCTAAGAGTCAACAGAGACCAAGACATCCTCTACAATCCCTTCGGGAGTCACGGTGGAGCGATCTGCTAGTTGTAGGACTGTCGAGGTCTTTCTCAGGGAACCCTGAAGGTTGAGTTTGAGCATGGTATCTCTGGTCATCACATTAATGGCAGCTCCCAGATCAATCAATGTGTGAGGTATGATGGTTCCATTGATGTGGACATCCACTACAGGACTCCCAGGATCCAGATACTTTGGGCAGATGGCCTGCCCCAACATAAGATTAGACAGTTGTCCTATGACATTGATGGTTGAAGCATCTCTTTTTCGCCTACCTGGGTGTCTGAAACACTTTTCCTTAACTAGTTTGTTGTATATCGATACATCTTTGATGGCTTGGAGAAGTGGTATTCTCACACACAACTGTTTGAGTTCTCCCAGAAGCTCATCCTCCTCTGGGTTGGGTTATGTGGTGGCCGTTAGTCTCTCAGGAAAGGGTGGAATGGCCTTTGGTTCACTTTCCTGTTTATCTTCCTCGTCCTCTGGGGGAGGAGGTTGGCGATCCGGAAGAGTCTTTCCAGATCGCAGATTGATCTCCTGGATCTCCACAGCATAGGTAGGGCATGATGTTTCCCCAGTATATACCTGCTGGGCTTATCTGTTGTTGGGGTTCGGGTTCGGTTGAGCAGGCATTTGCGGTTGCCTTGGAGGAGCAGGAGGTAATGGTTATGGTTGAGCTGGTGGTGGAGGCAAAATGGCGGGAGGAGTATTGTACTGGGGCCTCCACCCCGATTGAGGTGCATTCCACTGAGGCTGTGGTTGGGCATGTGAGTGAAACGAATGAGTAGTGGGCTGAGTATGGTACTGAGGCAGGTAAGATCATGGAGGAGGTATAGACCAGGAAGGATGAGCAGGGGGACCCCAGGAGGGCATAGGAGCGGATTGGTTGTGGCTGTAATAAGCTTGAGGTGCCCCTTGCATCCCCTGTTGGTAAGGTCTAGGTCCATGTGGCCTCCTTTGGTTGAGGAAATAGAGAGTTTCAGTGGGAGCTTCTGTCCCTTGATACATGGCTTTAAGTCCAGGTAAGGTCGGACATTGGTTTGTGGGGTGGTCCTCCTCACAGACAAAACATACCTCAACCGAATGTAATGGGCACTCATTCTTAGGGTGTTTCCTTGTACACATAGGGCAGAAGATAGCCAAATCCCTCTCAGCTTCCTCTTTCTTCTGCTGGATTCGGAATGTTTCAAGTTGCATGGCGATGGTCTGTCTCACCTCACTCTTGAGGTCCTCTAATTGATTTGCAAACTCATGTTTGGAGAAAGGAATACCAGCTGAGAGGAGGTTTCCTCTACCTCTTTTCCGGGCTGCCCTAGAGTGGTTTCTAAACACAGTCTTTATATCCTCATAAGGCAGTTGGTAAATATCTCCTCCAGCTAGCATGCGAAGGGTATCTAAGAGGTCTTCAGGGACTCCTCGGAGCAGGACCAACTTAAGAGATTCAAGGTCAAGTGTGCACCTGGCCCGTTTATAGCTAAGTTGGAACCTTTCCTCGTAATCTTCTAAAGACTCATCATTCCCCATGGTCATCCGAAAGATTTCTCCCTTGGTTTCCTTGGACCTATAGTAGTCCCGGTATTTGGTATTGAAAGCTTGCTGCATCTGGGCCCAAGTGGTGATACTATTCCCATGTAAGCCCATGAACCAGCATAATGCTGCATCCTTAAGGGTAGAGGGGAAGAGTTTCAGTTTTTGCTCATCTTCGGTATAGTCATAGGTTCGACAAAGGATGGCAAACTCAAACAGGAAGGTATCAGGGTCTTCAGTAGTCAGTCCATGGAAGTGAGGTAAAGCGGAGGGGCTGATGTTCTTCATTTTCATGTCTCCATTGGTCTCTCGGATGGGGAAGGCACCTTCAATTCTCTCATCTTCTCCCCTATTGTCAGCCATAGCTTCAGATGGAGTGTTCTCTAACTCTTCTTCTGCTATAGGATCTTCGTATATCTCAGGAGGTTCGCCTATAGGTTCTTCTGGATCACTGTCACCAAAGAAGAGAGAAGGGTGACTCAGTGATGTGGTGGGGGTGTTGGGTAAGAATTTGCCTGTTTTATCTCAATTTCTACGAGGCATGAAATGAAAAGACTTCTGATTTCTTTTGTTTTTTCTGGTACCTGCAAAACTAAAACAGATTGAAGTGCAACTAACTATCTTGCTGAAATGGAAATGCGGGATTGAAATGAAAGCATGAAAGAACTAATATATTTTGCTCAAATGAAATTGCAGGAATGAAATGCTAGGCTATGCTTGCGGAATTGAAATGCTAATCTACGCTTGCAGAAATGAAATTGCGGAATTGAAATGTTAATCTATGAAAGCAGGAAATGTCTATGCTACTTTTGCAGAAAGGAAATTGCAGAATGGAAATGAAATACTACTTAGCAGAAGGCGAGAGTAGGAAAGTAGAAGAAAAGCAACAATCACCAATACTCTGACGCTTCCCCGGCAACGGCGCCAAAAAGATGGTGGGCTCCAGTATTGTAGCAATAATGCTACAACTCCTGGAGCTTCCTTCTTTAATTTTATCAACCCGGTAGTTCGTAACAAACTTGGAAGCGACGGTGCTGTATGCACAAGTACTAGCTCTTGTCGCAGCTGTCACCTGGTCAGCTGGCACAAGTCTGCTAGGGGCTCAAGCCAACTTCTATGAGCTCTTAGAAGAAGCTTTTTAACTGATGGATGAAAGCTAACTCAAAGGAAGCTAATTTATTTGCAGAAAGGAACTGAAAGCCAGCAAGAAACACAAACCCTAGCAAACCCTAATTCTACCAACTAGTCTTATTGATGCAGAGATGGAATGCAAACTACTGAAGGAGATGCCATTACTTCTATGAAGGTAAAATGCATGTGTCTAGACTACCTCTATCTGAGGAAAAAATCTTTTGTATTTTTGTTTGAATTATTAGAATTATCATGCATGTGCTTTTAACTAGCTTTTTACTGTGCAGAGGTGGATCAAGGAGGAGAAAGGCTTGAAAAAGGTTGGGAAAGTTCAGAGAGGGTCTAAGGCATCCCTAACACCCTTCCAGAGAGTCTCACAAAGTTTTTCTCCCAAGAAACCGTGTTTATGAGCTTCTACAGGAAGTCTGCAGGGGTTCTACAGGATGTTTCAGAATTTCTAGAGGATGTTTAGTAATTCCACAGGATGTTCTACAATCGGATTTTGGGTGATGGGTGAGTGGAAGAGGCTGCATGGGTGGATAGGGAGGTAGGAGAGGGGTTTGTAATGACTTAGTGACAGAGAGATGAGATTATGAGGGGGTGTGCTAAGCTAGTTTGTCTAAAGGAGGGTAGAGGGAATGGAAGGCCGAAAAGGGAGGATAACGTGGGCAGTAGAGTAGCTAAGAGACAAGGGGTCTGATTGGGAGATGAGCAGTTGGCCTGAGCAAGGCTTAGAAGGATGAGAGGGTGAGGGAGTAGCACTGCACAGTGTAAACTGAACCAAATCATCCACGTCCTGCACATAATCAAAACATTCCTAACTGTTTAATGGAACCAATGAACAACAACGTTATTTCTAAGGAAAACCATGTATGGTACTGAAGCAAAGAAACATTCCAAGAGGTCTGAACGCATGGACAACTTCTACAAACGAAAATATTGCACCAAAGATTGCATGAATACGTAAACCAATGTTTTTGGTGGGTAGCACTGTCTGCAATTCCAGCCCCTAGAAAGAGGTGAAAATGAGTGTGCAGGCAACCCTTTTCTAGAACTTTTATCAACTCCAATCTCTTCACTCTATTCTAAACAACTGAAGCAACTCTGTCTTATAACAATGACCTACTTAACCACACCAAGAAATCTAACTCAGCAAACTGCGTTTCAAATGCATGTAAAGAAAAACCATAATGCTGAAAGAAAAGATAACAATACAGAAGAAGGAGGCCTTAGGCTCTCAGGTTGGGCCCAACCCCGAGAGCTATGGCTCCTTTAAAAGCTCAGAACTGAGATCAAATCTGACTGATTTCCATTAAAAAATAATAATCATAAGTCAAATAGCATGCCAATAATGGCTACAAAAGAGCAAAACCAAGCTAGCAGCTCGAAGTGCAGAATGTGCAACAATGTTTCAAAAGTCCTTTTCGAAGGCTAAAGCCTTATCATTTATACATCACGAGGCCCCAAGCTGGCCTCCTAAATCAGTGGGACTTGGCTGACCAAACTAGGAGTGAACTATTGCTTCCTCAAAATCTGTTTGGTTGCCTTCTAATCCGGTTGTGGTGGCCGTTGGAGCTCGGAGTTGAGGGTGAAGATCCCGAGGAAGGCCATTTAATGCTGTGGACAACCCTCCTACGAATCCTCAACCCCATCTTGGCTGTCTCCTGGTCCTTATCTGCTCAATTTTGTTCCAATCATGTGTCAAAAACCTGAAATGAGCACGTGTTAGCCACCTAGGAATAGTGACTGCCCTTATTCGTAAAAATGACATAAACATACTAAAAAATGATGCATAAGTTATGAAAAATGAAGGATTGAGCAAAGGTAGTTAGGCCAAATGAGCCCAAAATGTTACCAAATTTGGGGCTCATCAATAGGCTTGTGGGCCAACCCACAGGCTTCAAGACCGATTTATTAGGGAGATGGGATTTTGGTTCACCCCAGAATCTCGTCCCCATCAATAATTCTGGTTTCGGCATTTATTTTCCTGTAAGTGTCATGATTTCTGATTTTCGAGGTATTGAGTTAGTTTAAGACTTTCTCCGAGAAGTGGCAAGGGCCCACCACAACTTGGAACTAAGTTTTGTAATCATCACATATTGTAGGAAGTGTGTTTTGTTTAGATTCATAGATTTTCATTTCGATTTAAAGTCATTTTCCAAATAGATCTTAGATTTAGTGTCTTCCAATTTGTACTTAAATTACTTGCATTGATTCTATTGAACCTGGAAGAATGTATTGTCTTTGATACTCTGAAAATAGAGGAACAATGTTAATTAAAATTTCTTGTGCATGAATGATCTCATAATTGCATTTCCACAGCTAAGAACACACAAAATGATGCTTTCTGATTTCAAAACGAATGATAACCAGTTATCAACCTAATTTTTTGATTCAAACTAGATTCTATCTTTCTTATTTTATATCATATATGGTTAACAATAACACAACAATCCTGTAGCATTGTGTTTTATATGAAATGTCCAGAAATCATGAAGGCAGAATGTTCTGCATTAATATAAATCATGTGTTAATATTTTAGGAGTTGTAGCATAGCTCTGAGATACATTAGAACTGTAGTATAATCATGATTGAAATAGGTCACAGGTTACTACTCTTTTTCATAGGAATCTTTTTCTGAGTTTATTTAGATTAGTTTTGAATTAGAATGTAAGCTCTGACTTTTTGAAGTCTTTTGAATCTGAGAGTGTTGAATCAGGTAGCATAGAAGCATTGATTTAAGTTGTCATTTAGTTTCCTTTGAATTCTTCCGTAATTGAATATGTGAATTAGATAGCATTGAGGAATCAATTTAAGTTATCATTAGCTTTTCTTTGGTTTAGAAATCCTAGGTATTGCTTGAACATTTATTGGAATTTCCTAAACAATAGTGATTGGAATCGCTTGAGCAATAGTGATTGGTATTGCTTGAAAAAACGTGATTGGTATTGCTTGAACAATAGTGATGGGAATTTCGTGAACAATGATTGGTATAAGTGAATAGGTATTGGTATTTCTTGTGCAGTGAATTATATTACTTGCATAGTAACTTGAATTGTTTATACAATAATTTCTACTTCTTATAACCATTATTTGTATTGCCTATGCAAAGGTTTGGATACTGTACAATAATTTTCAAGTAGCTTGTACCATGATTTTGAATTAGGATGCTTAGGTTGGAAAAATTGACAAGTGTTATTTGTCTCTATCATTCCTAAGTAATTTTTAGTTTAAATAAGTTATGGTTAAAGTAGAACAGTAATTGGAAGTTTTGAAAAGAACATAGATTTAATTATAGATTAATCGGTTCCTTCACTACAGCTTCTTGTGATTATAAGAAGTAAATATTGAACATTTCATACTTAATTCTGCACTAGCTTGTTTGGAACCTGAATTGAAACGCAGTGTAACTCAAATATTACGAACCTTGGTTGATCATTTAATTTAGGGGATTTAATGACAAATAAAACACATAAAATTTTTAGCGTTGTTGTTAGGGAGTTGCAAACGGTCCAAGTAACAATTTCTTTAGAATTTATGAGTGTTGAGGATTTTTCAAGACAATCAGAGGGTTAAGAGTGTACGATAAGATGTGAGTGAAGTTCCATACTTCCACTATATTGGGGTTGCTCCAAAGTCTGGTTATCTTTGGTGAATCTTTGTAGTATTTTCTTTTCTTATGCACAAAAGTAAAGGTAGGCCTAGGGATATCAAAGGTAGATTTATTTCAAGCACAAAATCATTTTTAGAAATATTTGGTCCCACAAAAACACCCCCAACTAATTCAGCTAATCATTACGCAAGTATCATAGAGGAGGGAGGAAGCTCCACCAGCAAGGTGGCATCATAAGAAAGAAACATTTCATCAAAAGAGGTCGAGCAACCTTAAAGCATACTACAACAATAAAAGATTACCTTGGGAACTGCTGTACGTAGATAATTGGTGCCAGTTTCACAAGTGGAATCTGCAGCAAGAGGACCTCGCAGAGACTTAGGGCCTGGTTACATTAGGCTCAACCCAACTGAATCTTCTTCCAGCCAGACCACTGTACTAAAGCCTTTTTTTGAACCTGTAGTAAAAATGGCTAACAACGGAGGAGGGGAAAAAACAAAAACAATGGGGAAAATCCCACTAGAGATAATGACAGAATATATACCTTATTTGGAGGGAACAATGATCAGAGGGATGGACCAAGAGGAGGCCCTGATGAACATGAAGATGATACAAGATTTAATTTTGGATTTCCTATTCTGGACATTACTAGAAATATCACTATGAAGAACATACTCTCGGCATCTCTTCCACTTTTTCACAATACGTCCTTTGAAGACCCTGACACATTTTTATAGAATTTATAATTATTATGACAATGCACACAAGCTTAAACTATTCTCTACTACCTTAAAAGACTCAGACCTGAGAGGGTTCATGAGCCTGGGAGAGCACACCATTTACTCCTGGGATGACATGAAGTTTATCTTCCTTAAGAAATATCAAGACTACTGTAAAAGTATAGATGTTAATGATATCTTTAGGATGCAACAGATGGAGGATGAAAGTTTGGAGGAATATCTAGAGAGGTTCCTCTATAACTACCATAAAACATGAGTAGGTAACCTGGATGAGAGAGCCTACAAGAATGTATTTTTGAAGGGGTTAAGGGAGGAATGTATTGAGACACTTAATCTCCTAAGTTATGGTCATATTTGTAAAAAAACTTTGCTAAAATAGTTGAGATATGTAGAAATTATTCAAGAAATCAAGCTAAGGTAGGGAAAAGAATCTGGGAGACCCCAAGGGATTATACGTCTAGAAGTTTAAAATCTGTAAAAAATGTTGTCAGTAGAGTTGAGTTGGAAAACCTTCTGGAAAATTTCAAAAAAAATATCTTAAACACCATTAGTGACAAACTAGATACTCTAAAAATTGAAAGGAAACAAGACGAAAAGGCTTCCTTAGCAATTTTATGTCCTAAATGTAGGTGTAGGCATGCTGAAAGGGAATGTCCCATAAACGTGGTTGAGGTGTGTGGATTTTGTACACAAGAGAATATCATTGATCAATTCCCATCCTTTTGTGGATTATAATCCATTTACAAAATGGGGGCAGAAACTAGTGACTTTCCTCAAGAAAATAGAAAACCATCATGGAGAGGGCCAAATCAAAATGTGTATCGGGATCATAATGTCCAAGGAGTTTCCCAAAACCATTCATGGAAATCTCAACCACCTTACCCTCCATGGATCACATAACCACCTCGAAATTCACCTTGGAACTAGGGATGGAGAGAAAATCCTTATGGAAATGCATTTCAGCCTCAAAACTAGGCATACGCCCAGTATCAATGTCCACCTTGAATGCATTATACATCTAATATGCCTCCATTTCATAAAGTATATAACTCATCTTATTATCAGCAACCCTCATTACGATTACCCCCTTGAGTACAATAACCCCTACCCATACCTCCAAGCTCTAATCCATATTCGCAGCAGGCGCAAGAATTATTTAACCCTCCTCACCCAACTCAACTGCCTGCACAACTAATTGTTAATCCAAATAATAGACCTCTGCAACCCATACAAAATATGGAATTATAACCTTTTCCTACATATGTCATTACTTCTTTTCTTGTTAATGAAATTCATCTAAGATAAGGAAAAACAGTTAGTAAAGAAAAATTAGTTGTAATTATTCAAGAGGAGGATCCTCAAGAAGAATCCAAGGATAAAACTCACCAAAAATTAGAAAATAAAAAAAGTAGCGACCTAGAAGAACCGAGGGAGCCTCCTTATCCAGAAAGATTACTTATCAAGAAAACTTAAACTTACACAGAATATGACTTGGAATCTGAATTAAGGAATGTCTACATAAAAATACCTTCATTGTAACCTATTAAAGGAATTCCTATATATACCAAGATCATTAAATATATTTGCATCAAGAGACCAGGGAGAAAGAGAATAAAAAATCAGAATGTTAAAGTAAATAGCTAAATGTCAAAAATGATATCCAGTTTGCCACTAAAATATAATGATCTAGGGAACCTCACGGTGACAATAGATATTAATGGAAATCTTCTGCCGAATACTCTCGTAGACTTAGGAGAAACCATCAATGTTGTGACTATTGATACCATGACATTATTACAATTACAATAAATCAGGTCTACACCCATAGTGTTGGAGTTGGCAGACAAGTCCCTTGTCAAACTTGTGGGGGTCCTAGAAGACATAGTGGTAGCAATAGCTTCTTGGGAATACCAAATTGATTTCATTGTAATTTCACACAAAAAATTCTAAACCCGAACATCTAGTAGTTTTAGGACGACCTTGGTTTTCCACTGTTGATGTTGTCATTAGGTGCAGAAATGGGGAAGTGACTATTTCCAATGGATCACAAAACCATACATTGACTATTTTAGCACCTGCCAAATTGACCACTAAAGTACCTCTTTGGTTTGAAAATCCCTATGGAGAGGAATACTACATGCTTCCCTTTAAACTCTAGAACAATATTAGGGACTTCAGGAACAATTAGAAGAACATGTTTTGCAACAGTTTTTGTCTCATATTAATTGCATTAATTATCCTGTTTCTTTTAATGGCTATCATCATTTTTTCAACAATGAATTTCAAGAAACTCGTCACCCTATCATGTTTTCATCATTCACTATGGAAACCTTAGAAGAAAACATCGAAGTAAGTGCCAAACCTATTGAAATTAGTGTCGAAGAACACTGTACATTGGTACATAATTAAGTACAGAACATAAGCAACAGGTAAATTATGAATATGGCTTGAAAGCAGTCCAATCCATTTTCTTGGGATTATTTTGGCATGAAAGGTATTCATCTAGACACTTGTGCACATCACATTTATAAAAATGAAGAAGTTAGACCTGTCAGGCAACCACAAAGAAGAATTAACTCAGCTCTAAAATAAATTGTTAAGTTTGAATTGCAAAAACTATTAAGTGTGAATTTAACCTATCCTATTTGTGACAGTAAATGGGAATCACCCTTGGTGGTAGTTCCAAAGAAAAATGGGAAATAGGAAATTTGTGTTGATTACAAAGAGTTGAACATGGCTACCTTGCGGGACTATTTTTCTCTACCTTTGATTGATCAGGTGCTTGACACATAGTGAGGGAAAAAGTACTTCTCTTTTCTAGATGGATATGGTTACAATCAGATTCAAATAGCCCCAGAATATCAAGAGAAGACCACTTTTACCTGCCCATTGGGCACCTATGCTTACCGAGTTCTTGCTTTTAGCTTGTGCAATGCTCTAAACACTTTCAGAGAGTTATTTTGGCTATTGTTTTCCGATATGGTACATGACTGTGTAGAAGTCTATATGGACGACTTCACGGTATATGGGGATGACTTTCAGCAAGCCTTGGAAAACTTGGAAAAAGTATTGATTCGTTGTCAAGAGGCTCAATTGGCCCTTAGTAATATTAAATGTAAAATGATGCAAACTAAGGGAATTGTTTTGGGACACCACGTATCACACGAAGGGATAAAAGTTGATCCTGCAAAAATAGAGGTAATATCACATATTCCAATCCTTGTGTCACAAAAGAGATAAGAAGTTTCTTCAGAAATGTAGGGTAGTAAAAGAGATTTATTGAAAATTTCACTAAAATTGTAGCACCTATGTTTAAATTTCTTACTAAAGATGTTGATTTTTTATGGGATACTGACTGTCATAATGTTTTTTAGGAACTGAAGGATAAATTGACTACTGCTCTAGTATTGAGAGGACCTAATTGGTCTCTCCCTTTTCACATTTGCACTGATGCATCACGAATTTCCCTCGAAGATGTGTTGGGTCAAAGGGAGAATCACTTTCCTTATGCTATTTACTTTGTTAGCAAAAATCTCTCACCTGCAGAGCTAAATTATAGAGTTACTGAAAAGGAATTATTAGCAGTAGTTCATGCCATCAACAAATTTAGGCATTATATTACTAGTTATGAGACTTTTGTCCATACTGATCACTCTTCTATTAGATTTCTTATGAATAAGCCTATTACTAATGGAATAATTATGACATGGTTACTCTTGTTACAAGAATTTAATATCAATGTGATTGACAGGCCTAGATGAGATAATTTGGCTGTAGATTTATTATCCTGAATGAACATTGCCCAAGATAGAGCTTCAGTACCAATTCCGGATGATTTTCCATATGAGGATTTGTTCGTTGTTTCAGCATTTACTCCTTGGTTTGCTGACATGGCTAACTATTTTGTGAAAGGAAGGTTTCCACAAAATCTTTCCACCAGGGAAAGAAATAATATTGTGCAGCGAAGTGCCAATTATTCTTGGATAGAAGGGGACTTTCTCCAAATAGGACTTGATTTAATTATGAGGAGGTGTGTGCGGGAAGATGAGATGTATGATGTTTTGAGGGCTTGCCACAGTGAACCCTATGGTGGCCACTTTGTAGATAAAAGGACAACCTATAAGGTCCTACATGTGGGCTATTACTAGCCCACTCTTTTCAAAGATGCCAAAAGGTTTGTTTCAAGTTGTGATGCTTGTCAAAGAATGGGGAGGCCAATTCCGACTAATGAAATGCCTCTCCAAACTCAAATATTAGTGGAACCTTTTGGGAAATGGCATTGGATTTTGTGGGACTCATCTCTCCCATGTCCAAGAAGAAGAGGTACATATTGGTTTATTGATTACATGACAAAGTGGGTAGAATCCAAGGCTTTATATTTTTCTTCCGAGAAGGTTGTGGTAGATTTCCTTTTTGAGGACATCTTCACTCGGTTTGGGGTACCTATAGAGATTGTCATCGATCAGGGAACACAATTTACATCCAAACTAGTGAAGGTTGTTACTGAACAATATCAGATCAAGCACCAGAAGTGTAATCCATACCACCCTCAAGAAAATGGACAAGTCAAATTCACCAATAAAGTCTTGGAGTCTATCCTCACCAAGAAAATTTAGCTTCACCATGGAGACTAGGATGACAAGATAGATCAGATCACATTTGTGGTGAATGATCACAATTGAAGATATACCACTGTCTGCTCCCTTGCCAAGAACTTTTGCAAGATGTGATGTGAGATCCAGAAATGGAGTTGGCTCAAAAGAAGGATCCAACTCCCCATGGTTCTTCAAACTGAATATATATATATATATATATATATATATATATCTGTGTGTGTGTGTGTATACATAGTATAAAATAACAGTGAGCTAACTCCTTGTTTTCCTCCACAACTCACATACAATAAAGGGTAAATTTGTAAAGGGTAAGTTTATTCCTTTATTCAGACTTGATAGATTACTTATGGAAAAGGACAATTTGGAGTCCTCTCCAGACATTTCAGAGTCCCAAAAATTGAATGTTCCGAGAAAGGTCTAACCAAGGCTCATAAATATTAATGGGACAATGGTAGTTAGGGATCTTTTGAGTACAAAATTATTCTTTTATGGGATCATCAGAATAAGTACAGAAAAGAAACCCCCTTGGAGTCTACTTTGGGTTTTTTAGACTCTCTAAAGAGGAATACCCTGAGCAGTGGCTAACTCAGGCTCGATAAATCTATGAGGTAGCAGTAGCTAGGGATCTACTGAGTATGGAATTATTCTTTTCCTTTCTCAATAGAATAAGTACAGAAAAGAAGCCTTCTCGAGTTTTATTTTGTCCATTTCAAACTGTCTAAAAATGAAATGCTTCGGCCAACAATCATTCCCATCCTGGCTAAAATCCATGGAATGATGATTCAGATTATGTGTAGTAATCAGAAGCCAAATGTTAGCCAATGTTTTCATATGGGCTACATGAGATATTCAAGAAGATTTCTATTCATTTTTCAATTCAGTTCAGAGATTTTATACTTAAATTTGGTATTATGATAAACTAGTCATGGGTACTAAATGATTTCAAAAATTCATATAATAATTCTAGAGGAAGTGTAACGGGTGCAACTTTCACCTATGAACAACGAAATTAGTAAAGATGGTAAATTATAAACACTCTGAAATATCTATAGTGTTATGAATTAATTTATCCTCATAAATCCAGTAATGAATATTATACTTCGCCAAAGATAAAAGTTGGTATTGTCATCATTTCTCTCAAGTTTTAGAATATTAATAATAGCCAAATCAAGGTATGGGAACATTTTTTTATTTTACTTAGACTATATTGAAGTATATGAATGATAGGCTTGTAATAGTCTATATCCACTTATTTCTATGATTCACTCATCCTACCACATTCGAAGTGCCATCTTGTACCGACTACCCTTTCCTTTCTTTTTTATTTGTGAGGCTTACATGTTGAGCACCAATTCACCATTTATATAACCAATCCATACTACCAGTTGAATGATCATCCTGCCCCACTACCTTTTCATTCATTTTTACTTGTGCAGCTAACATATCAAGCACTGATTCATCATTGCTACTGACCAGGCATATCATTATTCAAATTTCACACGTACCATTTCCTAAATTCATTTTAAGTTATAGAAGTCGACATGGTAATTGTTCCTTCAGTGATAAGTTGCGGTGGGAGCCGAATTGTGAACCCTCTAATTCTGTGATAACTTCCAGTATTGCTACACCATAGGCATGGGGGCTAATTGCCACAAGCCTACATTTGTTCAATTTTCAAAAAAACCCTAGAGTATGCTAATTGTAAGGAATTATTTGAAGAAAAGGGTTTGATGATTTTACTTTGGATGTTCCATGGTTACAAGGACAAAGTGGCTTTGGCTTTTCGTAGAGTTTTAATATGTTATCACTTGGCTAGACATGCCGAGTTGTGTCAACCTCCAACCAAGAGTAACTGTTTCAAACCAACTTTTCAATGGAAGTTAGCCCTTCCAATCTGAGAGGGTGCTCTTAATATACTTTAAATTTGACTATGATAAACTCAAAAATTCAGATGGCTAACTCTGGTTTTATTTTTTTTATGGTTTTGCAGGCGAAGAAAAATTTGATGACTGCCACCATTGGGCATGGAGTCAAATTAAAACAAATTATGGCTAATAACAATGTTTAATGGAAGTTGAGGCATCTATAGCTTTAAAACTGATATCAAATTAACATCCACAGTCATACATAGTAAATGAAGTAAATTGGAATATTTTGACAAGATTTCCAAGTAATCAAGATGCTATGTAAAACAAAAAACAACATGGTAAGAACACATGAAATCCATGACATGAATCTCAGGTACAAAAACAGAGTTGCTGCAAATTTTCTATTAACAGGATCAAAAGATTACATAAGGTCAGTTCTTCACATTATCCATCAACCCTTCTCAAAGTCGAAAAGCTAATTATTTATAGAGAAAAGATCTCTTTACATCAACTTGCCACCTGGGACAAATTTGATCCACTATCTAAGAGACCTATTCCTATTTTTCTTCTAACTGACAGAGTCCTCATACCAATTTTCTAGTTTACATAGTTGGAATTCAACTAGGACTCTACCAAATTTTAATACTATAACCACTTTTTGTTGATGAAGATAACTGATCCCAACTACTTGCCAAATTTTCTGGAGTGTCATTACACCTTCGACCTGTTGATGATGACCTGATTTCTTTTTGTGGACTATATTCTTTGATGAGCTGGTTTTTATGCTGATGTGGCTATGTGCTCACTTGGAATTATGAGAAATAGTTGTTTTACATGATGAATTGGACATTATTAAATACTCTCTAAGTGTAGTAATCCCTTGATGGCATTGTTTTCAAACTGTTAAGCCCAAAACTATCAAAGCGCAGAGAAAATAAAGTTCTTTCAAATTCGGTAGCAGACTTTCCTAGCAAATTCAAAAACCATCCCTATTCTATTATTTTGATTCCTTTTCTAATTATGAGTTGTTTAGTAATGTTTTTTCATTTAAAATCATGCCACGTGGATGTTGACTTGGTTGATTGCTGACTTGGACCTCCACCAAGTCAAATTTCAAAATTTTTGGATAGGAAAAATTCTATAAAATAGGCCTCAACGATAAGTGAATATCTTCCAAACCCTGATGTATGTGTAAAAATAGACAAAGGATTTTGTAGATATGATAGATCGGAAAGAAAACCTCCTTCATATTTCTAAACTTCCTTTTAATTTGGTCATAAACTGATTCCGAAGTTGACTACTAAAATAGTGATTTCTAGAATTTTCGTAGCAAATTAAAGAAAAACACCTTTCTGCTAGTTATTTGACCTTTCTGACAGTGTTCAAATCTTCATTAATTTTTATTAGCTAAAAAAATGCCATTAGAACTCCCTTATCTTATGTTTTTACTTGCATTCTCCTCCATGAAAAGCTACATTAGTTTCGTAGCAAATTTCCTGCTTCATTATGGGGAGTTGCTACGAAATTTCTCTTACGTTTTCTATGTATTTTTTTATTTTTATTTTTATCATTTATTATCACCTCTAAAAGTCTACTCCATCATGTATAATTATGAAAAATGTTAGTTGAGAGATATAATAGTAAAAAATGTAGATTTGATCAGCGTTGACCATTTTCAATGAGTGTTTTCCTCTACAACTATAATCTTGAGGTTCTTCCTTAAAAGTTCATATTTTATCTTCTCAATCAGTCCTTCCAATAATTTGACCCTATTCTGCAACTTTCTCATATCTTCTTACAACCAAGTATTCCTCGTGTAGGTTTCTTTAGCATCCTATGCAGAGGTAAAGATCTCTTCACCAATTTCCTAGACTTTTCTGTCACTTCATCATAAAATTCTATTTGTTGTGCCATCTTTTTTTGAAGTCTTCAACTTGTAGTTTGTTCTCAATGAGTTCTTCCATTGCCTCTATTAGATGTTCTTTTAAGATTTCTTCTTAACTTTTCTTTTGAATGGACTCATAATGCACCACAACACCTTCTTTATATTTTTTCCTGTGTGCCATAGCTGCAACAAGCAAGGTTCCTCCTTGTCACCTGAAAAACAAACTAGGGACAACTAGACATAAGTGAACCCTAACCATGAGATAGAAAGACCTGTATGAAAGCTAGGCTGGTGTGAGAGACAATAAGATAATTCTTTGACAACATGAAGCTTATGGCAACAAGTTAAAATATGAAAAGGAGAGTAAGCAACAAAGAGCTATGTGATGTTAATATGTAGGGAAAATGGACAAAAAACGATAAAGTGTAATCATGACACATCACAAAACTGACCAATCATATCCTTTAACCTAAACAATTGTTACTTCACTGTTAAGCCCAAATGTGTAGTTAATAGGAATTTCGTAGGAAGACAGGTTTTCAAAAAGACGGATTTTCTATGGAAGTGTCAGGAACTTTCGTAGCAAATACTTGATATACATAACTGAGTTGCTGCTGCGAAATTTTGTAAAACTGCCAAATGACTCTATTATGAAATGATGACCTCTATACAAATGGAATTATGAACTTTACCCTTTTATGAAGACCCTACCAAACATTGAATGTACCATATGACAAATTTTACATGAACCTAAACATAAAATCCTTATCGAAAATGACTAATCAAACTAAAAATTATTTCTAGGGGTTATGATGAATAACAGGAAGGTTGCAGAGATTGGGAATTTGTAGTTCAAAGTCACTAAAGAATCCATAAACAGAGCGACTAGGTTACCGCTATCTAGTGAGAAGTTTTTCAAAGGAGGACCACTCAACCTAGCCAACTGCACTAAATTCCTCAAACCGGCTTACAAGTTTATAAATTGGTCAAAAGGGGTTTTACACAACTGCGTGGAGGAAGAATGGTATCCACTTATCAGGAAAGTACAAATAGTTATTACTTGTGAAGAGAGGTACACTCCAATTTCCTTTATGACATTATGTTTCTC